>OZ001664.1:10053305-10403305 GCA_963924145.1 Pyrausta purpuralis | reverse complement strand
TTTGTGGACTATGAGAAGGCTTTTGATTCGATCAAAACTTGGGCGGTGCTTAGGCCTCTTCAGTGGTGTCACATAGACGATAGGTGTTAAAGTGTCTGTATAACAACGTCACCATGGTCGGTCCGAGTACAGGAACAAAATACGAGGGCGATTCCATTGCGGAGAGGTGTAAGACAGGGAGACGTTATATCTCCGAAACTGTTTACAGCGGCATTGGAAGACGCCTTTAAGCTCCTGGAATGAGAAGGATTCGGCATCTGCGTCAATAGCGAATACATAACACGCCTCCGGTTTGCCGATGATATAGTCGTTGTGGCAAAGACGCTGAATGATCTTGGCACTATGCTCGACCAAGTATCCCATCTTTGAAAAAAACATGGAAAAGACGAAATTACGTCAAGTTCCCGTGTTATACCTACTCCAGTATCCGTTGGAAACTCAACTCTTGAAGTTGTTGACGAGTACGTCTACCTTAGATGAAAGATCCAATTAGATAGATCCAACTTTGAGAAAGAGGTCAATTGACGAATCCAACTCGGCTAGGCAGCGTTCGGGAAACTACATAAGAGCGTCCTCTCGTGTCAATTACCTCAGTGTCTGAAGACGAAAGTTTTCAACCAGTGTATGTCACCAGTGAAGACATACGGATCCGTTACGTGGTCTCTAACTATGGGCATCATAAAGAAGCTTAAAATCACACAACGAGCAATGGAGTGGGCTATGCTCGGTGATCGAATCAGAAGCGAGGAGATACGTAGAAGAACTAAGGTAACGGACATATCCCTACGAATCAGTAAGCTTTAGTGGCAGCAGGCACTTTGGCAGGGCACATAGCAGGGAACTGATGGCCGTTGGGGCAGAAAAGTTCTAGATTGGAAACCCTTCGACTAAAAGCGCAGCGTGGGATGTCCACCGACAAGATGGACAGACGACAGGACCAAACTGGATGCAGACCGCTCACAACCGGTCGCTGTGGAAAGGCATATGTTCAGCAGTGGACTTCTTTTGGTTGATAATGATGATGATGATGTGTGAACATCAATGTGAACAGCAAGCTCGCGTCAGCTCTCGTGCACGAATATTTCCTCGAACGTTTCGTCAATAACCAGACGAGAAGCGAGCGCGAACGTTAAATGCCATTTAATAATTCACGCAACGCGCACGAATATTTGTTTTCTGTTTTATATGGTGACCCAAGTAACGTAAAAAATAATCAATTTTAGAAGTGTTTTCTACCATCAACACCGCCAACAACCGTTTGGATTAAAGCTTTAAGCATGCACAAATTATAAAATAAATAAATATAGCAACTGAATATTTTACGGTCTATTTGGTAAATTACGAGTATTTTACCATTTTTACCATAAATTACCATATTTTTCATTACTTACCATTTTGTTTTTTTACCTGCCCAACTCTAGGTGGGGACCGTGAATTACGCTCGCGTTTAATGGAAGTAAACCCGGTACGTAAAGGGTTAATGATGTCAAATAATGTTGCTAAAAATATAAAATTGAGTCTTTAATGTCTTCATTATTAACTGTTATAACAGTCAACGGACGCTTTTTGTTTCTAAAAGAGATTTTCATTTGATTTAAATCTAATTTTATCCGGGTTGGCCATTGCTTTCCTTTGTATTATCTAATACTTGCACAAACATTAAAATAGTTAATAATAATACTTTATTGCATACCATTATCATTATAATACACAGGATATTATCTAATATATTCGGTATTTGTACAATTAAGGCGATGTTACTGCTTGAAAAAAATTTCTTCTAGACAACCTTCAGGTAATGAAAAGCATGAAGAATGAAAGAATATATAAATAGTCGTGTATAATCTTGTTTTTTTTTTCTTTTATTTATTCAAGTGTAAGGCCTAAACCTCGAATTTGGCGGGCAGCGGGCGGGAGCGGCAGGATCTTATGCGTAAAATCAAAGGGTCCGGTTCTCGAAAACAGCGGCGCGGTAGCGCAACGTCGGCAAGCATCGAGCGCCTATGGGATTTCCCACCATAACTTTCACTCCATCACTCATTTTAAGAACCATTGAGATCATCCATAGTCAGTTACGTTTTTGGGAAAGTCGTTATCGCGTTAACTTTGAGCACAAAATAATAATCTTCAATACTCTAAATCGATTGAGGTTTAAATAGATTTCTATGTTTTGGAGTTAAAATTTGAGAGCACTACGTCTGAACCAAACCAGTGAAAATAGCCCATGAGAAACTGGATGACGTATCTAGTGCGAAAATTAGTGTACCTAGGTAAAAATTTAGAAAAGTCTCCTGTTTTCAATTTCACCATTGATAATATTGTAAATAGAAAACAAAAGTTGTAGAGCGACAATTTAAGAAAATATTTATTGTTATCTTTTATTCCATTCGTCTAAAAAGTAATTGATAAGAAACGATTAACAAGATAAGTTTAAGCTGAAGAGCGGTACTAATTAAAGATAGCTTTGCTTGGAGTTAGACGGGACATGCCTTGTCAACGTGACAAGGTAAGGGAAATCTCATACATTGAAAATATCCAGACGCCATGGATTTAAAAACAATAAGCTTATTTGGTAATGACATGATTATAATGCCGTTGATTAAAATATTGAAATATATATATATATATCTTGGACTGCTAAATGAAAATCGTAATTTTGAGGTTGTTTTCTAGATGTGAACAAAATCATTTCAGTATTTATTAGCCATCGAAACGTAATCATCTTCTTACAATTTATGTCTTCTAAGAATTTGAAGACGATTTCTTTTATGTAAAATTCTTTCAGCTCTAATAAAAATGTTGGAAATATAGATTTCGTGCTAGTAATGGTCGATGGTAATTTTTGGAATGATTGTGCCTGTAATTGTATAGCAGTATCTCTTAGGAAATATTGAACTCTTCCACAATATTCCTCTTTCAGGTAGTTTTTATCCAGATCACGACTGCTAAACCATCTAGTAGTCAAAATCGCTTGTACCTCGCGTCATATTTTCTTTGAAGTGACACCTGTTTTTTGTGTAGTGTGTGCAAACGATTTTTGTTCAAATGTGCAGTGGCAGAGCATAAACCTCGACCGTTCACATCGAAATGCAGTCCTTTTTTAAATAGTAAATGAAATCGTCAATTGGCAGCAAACTGTGACTAATAAAATGAGTGCATGCAGTAATTGCCCTCCGTTTCGGGGTTCGGTGATTGCGAAATTAAACCCGTGGGATGTCCGCACACGGGACGAGGCTTTTCGCGCCATTCAAATGCTGGCTGGTCCCGAAAACAATAATGTATTTTTGCCACAGAGGAGGTGCAATTCAGCATTGCCAGTATGGTTGTCAATACAAGGCTCTGTTGGCATTTGATTACCAGGAACATAATAAATTGTACTTTTATGGTAAATACGGCTGGGAACCCTAATACCATATAGTTGTCAAGAAATTTGTATCTAAGAACACGTAAGTAAAGGTAACAAAGTCACAAGTTACAAAATTTTATTTTATATCCAGTGTCTCTTAAAACTATTTTTTGAAATTGAATTACTAGTTTTCTTTCTTTTCACACAAAAGCTAATATCTTCTTGACATTTTACATTACAAAGTCGAACCAAATAATGCAACACACGATCAAAAGTAATATACGCTTACACGATTGCTTTGCCAACTTCGAAGCTCAAAGACAGAAGGAATAGACTAAAGTCAATACCGATTCGGGTCTCAATTAACAGACGATGGGAATCCACAAAGAACCAGCGTGCAAATTGTCACACCTGTTGTCGTTCGTTTGTTCTTAATTGGAGCAAATGGAGATAAAAGCGAATTTAAAACGAACCTTTCATCTACTCCAGTTTAACATGACAGTGGAAGTGGTCATGCATGAATGATTGATTTTGTACTATCGGAAAACTATATGTCTCGACTTTGGATCGACACAATTAAGATTTTACTTGACAAATGATTATAATTGAATAATATGAATTAATGAATTAATTTAAAGCCACAATATGTTTATCCCTTCAGTAGTTTTAAAGGGTATTGCGAAGATGTTTCATCCCTGTTATCTGATTTTTAAACAGTGTTAATATTAGCATATGAGAAAATGTTGAAAGATTGAACAAAATAAATTCCTAATGGGGTCTAAAAATCACCTTTACTTTACCAGTAGTTTCAACATTACAAAGTGTAAGACCGAAAGCTTGATCGCATTACTACCTGAGCAGTCGCTCATCTGGTAAAATAATTATTGTACCATTGCATATTTACAAAATTTACAGGAAAACACATTAAAGTGTCTGAAAATGTTACGCTATTCAATAACTTTATAATGAAGTATTGCATGGGCCTACTGTAAAGCTTATAATATTCTATGGACTAGAAGAATAAAATAAATAATAAAATCAAAATACGGTTTTCTTAAAACCTTTAAATTCAAATACATGTCTAAGATCTGTAGATGTGTTTAAATATAGAGAACTTTCTCTGTAAAATCGAGGTGAATAGGACGTACTAAAACTCGATCTTATCTTTGTGGATTTTAATGCTATTAAAATAAAAGCACACATCTAAAGATACGTTTACTGATCAGTATCATGAGGAGTTTTGTGTTCCGAGTTACCTTTATTAGTGCACGAATGCAATAATTTTAACAAAAACAAATACAACTTAGTATTGTCAACAATTCTGGAATAAAAGATACATAAATACAGTTACTGGCTCTAGAAGGAGTCAAATTTGTGTCAAAATAATATAACATGTTAGTTAAAGACACTTGGTGCATATGCAAAAAAAGGAAAATTTTTGGCTATAGGAAAATTTTGGCAACAGTAACGGCTTTTTGAAGATATGCAATTGTGCGGTTATTGTACCAGACGAACGTTATGCTAAAGTGGCTAGCAATATTAAAAATGGTTACTGCAAGTCTCAACAGTAAAAATACGTATAAAATAAAACTATTTCGCAAGGTTTATACAGCATCAAATCTTCACAACACTTAACAAATGACAACAAACTGAAGCGATTATTGCAGAAAATGCGAATAATAATACCAAGGGTGCTTAGTAAAACGTTTCGATGCAAATGAAAAATGGCGTCGTAGCGGCAACGACGACCCACAAATTATACTCTTTCTTTCAGCGCAAAAATTAGATCCCCAGGGTTGTTCTAATTAATGCCGTTTTCACTGAGACTCAGTGAAAATGGAAATTTCTTACAGATTTCCCGTTGATTTAACTAAGAGTGAGTTACTGTGCAGACTTGTTAAGAGTAAGTACACAGGCTGTTTTTGTGATTTTGAAAAATTATAAAACACAATATATGGGACGGTATTTCCCAAACTTTACTCACGTATAAAATATCGTTATTTATATTTATACAACGAAACGATTTCTACTGTTATCACAAATATAATTATTATTTTATAGGAAAAGGAAGGTCGAATCCTCAATATCAGAGAACCCTAAATACTTCTGGAAATACGTGAAAATGAAAAGAAAATCAAACGCTTTGCCTAACATAATGAAATTCGACGATGTTTCTGCCAACAATGGGACTGATATAAGTAATTTGTTCGCTCGCTATTTCAGGTCCACTTACCTGGAATCCAGTACGACACACTGTGAACCAAGCGTAAATTCTGCTTCCTGTGTCCCTGGTGCTACTGTCGGATCCGTTGTGATTGATGAAAGCGCACTATTTAAGTTGTTGTCCCATTTAGATCTATCCAAAGGTGCTGGCCCAGATTCGATACCACCATATTTTATTGTCCAGTGTGCTGATAGTCTTGTTATTCCCTTAAGTATTCTTTTCAGACGATCCTTGTCTGAGGGTGTCTTCCCCGACAAGTGGAAGTCTGCTTTTGTTTCCCCGATCCATAAGGGTGGTAATAAATCAGATGTTCAAAATTACCGTCCTATATCTAAATTATGTCTGTTTGCGAAGGTACTAGAAAAGATTGTTCATGAACAAATATATTCATCCTTAAAATGTTGTTTTAACGAGGAACAACATGGTTTCCTTAAAAACAAATCAACAGCTTCTAATCTTATTATTGCTAATGATTTTATCACAGCTGGTATGGATGATGGATCACAGGTAGATGTTATATATACGGATTATCGTAAATGTTTCGACAGAATCGATCACAAAGTATTACTATCAAAACTTTATGCAGCTGGAATCCATGGTGATTTACTTCGCTGGCTCGCATCATACATCGAGAGACGGTCTCAGGCAGTAGTAGTGCAGGGTTTCTCTTCCGAATGGTTCGCTGTACCTTCTGGTGTTCCCCAGGGATCAATTTTGGGACCGCTTCTATTCACTATCTTTATTATGGACATTACTAACTGCTTTCATTATTCTAAGATATTATTATTTGCTGACGACATGAAGATCCTTAAAGTTATTTCTACATTAACGGACGTTCACAACTTGCAGGAGGACTTGCTTAGATTTCAATCGTACTGTTCTTTAAATAAGTTGGACCTGAATGTTAATAAATGTTTTTATATTACTTTTTCTCGCAAACTAGTAAACGTGGATATAGGTTATAGTTTATTTAATACTCAACTTAAAAAAGTGGACGACGTGAAGGATTTAGGAGTGATTCATGATTCTAAACTCATCTTTGACAAACATATAGATAATATAGTGCAAAAAGCATCAAAGGCCTTGGGTTTTATTATGAGGACTTCAGTCGACTTTCGTTCGCTAAAGACTGTAAAAATATTGTATTGTGCTTACGTCCGCAGCCATTTGGAATATGCATCGCAGGTATGGAATCCCCAGTATTCTATTTACATCAATAGAATTGAAAGCATACAGAAACGTTTCCTTCGTTTCTTAGATTTTAAAGCGCATGTGTATAGTACCGATTACCAACATAGGTGTGAGCGATACCATTTCCTACCACTAGAGATAAGACGCAACATAAGTGACATTTGTTTCTTGGCAAAGATTGCCACCGGTGTCATAGATAGCCCAGAACTGCTATCGAAAATATCATTAAACACCAACATGCTAAGGTTCCGATCACGCCCAATACTATATGTACCCTTAGTTCATGCAAATTACAGGCAGAACGCATTTCTGATCCGTAGTTGTAAAAGTTTTTCCAAATTATCTATCGACATTGATCTGTTCTTTACAAGCACTACCTCTATTAAGCGATTAATGACTAAATCATATTTCGAGATTCTCAATCTTCGTGATAAATTGGACTAACACCATTGTTCCTTAGATATATATTTTCTTACTTTGTTTTTTTTTTGTATTAAGAGATTATTGTTTCTTTCCTCTGGATTGTAGTTAAACCAATCGGACCTTATTTATAAATCTGACTACTCATATGTGGAGATTTATTATTAGTATTGATGTTTAGCATTAAGTTATTTAGATATAGTGATTATTAAAACTGTAAATCTTCCTAAGAATATATAAATAAATAAATATAAATAAATAAATAAATAAAGTAGGCAACAATCAGAGTGACAAACATTAATTACTCAAAGAAAAAAAGAGTGAGGTTTATATACATACTTTTTTCATCAGAAGCTCACAACAGCTGCCGTCTTAAAACATAAATTAATTAAATCAGACTAATGATGTGCAGGGATATTGCCCTGCGCTGCATTTTACTTTTAGAAAAGCTTTCAGATGACCTTTTTATTTTTTCTCTAGCTAGTCATTCTGTCTTGAAAACACTGTTTATGTTTTTTAATTTGGCACCTTTACACAGGCTAGAGAAAATAATATGTTTATATACTACACTGCATCCTAATTAATTGTCTAGAATTGACTTAATTTTAAAAATAAAAAGGTATGAGCAACCGAAGTTCAGGGGTCCAAAGCCTGTCTGTCAGCTTACTTTAATTAACTTATCCATTTAGATGTAAGCTTCTCTGGTACATCATTTGAGATACAAAATGCGCTAAAGATTTTGTTTTGATATATTGAGAACTTTTAAATTAATTTTAAGAACGAACTTAAAACTTTTGCAGCGTACTTTTGACAGCTATTAAAAAAAGTTGCAGTAATAGAAATCTACTCGATTTGGATTAGCTATGCAAATTCTCTTAGGCTTGTTTTTACCAACTTCAAACGTCGTCGTAGAATATAATACAAATTGCCTATTTTGAAAACGTCACCTTTTTGTCAGATATCATTTTACGTAAATGTCATATTAAAAAAGGTCATTTTATACTTATTCAGTCGGATAAGTCCTAACTGACATTAGTAAACACGGCTCATAATCTACCTCTCTCTGATTTTAAAACAGTAATCAATAATCTTATAATTAAAACCCAGAAAAATACATATCAATTATACATTACACAAAAAAGACGTGTTGTTCCATTCACGCAACCGAAAACAAACCGTAACTTAGGACTGCTTACTGTGTGAAAACCGTCTTCTACACGTACCGCCATAATTCACCGGAACGTTGAAAACATCCCCACAAAACGAGAAGCCACCTTCTACTTTATTTAAGGAAAGCTTTACGGGATTTCCATAAAAGCGTAGTCGCTTCCAATAGACGGCCAAAAGCGAGAGGTCGCTAATTGCACCATATTTCATTCTGTTGGTTGACACTACAATTTTGCAAGGTTAATTAGAATCTACGACAAAGGCTGTTTCACGAGCCTTCAAGTTAGATTTCAGAGAGAAATAAGTGGAAAACTGTTGGGCAAGTTCACAAAGAAGCAATTAAGTGATTAGACTTTAACGATGGTCCGCTTTTTATACTAGTATTTTTCATTTTTGTCAATAGACAATTTAATAAATTTAGACTAGTCATTGAGAAGTAGATAATTCGTTAATGGCCTCCCAAAGACAGTACAAGTATCCATCTCCAAAATCTCTTTCAAGAAGGCCCTCCGGGCACTTTACAAGGAAGAGATATTGATCTTGTCTCACTGACCTCTTTTTCTTTCTCACATGTGTACCATTAGTATTATTATTATGTGGTCGCTTCGTTCCGCCAGCATTTTCTTTGTATAGACCTATGGTTGACTGGTAGATAATGCTTTTAGCAATAATCCCTCAAGCGTATGTGAACGAGACACAATGCAAATTCTATTGTTATGCGGTTGCTTGCAACCGCTCGGGTGTTGAAACATTAAGTCCGTCATATGCATCTTTTGTTTGTGCATGAAGTGTTTTTAAATTAATGATTGAGATACCTAGTAATTCGCATAACAACCAATACGAGATAGTATCGTACATTGCAAGAACCACAGTGTCAGCGACTTACATCGTAACGGTTGACCGATGGACCCAGCAAGCACCGTCGGCACTTACACTATGATAACCTTTACATGTAACCCACGTTACCATTGTTATAAATATAACCTTTCAGTACAAATAAATTAGATATCAACCGTCCGTGTTGGTTCTCACTTCCCTCCACTGCAGCCAACACACGTTTAGCCATCACTATGCTGGTGAGCCTGCCTGACTGGCAGCGAGACCACGCCACCTACCTACCGTCCTGAAGCTGCTTTCCTGGGCGACCTGGGAGCAGCTCTCCTACCACAACATCCTTATTATATCTAAATATATTTTGTTAAGGCTAGGGCTCTAGGGACTTTTAAGTGTCTTGGGGTAAAGGGATATCTTCAAGTCGAGTTAGTTATCTTCCTAACCTCTTGTACCAAACAGATGAGCCTTCTTCCCGCCTGTACACAGCGTGTTTCATATCTGAATAAGTTCCAGTAAAAGTTGTGTGTCCACTTGTTATGAAAAACGTTTGATAGGTATTTAAATTATTTACTAGTGAGAGTTTCTTTAATTATGGTGAAACAAACATTTAACATCAAAACTGCTACGGTCATTTAGCGCGTTATCTATGCATACATTCAATTATTTTTACTTTATTGGTGTACATATCATGTTATATTTTCGCCTCTATTTGACAGAAGTAACTACTTGGGTGTGTTAAATAGATTGATTTAAAATGTGCAGAAAATTGCTAAGACTATACAGTTTCATTAGGATGTCAAAAACAAAAAAAATGTTTCCCGCATGAAGACATTGTTTAAATTGTCAAGAACTGCATTAAGAACTTTAATGCGTGATTTCGATAATGGTCATGATCTATGATTCACGATAAACCTTTATCAATTGCTTTCAATGTTCCAATTTAGTAGGAACTTAGAACAAAAAATAAATCCAATTTCATTGATAAACTCCATCATATAGTCACGTGTGTCCATGTCATCGATTATGACACCTGGACCCATATCACCGACACTGTCAAACTGACGTAGGGAAATGTCATCGATCTTCATTTGATTGAGGCCGGTCCAGCCCTTAGTCCAAACTTGGACGGCAGGAATATAGTTATTTGGTGTTATCACAAAAACAATACATGATTATTAGTCTATTTTGAAATATAACGATAATGAAAATGAAATATATTCACAATTAGGAAGCATTTTATAACATTTATTTCAGGCATATTCGCCCAAAAACTTTACTCAAAAAGCTTTTCCTTGCTTACGAAAAGGTACGTAAGTTAATAAAAATCCTTGAATACACATAAGACACTGTATAAGCTACAACTAACCTCAAATGAATTTGGCATTGTCAAATTATAACTTTGTATCGAATTACTTACTCGACATTTACATGCTACTGGGTAACCATTTAATTGAACATTCATGTATGCGACACTAATGTTATCCGAGTCTGTTATTACATTACCAGACACGATAACTCTAGTGCAAATAAATACAGTGACATCTAATTTTCACTCGCCATTTACAAATATATTTATGTTTTTGAGATTATCTAATTACACTAAATAATTATTGCTCATACCTCAAAATGAGGTTATGTGGCTTAACGTCTTTTTGGTCATCGTACGGGAGATCTTTAAATACGCTACTACCTAACTGAAATAAGGTGCAGGTAAATACTTAAGTCTACGTTCACAGTATATTTTGCTCAGCTGACACTGAGGAAGACATTTCGACAACGAATTAGTTATTTTTGAATTAATTTGACTTAGGCGGAGGTTGCAGTTGAGGGCACCCCATGACGTTGTCAGAGCTACTAACTGATTTTAGGTGGTATACTGATTTTAATTACCGCCTTTATGTTACTACCCTGTCATGCAGACAGAACAGAGAACCCATGTCTTACCTTTGTACCACATAGTGTTTATACGTGTTTCATGTAAATGTAACGTTAGACATCAAGGAACATAAGCTTGAAGCCTGCTTAAAGCTTATGTCTAGAGTGTGTTGAATCCTATACCTACGCGTGTGGCGAAAAGATTTTTCACTTAAGCCTCTTAAATTTTACCTCGTTGAACACCTAAAGGTATTTTAAGGTAGTAGTCGTATAACATACGAAAAACAATTTTTTCAGCAAAAATAATGAAATTAGTATTTTTTAACAACCGATCACAGTGCTCTGATTTATAAAGGCACGTTGAAAATTTTGTAGAAGCTATAAAATCCCCATCATCACTTAACATTTTTAATGCCGATGCAATTTTCCTGCTCTCGAGGTGAAAGTACTCAGACTCTGGATGGTGGAATATCAAAAAATGTCGTCGCATTTACTATAGTTGCTTACAATATTTAATAAGAGCCCTTTTCTCTCAAGTGTCGAGGCGAAACGAGATCTCGCACTTCGCAGTTTACCTTTTACTATTTAATTTCTTAGGTCTAGAATCTAGATTTTTCTAGAGACATTCACCATTTAGCAGAACTTTTTTTGTTGAATTATTGTTATCTATCTATCTTTACCTAGGGTAATGTGCAAATAACAAATGAAATCGACGATTTGTCGTTAGTATTTTATTTTATTTGCCATTTACGTAAAAAATACCTTCGAGCGTTTACTCTAATCATTTCCCTCTTGAACTATGCTACTTAGAATAACTACCTCAACTTAAACAATTTAATTCTCTTAACTAGAGCACTTATTATATTCTTGCCAATTTTTTCTCAAACTTCAAAGAAACAACAAATTATGCAACTCATCAGTAATATATACATAACTTGAGATGCATCAGTTAAACGAGCAAATTTCAAATTGCAACTACTCCATCTTGTCTGCGATCTCGTTTATTCACACAATTAAGTTTTTCATCTATCTTCACAAACATTCTCAGCTGGTCCAGATGGTGTTATGACTAATGATACACAAAATAAGAAGTGTGAGAATTCATTAATATGCTTTTGACAAATGACGGGAAATATTACTCAGCATAGCTCCGCTCCAGCCAGTATGGCTGGACACCTAGTTTCGTTAATATTGATTTTAGTCAAAGGTCTGTCTATAATAGTTCACTACGCTGGAAATTCAAACATTGATAGTAAAAAAATATAACAAACGACTAGTGTCCTTTTTTCAAGAGACAGAATTATGAATTTAATTAAATTCGCGTCGCGTCAATTTAGCATGGACTTTAAATCTTGTGTTTGTTTTTCATAACATTTTCAAACTTGACCAGGAAATTATCAGTATATTTAATACTTTTCCATGTGCAAACCCACTTATAACAATTTTGATTTTTAGTATTATGGTACTCAAAATGTAGCATACATCCCTTGAAGCCCAAAAATGATAGGCTCGTCTCAGTTCGCGGCATTTCATCCTTTGATAGCAAACGTGAATATCAAATTCAAGACGTGAGCTAATTTTGCCATATTGAGAATATGAGATGCTTAAGTAATGCGATCGTTTTAACAACGTGATTTGAGGACCTTGGAAATTGTATAGCATATGACATTTTAAAATAAATTAAATATTTTTCCTACAAAACTGCTTCTCGTTAGTGGTTCAGACTTCGTTCGTATTTGCACAAGAAATTTTTATTGGTATATGAGTTTATTTAACGGAATTCCATAAATACGCAGTTATCAAAATATTTGTTTAATACAAATAAATGTATGCCTTTAGACCAAACCAAGCGTGGAAAAGAAAATAATGTTTGATATTTTGAATGTGTAACTATGGAAATTATCAAAAGCTCTGTCCCGGCGTCCAAAAACAATAATTTCATCAACATAAAATCAGATTCAGATACAATATTCACGAGAACGCCACGTGATAACCAGCTTGTAGATGGCAGCATATTGTGCAATTCATTTGTGTTCTCATAATTAACCAGACATTGCAGGCACTGTGAATTATTTTAAATGTTCTTGTCAATTTGATACTGGGAAATTTAGGGCCCAGGGGCCCTGAGAGTCATCCTCGAAATAATAATGGAATATGCATTTTTATTCTTTACATTTATAAACTTAAGATTTATCAAATAGAAACCTCTGTGTGCCCGTATATCTAAGACAAAGTTTCAGTCGTTCGATCGTGCGAAAAGAATTGAATCCTCTATGCTGAGTCAGTACCTAACAAATATGATTTTTTCAAAGTTTTATTAAGTATCTGAGTTAAAGTATTATGATTTAATGTACCAATAATATAGTAGTTTACGGGCCTGCGTAAAATTAAGTTTTAAAAAAACCTGACACTAACAATAAACTGACTACATGTCTGATTTAAAAGGACATTTTATTTTCCTAGCAACACAAGCTTATTTGATAATAAGGCATTGAGGCCAAAAAAATAAAATCAAAGCGTTTTAATGATCACTGTCGTATGTTTACAAGATGAAATTTTTCGGTCATATTTAAAAAACCCAAAAATTTAAATATGCATAAACCCACCATGTGTGGGTCAAATTTAAGGTCGTTTATTGTTTCTACTTTATCGTTACAGCTACCATTTATTGTGTAAGATTCATTTATTCATTGCACGTAGAGCCAACGTACAAATAATAATAAAATCAAAGGGAAGTCGGCCTAAAACTAGAAGTTACGTACAAATAAATTTCACCCCCTCACAAATAATATAAGACTTTCGTACGAAAGTGACAATTCCGAGCGAGCCTCCTCGAGAGCAGAATACTAAACAGCTGTAGGAATTCAAACCCAACTTACATTATTATGTAACACTACATAAAAGTGTCATAAGCTTGATGGTTCGTAATATTATGGCTTTATTCCAGATATCAGACGTTTTCGAAATCTCAAAAATAGGCGTCAGAATGATATCAAGCGCTGATAGAATAAAACTGGTTTATCTTTATTTTAACTTTTGTCACTGAAGTTTAGCAAGTAAAAAAAAAACAAAGAATTTAACACATACATAACTTTTTCATAATTTTCAGGGCGTCAAAACAGTAGAATTGAAAAGTTGTTCCGATAAGAAAACCAAATGTTTTGTGAATAAGAAAAGATTGATCATCAGAAACAAATTCCGAAACTTATGCATAAAAATATCTCAGGGGAATAAATTTCTTCGAAAACCCTCCAAAGTGTTGGCCATGTCCTACTGCCGTAGTTAACAAGGGTTTCCCATAAATCATTATGTTTCATAAAGAGACGTTGAGTAATAAATATGTTCTGCGCCCCGTAATTTATTGGACGCAAATGGCTTCCTTTATTTATTTGAAAACAAAAAATATTACATAGTGAAGTAATTATCATTTCAGTTTATTCAAATAAACAACTTATTAGTACAAAGTTATCAAGTGGAAATATTATAGTTTCTAGGGTTCCGTAGCCGAATGGCAAAAAACGAAACCCTTATAGTTTCGTCCAGTCTGTCTGTCTGTCTGTCTGTCTGTCTGTCCGTCCGTATGTCACAGCGATTTTATTCTGTAACTATAAGTATTACACAATTGAAATTTGGTAAGAAGATGTGTCTTGTTAACCGCTTACCGATTCTCATACAAAAAATAAAAAATATTGACAGTTAAGGGGGGGCTCCCATACATGAAACTAAAACCAAAATATATTTTTTTAGTCAAACCTATGCGTGTGGGGAGTCTAAAGATAGAACTTCTAAAATAACGTCGAGGTTCCTAAAACCATTTTCGTTTAAAGTCTAACGTTTCATAGCTAGACGCTTCCAAAGTGGTGAAATGGGCGTCCCCCCATCTAACTTCTAAACCAAGCAAGAGTAAATTTTGAAAAAAAATATATAATATAGATCTTAACAAATACTTTCAACGAAAGTTGGTTCGAATACGAACGAGTAGTTTTTGAGATATAACACAGTTTCAACAACCGCAAACATAACTTTGTACTTTATACAAACACTATGAAAAACAAAGTTATATTTGCAGTCAACAAAATATTGTGGTATTTTACTAAGTAGAAGTAAGTGGATTCCCTTATTCACTTAAAGTAAGCACGGAACCCTCAGTGCGCGAGTCCGACTCGCACTTGGCCGGTTTTTTTACATTTTGTTATAATAAATTCATGGTGTAAAAAAGTACGAGCTGTATTCTTAGGGGTAGTAATAATACAAAAAAAATATAAAAATATGTTTTTAAATTTTTCCTGTATTCTATATTCGACTAATAGTTACCCCTTTGAATATGGCTTGTCCTTTTTTATATTCGATCGGTGGAAATTTTATTTTATATCTACTCATTTTTTTCTTATACAGTTTGTAAAAAACAGAACAAGCCAAATTCAAGGAGGTGGTTTAGAGTAGAGTTTTGAATACAGGAATTAAATAAATTTGAATAAGGAACAAATTGTAGTATTTTTACATTTTTCTATATTTTTTAATTATATTTTCCTGTATTCCATACTCGTTAGACAACCTTTGAATTTAGCACATACTTTTTCTTACATCCTGTATATACCAAGTTCATTCGACTCTTATACTCGTACCATCTTAAACTAAGCTCTATTTTGTATTAGTATTACTGGTCAGAAATACAATTTTAAAATAAAAAAAATATTGGACACCAATCCCAAAGTAAGTAGCCAATGCACTTGTGTTATGGAAAACAGACACAACAGTGGTACCACAACACCCAGACCTGAGACAATATAGAAAATTTTGATTTCTACATTGACCTGACCGGGAATCAAACCCGGGACCTCTGAACGGCGACGCCTTGAAACCAGCGTGCTTAGCCACTACACCACTGAGGTCGCCAATAAACTAAAAATACCGAGATAAATCAATCACAGACATTTTCACAGATCATTAAGATCTGCCTTAATGCCTTAATGAGACTAATAATGCCTATACCAATACCTGATAAGGACAAAGCTCAAGATAATTATCGAAATTACAATTTGGATTTGCGTCGGTCCCATTGATATCCCAGGGCCGTTGCTATGCGACCTTACCAGTGACCAAGTCAGAACAGCCATCTCATACTTATTTAACGTGACAAAAATCATAATATATTAACTGTGTCTATGGACTATACTAGAATATATAGCAATAATTGTTTTACCACCGTAGCAACATACATCTTTGGCTGAGAAGAAATGTTTTATATGTATATTACAGGAGATTTTAAAGGAAACATTCGTAGGTTGCCGTTATTTTAAAATCACTTCCTTGAATGATTCTCGTTCCAAAACGAATAAATAATCAATGAAAATAAACTCAGACGATAGTGCTCACAATATTCAGTTATCTTTTTTAAATCACTCCCGAGTTGAATTATACTAATCTTCATTGGAAAATCGGGCATTAATGAATATCACACGCCATTTCGACGCGAGTGAAACAAAAATATTGAGCAAGAGGTGATTCATATTTGATTAGAAAAATACACCAAGAGACTTGGATTAAAAATAGGATTAAATTATTCATCGTCATCATCATCATTCATCAGCCAAAGGACATCCACTGCTGAACATAGGCCTCCCCCATGGTTTTCCACAGCAATTAAATTATTGATACAAAATAGTTTATATAGTTTTCTTCTATCAAGTGGGGTTAGAATATACAGAAATAAGAGATGTAATGATTTAAAACAACTTTTTTTACCCGACAATTGCTGTTTGGTAGAAAATGACGCTTATCAGCAAGATAACGTCCGCTCACTAAAATGGTGGATTATACCATAGAATTGCTGTATTAGAAGTGCTGGCAATTGTTTTTATTAAAAGAAAAGGCGGGAAAAGTGACTGTTTTCTATGCTTCACATTTATTTCATCTAGATGGCACTTTTTCGCAATGTTTACATTTATGCTGCATAGATGACGCTAGGTGTAAGTCGATTCTGCTAACAATTCTTGACAGTTCTAGTATGGGCCAAACGTCGAACATATTATATTCGATTGTGATTTTGATACTATAAATTAGTGGAATTGTGGCCTCCCTCAGTGTGGAAGAGGTTGACTTCATACATACTTAATTTCATTAAATGTGAAATCCCCGCTATGTACGTATACGTGAATTATAATAATCAAAAACAATAAGTATTCAAATAATTTTTAACACACTTGCTTTAAACGACGTTTTTATTCCACCGATTTTTGGCTCATAATCCTAGATATTAAACACGCATGCTTTTTCAGTATATTATTGCACTAGTGTCTTAAGTTCATTAACCCGACCAATTGACATTTATACCATACTAGCGGTCCCCCGCGACTTTGTCCGCGCGTTTTGAGTTTGCTCCCTCCCCTCCCGTCGCAGCGTCATGTTTTATATCCTAAAGCCTTTTTCGATAAATAAGCTATCCAACACAGAAATATTTTTTCAAATCGGTCCAGCAGTTCCTGAGATAAGCGCGTTCAAACAAACAAACTCTTCAGCTTAATAATATATTAGCGCAAGCGCACGTTGTACTTAAGCTGCAAACATTATTTTGGTGCGGAGTTATGTTAAAACTGTGATAGCTCCTAAGATATTTATTGAAATCAAATGATATAAAGGGCAACTTGGTTCTAAATGAAATGCTCGTGATGATGAATGTATTTATTTTGATAAGAATAAATACCTGTGTGTATAATACACCTCTAAAAATAATGCATTATTTTTTTAACAAATTTATTAACATAAAAAAGGTTGTAGTAAGTCAACCATAAAAGATAGACATATGCTGTCGCGGACTTCATTATAGAACTCTTAATGCTGAACAATACTGTCATACATGATTTTTGTGTAACTTTAGCGGTTTCCGCAGCGTATGCAGCGGAAGCTCTCAAAAGGAATATCTTTCTCCTGTTTTCGCAACATTTTTCATTTCTGCTGTGGTCTTATGAGTCGTATCTTTATGTTATATAGCCTAAAGCCTTCCTCGATAAATGGACTATTCAATGTAAAAAAAATTTTTCAAATCGGGCCAGTAGTTTTTGAGATTAGCGCGTTCAAACAAACAAACAAACAAACAAACTCTTCAGCTTTATAATATTAGTATAGACTAGCGGCCCGTCCCGGCTTCGCACGGGCATTAAACATTACATTTAGATTTGTTAATTTTAACACATTCATAATAATAATAATAATAATAATAATATGACACATATTCATCCCTTTTTGCGTCGAGCTCCTAAAAAAGAGTAAATAAAAAAAAAATAAGAATAATTAAATTCAGATATTATTTAATGTTTTTTTGTATTTATGTGTTTTTTTTTGTATATTTTTGGGGGTTTTTTTCTTTTTTTTTATTTCTTTTTGTAATTTTTTTTTTTTTCAATTATTGAGGTCATAACCCTAAAAGAAAATACATTTATTTTGTTAGAGCTTCTCTGTAAACAATATTTGATGTTGTTTTATTTTGTGGCAGCAAAATAAATTGATTTTCAGGGGCTCCGACTCGCGATAGACCAACATACAGTTGACCATGAGTAAAACATTTCTTTCGCAGATCGATCCCTACTAATTCGAAGGTTTGGCCTTGGGACTTGTTAATTGTTAATGCGAAAGATGTTTTTACCGGAAATTGAAGCCGTTTAAATGGGATTGGCAGATCAGTTGGGATCATCGGTATCCTCGGTATATGAGCTAGTTGACCACCTGCTGGGCCAGTGATAATAGTTGCTACTATTAAATTGTCCTTTAACTCCTTAATAAGCAGCCTCGTCCCATTACACATGCTCGGAGGGTTTAAATTTCTTAAAAGCATGATTGGGATTCCGATTTTTAACGTCAATTCATGGGGTGGCAGTCCAGAAGGGTTCAACGAATTTAAAAATTCCTGTGGATAATGGACTGCATCTTCAATATTCGTTACAGTGTCGATCGATTTGTATGTTTTTGTTTGGCCGGGGACTTTTTGAACAATCAGATTGTTTATTTCATTGGCAGTATCATTCTTAGGTGATACTATAGCCCGAGAACACAGCCAATGGAAGTCTCTTTCGTGCAAATTCTCGATATCAGGGTATACAGAATCTATTAAATTTTCCAAATTATGGAGTATTTGGCCTAGAGACTCATCCAGAAGAATGTCACAATGACCGCTTAAATTTGGAGTTGGAAAAATTCCTTCCCCAAGTTTTAGCAGTTGCTGTGGGAAATCGCTATCAGTGATTCCATGAAGATGAGCTCTCATATTTGTCCTTAATTTTAATGTTTCAATCGTAGTCCATAAGGGAGACGATTTCAAGCATGCCTTGATGATATCTGCTCGCGTGCCTCTGTTAATAACGGGGAGAGTCTGTCGAAAATCTCCAGCAAATACAAAAGTAATCCCGCCCATGACTGCAGAGGAGTTCCTTAGATCCTGTAAGGTTCTGTTCACGGCCTCTATATGTGCTCTATGGCTCATCGTGCATTCGTCCCACATAATCAATGAGGCGTCTTGTAGTAATTTACCAATAGGTCCATTTTTGCGGATGGAACATGTAGATTGTTGTTCAAGATTGACGGATAGTGGAAGTTTAAAAGTAGAATGAGCAGTTTTGCCATCCTTCAAGAGAGTTGCAGCAATTCCTGAGGAAGCAACTGCTATTGCTATCTTCCCTGATTGTCTTATCTTAGCAAGTATCAAATTTGCAAGAAACGTCTTTCCCGTTCCACCAGGTGCATCCAAAAAGAAAACTTTTCTTTTGTCATGAATGACGCTATCGACTATAGTTTCAAAAGCATGTCTTTGATCTGGGACTAACTTTGGCAGGTTTTCATTGACAAAAGCGGTCAAATTATTTGTATCATAGCGATGAGTCATAGTCTCTGCTGCATTGCTTTCTGTACGAACTGATGATGTTAATCCGAAATCACTTAGGCTTTTGTCATTTAATTGCAACAGTTTATTTTCTATTTGTATCAAACCTTCGTTATAAATGTCCTCATTGTATGGTAAGGTGATGTCTTGATTTTGCTGTCTGATTCTGTGTCTAATATCTTCACATAAATCGTCTTTGAAAATGTTCCATAATTTTAATGGTTCCGATGGCTGACAAAATAAAAGTATGACCACAAACAATTCTCTCAATTGTAATGGACATTGAGAAAGCGAAGCTTCTCTGAGAGTATTTTCCCAATGGTCATCGTTTTCTAGCAAACCTCTAGCACGGCAAGCAGCTTGATACGTTTCTTTCAGAACTCCGTCAACGGTTTTCAAGTACTGGAATGAAGTTGGACCGCGTACGTGGTGCAGCAACATCCTAAGATAGAAACACTCGGATTGAGAAGGATGGACACCGTAGACTCTACCTAAAGCGGAATCTTTTTTTATGCCTGGATAGCCAACTACATTCTCACCACGCTTCCTTCTGGTGAACTTATTATTGCCCCATGTGTAGTATTGCGGGACTTCGTGGTAAAGAAGTGTTTTTGCGAATTCATCTTCATTACAGAGCTCAAAAAAAGCCAGCAATGTTGTTTTACGTGGATTTTGGGCCACTTGTACAGCCGTTTCTGTGGTAAAATACACCCTTTGGCCATTTTCTAAGTGGACAGCTAACTGCAAAACTGTAGGATGCCGCTCATGGATCGGGAATTCGAATATTCGCCAAGCAGCTTCGGAAGTACTTATGTAACGGCCATTTACGTAGTTTTCCACTTCATCATTTGGGTTTCTGACGCCAAATGTAGCTTGGTCCGATCCTTTATTTATGTATTTACAAATGTATTTGATGGCTTGAACTGAGTGACAGTACTCTACATTTATGTGAGCATTAAACGTCCTGCACAAAAGTGGAGAATATGGGACAATCCAACTATTATCTATAGTGAAATTTCTGCCTCTGATATTTAGCGAAGCGCTCAGTCCTCCATTTGCGGCATCACGACGACGATAAACTGGATATCCGTCCTCTCCAGTCTGAGTTTCGTTGACTAAACGTCGTGGGTATTTTTTTGTGCAAATACCGTTTTTCATACATGGTGCTGATAAGTTATGTTCTCCGCATGGTCCGTGCACCATATTTTTTGTTACGATATCGTACAATATCGGATCGTTTTGTTGGTTGGGCAGTTCCGCAACTATGACGCTATCAATTTTGTCTGGTTGGATTTTTGTTTCTAGCCAAAACAGCAAATGACAGTGTGGTGAACCTCGCTTCTGCCATTCTACACTTGCCATGTAACATTTCACTTTGCCGAATATTTCATTTTTAACGAATAAATTTAAGAATTTCTTCATTTTCAAATGAAACACCCTTGAAATGATGTCATGACGATCGAAAGATCGCTGATCAGGTAGTAGTTCCGCTTTAATTTCAGGCCATTCGGGGTTGCACGTAAATGTGACAAATAAGTCTGGTCTCCCGTAATTTCGGACATAAGTCATCGCGTCTTGGGTTTTTTCATGCAGGTAACGCGGAGAACCTGTAAATGAAGATGGCAAGATTACGCGTTGACCGATATTTGATGGGTCAACATTTCCGTCTTGATTTAAAGCATCTCTGAGATGAATGTATTCTTCAGCCCTTAGTCTCTGTTGGTTACGACATATGTAATTCAATCGTTCCGATATCATTTTTGCCATCATATCGACAATATATTGACTAAATAAGTCCCTGTAATAATGTAATGCATTAAAACAGTTAGCTCTAACCATCAACCTAAATGCATAAAATTGCATGCACGTCACAGTTTTGTTACGCGCTGTACCTTCCTGCGGAATGGTTAAATAATAACCGTCTTCTCCTTTCACGAACATTAAGGGATACTGTAGTGGATCATACGATCGGTGTAACTCAGAGACCCTTTTAAGTTGGCCGTCTCTTCCGTGGAGCACTATATCTCTGGGGCCTTTTTCTTCGTCAACCAAGAGAACGGCTACCTCGTTTACAGCTGGAGCATTGTATCTACCCGGGTGTGCTGTCTGTGGTGGGCGGTCGGAATGAATAATTAATTTTAAATTATCCGAAGAATTGCGTTCTATGTTTTGTTTAAAGCTTCGTATATACTATACATTGTGGCTATTCAGTGCGGTCTGTAGTTCGTTAATTAAATCTATTTTCAGCGTTGGAGCTATGTTTGACCTCAATGATAGCTGATCTGCGTCTGAAATGAAATATACCTGCAAGTATTGTGGATTTTGGCCTGGTGGTGGTAAAAGGCTACCAATAAGATGATATACCTGTCCCTCTATTTTAAAAGTTGGCATAAAATTACCCTCTCTTATTTCTTTGGCGCCAAACGAAGTCATTTGAAATAGGCTATTGTACTTACGGATGTTGGTTATGAAATGTCTAGATAGCGAATGATTATTTGTCAAAAGATTTTTTATTGGCTGTGGTGGTTCCTGAATACTGGGGAGACTAACTTTTCCAGAAGCACAGCACATGCCATTAGTTTCATCGACCCATTTTTTGGCTGAACACTTAGGGCAGATCTTATTCATGTCGCCGATTTGGACGGAAGACTGTTGAGCATAATCCATCTGTGGATCGTATCTAAAAGCCGATCTTTTACTGTGGGCTAAAACTTGATTGCGACTTCTCGCTCTTGACGTCTGTTGTCGTTCTCTCTGATCTTGAAGGCGTTGGAAACGCTCAGAGCTTGATTCCCTAGTGCGAGATTGAATATTTCTGATATTTTGCTCTTCAAGCCGCTGCAAACGCTGAGTACTTGATTCTCGCGCATGCACATGAGAGGTTCTTAGATTTTGTTCAGTAAGGCGCTGCGAACGCTCAAGACTGGACTCTCGCGCGCGTACCTGAGAGGTTCTCAAATTTTGTTGAGCTAGACGCTGTAAACGCTCAAGACTCGATTCTCGCGCGCGTGCTTGAGAGGTTCTCAAATTTTGATCAGCTAGTCGCTCTGAACGCTCAAGACTGGACTCTCGCGCGCGGACTCGAGAAGTCCTCACATTTTGTTCAGCGAGCCGTTGAAAACGCTGCAAACTGGATTCTCGCGCGCGTATTTGAGCGGTTCTCATATTTTGTTCAGCGAGCCGTTGCGAACGCTCGGTACTCGACTCTCTAGCACGCGATTGTGCCACATATTGTCTATGAATTGAAAGACGATTTTCAGTTTCTGATGAAGATTCTTCATTTCGACGTATTTTTGATGCCCTGGCCTGAGAACTATTTCTAGAAAGTTGAGATCTTGATCTTTAAGGCATTTCAAAATGACAAAAGAAAAAATGCCTTTGAACTAAATTAGCATAACTGTAAGCTATATATGCTACTATATTACAACGTACACAACTACCTACTATTTATTAAAATTAAATTGAAAATCATGAAAAATATTCAAGTAATTTATTGGGTAATAACTAAGTGAACAATATTTTAAGCGTAAATTCCGCACACGTCCATCACGTAGGGAGCCGACCGCGCGAGTGAGCCGCGCGGCAAGTTTATTTCGTGATCTTAACCCCCCTCCCGTACCCCTGCCCGAGTGACGCCTACAACGCATAGCTAGCCGAATACAGTTTATTTTTTAATTTTTTTTTAACTCGTGATATCTTTTGAATGGATTGTCAGAATCGAATAATTCAAAAAGTAATATAAAGATATTAAAGCAGTCTTAAATAATACATCATTTATTTTGATAAGGGTTAATACCAAGGTACAAATAAAGAGCTTTTTGTAGCGGTGGTATTTTAATTTCTTTTTTTTAATAAAAAAACGCTTATTGTGACATGACTGTAATAGTTAGAGATATGCTGCCGCTGATTTTTTGTAGATAATGGTGTGTTCTAAAAAAATGTAGTATATCATTTTGTTCTATCATCAATAGTTTTCGCAGCGCACGCGATGTAAGGTAGTTTTTTGATATTTTTTTCACACCTTGGATTACGTTATCGTAATTTTAGTAAGGATGCCTATTTTTTTTGAAAATGAAATATAGCCTATGTCACTCAGGAATGATGTAGCTTTCCAACAGTGAAAGAATTTTTCAAATCTGCCAAGTAGTTTCGGAGCCTATTCAATTCATACAAACAAACAAACAAACAAAAAATCAAACCTTTCCTCTTTATAATATTAGTATAGATTACCAAGTAGTAAGTAAAAAGAAGAAGCAATATAATTTAGTCGTGTTATAACTTTTAAGCAACAAACAGTATTTATGCGAAAAATACAGTATGTACATATTTATTTCAATAAATGATAAATCCAGTTTTATAACTAAAAAACCATCATTAAAATTTTTGTTTAAATTGTGTTTTAAAAACGAATTATTACATTTGTAATCTTGGCTGTTGGCCGATCTAGTTTGCGCCTCAGCATTGCGCGCGCATCGGTATCGCGGCAAGATTTTTTCTTACAACGATACAACGCGCCTTTTTCGTAAATAATTGTCGGCTGTGCTGTGACGAATTCTGGATTAATGGCAAGTGTGTTGAAAAAAGTCGTATGAAACACGTGTGCCTGTGACCATAAAATACGTGGCTTTCTTATGGCGCACTCGCTTTCGCTCGTGCGCACACAATATCCCCTTGTATACATATAACCTAACACTCTTGTAACTTAGCACACTTGTATCATAATGTACTATTATATTAATTCTGTTTTGATCTGTTGCATAGAATTTTACTTTTGGGGCAAACATGTATCGGGACGTAACCATTTCTTTTTCGGAATATTTACATTCCCACTTCCCAGCAACATTTTGTTCCACTGCTATATACCAATATAGATTTAAAATGAACAGCTCGGCCAAAATGTGTTCGATCTTAGTTAAGTAAATTATATTAAAGGCCTGTTTCACCATAAATAAACGACGAACCACCGAATAATACAAATATGGTTTTTGAATGTAGTTGTGAACAGAAAACAGAGAGTAAGTACTAACTAGTTATTATAAAATTAAATAAATATATTTATTTGAGGCGTCAACTATAAAGAGTGTTAGAAACAATTAAATCTTATAAATTATGTTATTATAAAAAAGGACCTGTTACTATCTCTGCGCAACGAGAAGTGTGCAAAAATTAATTGTATTCACACAACACTGATGAACGCAGGTAAGCGGGAAGTGGGAGGAACGTGACATATTTGACAGGTCCATTGTTACGATAACCGGGCAGTATAACAATAGTACCCCTAGCTGATTTCGGCGATGGTGGCCAGTCACAACGACTAACCGACTGCGCGGGACATATTATAGTGCACAACTGTGTGCGCAAACAGGTGCATTTTCTATTCCTTTCACTCTCATAGCCCGATGGGACAGCAATTTAACACGTCCGCAGGGAGATCAGGCGCAGGACCAACGGCTTTACGTGCTTTCTGCTGCACGGAGGTGAAACACCGCCAACTTCCAAATTCCGGCCTACCCTGACAATTTCTGAACAGAAAAAAACCAAGTACATATTTTTGGGCCGACTCGGGGATCGAACCCGGGACCTCTGGTGCTTTAAAGTGCGACCCTCCCACCGCTGCGCCACCAAGGCAGTTACCGGGCAGTATGTTCGTCATGGAATGTCTGCTCTGGACACACTACATGTACCTTCGTACTCTAACTCAATTACGCAAAGACGAAGTACTGAGGCTGATTTAGACGCGATCGGAATCGCAATTTGAGGCTATATGGGACTTAGGTTAAGAGGCCCTAGTTATTGAGAGCTTGGACAGATTCCGTGATGTATTCCGTAGAAATAGAGCACTAATTTTGATCGGTAATACATTAGTATTCTGGATTGGCAAACAACAAGAGATTGAATCGCGTGTTGAATTAATATAGACTTAGGTAAACTAATCTTACAATAAGGGCTGATTTTACCAACGTCTGATAAGACTTATCCGACTGATTAAATATAAAACTCCTGATTTTAAAATGACATTTACATAAATGATTCCTGACAAATAGGTGACGTTTTCAAATTAGGCGTCTTGTATTTTATTCGACGAATATTCCTTATCCGACGTTTGAAAAATCAAATAAATGGATTCTGACTTCCTGAATTTAGACAAACTAACCGTTCTGAATGTCAGAGTGGCATAGGTATCTACTTAATTACCGAACGAAATGGGATTCGATTCCCTGTCATTGTCTATATCGTTAATTCTTCATATTATATGTATTCTTAAGTTTGGACAGCGAAACGCTTAATAGAATGAAATAAATAAGGTTGTTCTTATAAATCATATTGGTCAAACCATAAAATGATCCATTGATTTCATCCTACAAAGTTTTTCCCTACTATGTACAAATACAAATACAGCTTGTATTGATATGGCTTGGTATATTACCCATTTATGCACATAAAAATCTATATCAAATTAATTCCAACATCACGACTGCCGGATCCAATGCGAATATTTCAATAGAATCTCCATCAATGGTTTCCCGTGAGGGACTATTAACACCCAGGAGTGTAGAGGTCAAATAGCAGTCGACAAAATTATTAATCTGTTTGACCAGATCCACACCGATTGTGTAAATTAACTACCAACCCTTTAGCCTCTCGTGGGACTGAATAGACCCCGAATATTGTATAGGGCCAGTGATGAGGGAATTATTCGATCCGTAGTTACAGTTTGGCTCGGCAGAAATGATTTACTAGTCGTCATAATTTACATACGTTGTTTGCTTTAGCGATTTGTAGTTGCGAAAAAAACTAGTACTCGCATTTCAAATAAATATAAAGTTGTAAAACTAAAAAAAATAAAATCTAAAAAATAATGGGCTCGTCCGGGATTTGAACCCGGGACCTCTCGCACCCTAAGCGAAAATCATACCCCTAGACCAACGAGCCGGTTGCTAATTGCTACTTGTCATTGAATCACAAGAAATGACATAAATGTATACAACATTGATAAGTTAAGCTGAGCTATATTTTGTAGATAAGAAATTATTTTATATTTAATATTTTGATATAAACCATAAAATAATAAGTTCTCGACAAAGATAAGATTTCGATGTTAATGCTCATATAGTTTTACTTTATTGAATGACATACACATCTAAAGTTGTTTTAAGTCGTCTTACAAAGTGTGTTATGGATATTTTAATATTGAAATGTACACAAATATTGATTATATTCGCTACATTAAGATTATTGTAAGTTAAATATTAGCTGTTTTTGCTCTTTCAACTCTCAATAAGCAAATTAATTGGTCTGAATTATTTACGAACAAATAAAGGATTATTGGCTGTTACTTAAAATGCTGTGAATATTTGAGACATTTGAATTGAAATAATAGCAATTCAATTCCAAACGCTGTCGAATGAAATGTTAAGATTATCAAGTACAGAGGCTATCAATTCATCATTATGAAATGGTTTCAAAGAGCGTTAATATAATAGTTAATTTAAGTACTTATTTCGGTAATAGGTACATAGACATCTAGTAATGAATTTTAAAGTAACAAATAATAGGTACCCAACGGGTCTTTGGTTAATTTTATCCTCCACGGTCATTCGTCGGTTAAAAGTTCATCTGTCCACCCGTTACAGGAATAACACGGTATCAACTCGAAGCGTTCGGTATTTTTGATGAAACTCCATACTTCAACGCCCATCTTTATTTCGTTACATCACCACCTCTGATCTAGATCAATTCGGACCCACTCTCTATCAGCGGCGCATGCATTGTTATGCGCTTACGGCGAACTGTTCATCATCATCATCATTATTTAAGCCAAAGGACGTCTACTACTGCTGAACATAAGCCGCCCCCACTGATTTGTGAGTCGTCCGATGGCTAGATAGTAAACAAACGACCTCAGTGGTGTGGTGGCTAAGCATGCTGGTTTCAAGCGTCGCCGCTCCTAGGTCCCGGGTTCGATTCCTGGTCGAGTCAATGTAGAAATCAGAAATTTCTCGGATCTGGGTGTTGTGGTACCACCGTTGTGTCTGATTTCCATAACACAAGTGCATTGGCTACTTACTTTGGGATCAGAACAATGTATGTGATTGGTGTCTAATAATTATAAAAAAAAAACAATCCGGCTTCCCTGTCAAACGGGCTATCAAGAAGAACTTTCATAGGTTGTAGCAAACACGATCTGGCGAGGCGTTCGCTATCCGTTGCCGATCCCATGCCGTGGCGTTGCTGTTCCCCCTCTACTTAATTTGCTTCCGTATGTTAGACGTCTGGTTGGTGTTGTTCCCATCGCGAGTTGATAGATGTGCTTTAACTTACATTCTTGTCGATCATTTCTGAGCCCTATAGCCGTCATTGGCCACTAAAACCCAGCGTTTGATGTTACGTCCGCAATAAAAAGACAGGTAATAATAAAATACACCACCAATCGCTATTTGGCACTAAATAGCATTGATTGCGACCGTTTAGCGGTTGTCGTAAAAATCTACAGCCAACTTTAGTACAGAGGCGTGCGATCATAAATTCACAGGGCGGCCGAAGATGCCCAATCAAATTTAAATTTGATGACGAATGGTAAGTGCGGTGTTGAGAGTTGAAATTTATGGCCAATAGAATAAATAAAGCAAAGGATTTTCAAATTATTTCCATCGAAGAGGCCGCTTTTGTCGTATAATTATAGCGGTACTGATGGGCAGTTTCTGTTGTACTTTATTTATGGGCAATGAAGGTCTTTTTACCACATCTTGCTTGAACTTGTTTATATTTTTGATTTAATTACGTCAAATATAATCCAATACTTTCTCCGTGGAAAGTTACACTTAATTCAGTTGTTTATTTATCATTGATTAATAAATTATAGTCACGATACTAAAGCCTTTTACTATTCCCCTTTTTTTCCTGATAAATACATATATATGTATCACACGATATTGAGGGTATAAATAAACACTATCTGAAAACAGGGAAAAAACGTTCAGTGTCTTTGCCAAGATCGTAAAGAAGCTTATCCAGAACCGGTAGAATGCTATAATATCGGTACAAGAGAAGAATACCGTGTGGTATTCCACACGAGCACCCACGTATAAGACATGGGGCCTGATAAGACAATATTTATGGTTTAGGCCAGTAAGTAAGTAACGCTTTTGTAAAATATACACACGCGTTCAGAATGCTATATTTGCAATTACGTCTATTAAAAATTAAATAATTTAGCACCATAATAAAAATTTACAAAAAGAAATAAAGTCATTCGACGGCGCAACTTCAGAATACAATTAACATTAAATAACTAAATAATTAATAACTTCATTCATAACCCACGTGCTTATAATCTTGATTAAACGTTTTGTACGACAAAGACCCTTTGCGCTACTTTTGGCATCGATACAGTCGCGCTGCTAACGCGCGTTAGCATCGATATAGTCGCGATGCAAAAGCTGGAAATTGACAAATTATGTACTGAATTTTGAATTTACTCATTTTTTTGACGCGCGTTAGCTATGCTTAATTAAATCGGTTCATTGCGTGAGTCATGATGCTGAAGAGCGTTTCCAAAACGCGCGACTGTATCGATGCTAAAAGCCTCAGTGTGCAAGGGGTCAAACACGGGTTAGTGAGCGAGAAAGAAAGAGAAACATGACATTTTACAGGTATTTCCTTACGATAACCGGGAAGAGTGATATCTGGTATACTCAACATCCAAACGTCATAAAAACAGCACGTGTCTTTGTTCAGATATTCACATAAGTGTTATATTCGGTTATTACTCCCTGTCCCTGTGATTTGTAGAACATTGGGCATTATACACGTGTGAACATGCACCCGAGGTGTAAGCTTAAGCAGTGAAATGGAAACTGTAATCTTATTCTGCTATATCATCGAATTGAGGCGAATCTAGCTATCCCTATTGCTTGTGCCGGAACGTCCTAGTGAGTGAATGAGATGGGTACAGATGAAAATACAAGCATTACAGAATAGAGCTCCTGAGCCCATAGTGTGTTCCAGACTTAAGTCGTGCATTCATAGACGCATTATGATTTGAAACTGGACATACCACATTTACGGAAATTAAATGCATCTGTTTCAAACTTAGGTCTTTAGTTTCACATCACAAAATCAATAAATTTTGTTAAATAAGTATTCATGAATGATCATGTCACTACTAATATGTATACGAAGGGTCGAGGTCGCTGTCAACTATATGTATAACCACCTAAAGAGCCGAATCCCTTGCAACTCGTGACGTATTTTGTTTGAAGTGACGCCTGTTTTTGTGTCGTGAGTGCAAACGATTTCCGTTGAAAAGTGGTAAGGCCCCAGAGACCTCGATCGCATTTTTTATTTACTTTTAAAAAGCTTATTTTCCATAGATTTGATGTGGCACAGGCTGTTTTAACTTCGTTGTGTCTGAAACTAGTGTCAGCGCACTCAATGAAAAATGCCGCGAATCGCGGGTATACTCCGTCGCGTAAACACAGCTGTTTGCGGGTAGCGGAATTTCACAACACACTGCCTTTTGCCTCAAATAATAAAGCAGCGGATGGATACTACAATTAAAATATTTCTCTTTATTATTAATAAAATAATAAAGAACTATTTTATGTGTAATAAAGAGTAGTCTTAACTCTCGCACTCTTTTGAAAAGATTTGACGGATCTTATTTTTTTTGTGTAACCAGAAAAATACAAAAAGAGGTCGTACAATATTTATAGCCCCCACAACAAGTGAATTATCAAATAGTATTTAAAAAATGAAATTGTCATGATACCAATCAAAGTGTAAGTTTATAAAAAATACAGTGCTTGTAAACATTTATTTTAAAAAATATCGCAGACGATTAAAAGCTGCAGGTGAAAAATAAAATAGTAGTTCTTGAGTCAAATAATATCTTGATTACTTTTTATACAGACTGCATTAAAAAAATACGTTTATGTATAAAGTGATTAAATAATATGGCTTTTTAAAATTAATGTAATTGTAAATATTAATGGTAATATCTCTAAGTACTAAAGCAAGGCACAATATTGTTTTAAATGATTTATTGAGAATGAGACCTACAGTAACAATAATTACAATGATTGTGGTGACATTTAAATATGAATTTCCAAAAGTTAAATTTAACGTTATTTAAAATAGGCTATAAAATATATTTCCAAGCATAAACCAAAAGTATGGTTAGTACAGCCGCATTAAATTCTTAGTATTCGCGAAACGACTACGAGCGAGATTCATTTTATGGCTTCAAAATCCGCACCGAAATCATACCGATTAAACGGCAATCGTGATATCCCCATATATTTCATTTCGTGCTCATTCGAGCACTTCAGCAAGTACCCTGTAAGGGTGGCAAAACGTTTTTATAACACATTCACTTTACTAAGGAAAATCTAGTTGATGGTCTGCTCTATAACCTGCTGCTACATCTGTAGGCCTAACATGCACGCCTCGATACCGTTTATCGCGTCGATAAAATAATTTTATTTCCTGAACAACATGTTTTCCCACATTTTTATCACTTAAAAGGTAATTCTTATTGCTTTTAAAAACAAATGAATACGTTAAAGTAAGGAAAAATCTTTTTAAATATGATTAAAATGACGGTTGAAATCTATCGATTGCCGCGATTCATGATAAATAGGCGCGCATCTTAGGCCCACTGAAAACTATAATACCGCCAATGTTCTCGATAAAACTGCAAAGAACAAAATTAAATATTTTCTAAGGCTTACAGAAATTATTAAAAACAAATCACTTCCGAAAGCAGTGTCGATAAGTTTAGGTCCACCTTTACCGCAGAGGTAAGGCAATGGAGCTCTTTTTTCTATTTTTTCTTTAAGTCAACCAAAATCACGCTAAGCAATGCGAGTAATTTAAAAATTGAGTAATATTTATTTATATAACTGCCGTGTTCAACTGATTTCAATTCCAAAATCACACAAAAACTCGATATACTCGTACAGTGTGTCCAGGCATATAATATTAAAACTTTAGAGGCAATAACTACAACGAATTTCAGCGAGGAAAATACCCTATATCAATACCAAAACCCCACCATATGGCAGTGATTTTTGATTTCCTTTTATGAGAATTACCTTACTTGTGTCTCACGTCGTATAGGGGCATGTTTTTGGTGTTATTTTAATGAAAAGTGCGTGGTGTAACTAAAACATTAAAAAGAACCTATCAAATAACTTTGGTTTTTAATTGCCAAAAGAAAAAAATGTTTTTTTTTTGTTTTTTTTCTTTGCGCATTTGGTCTATTCATCCTAAAATAATACTCTACTACTAGTTTCTCCTTTTGGCAACTAAAACTGGAAGTCATTTTATAGCGTATTTTTAGTGTATCAGTTTGACCATACCTTGTTCTTTTAAAACAACACCAAAAACGAGCCCCTATACGACGCGAGACTCAATCCGCAGTAACTTTCACGAGTAAAGTAATTTTTGTGAAAAAAAAAACAAAAATCACTGCCATATGATGGAGTGTTAGAATTCCCATTCCTAGATGAAATTCGTTGTAGGTAATGCCTTGAGAGTTTTATTATTGCATGCGTGGCCACACTACTTAATGCATACGTATTATCAAATATAACTTCCGGTTGTAGACCTATTATTATAACTAAGAACTATTCAACCTTTTTTGAAGGCAGCCCTACCTCCACGTCGAGTGCGACACGAGTAATGTATGTCTATATGTCAGAAGGGGACATCCTAAAGTCACGCTAAATATATTCCGCACAGACGCTGTCGTGTGTAAGAATATAATGATGGTAAGTTGCGCGGTTTAACTTTAAATGATGAGGATATTTATTTTTGACCAGACCTTCTAGAAGCGGTCACACATAAAATTTTCGCAGAATTTGGCGTAAATGGTGTAACTATAGGTAGGTATCACAGTCATTGACCTTCATGATCATTTGGCAGCAGAAATTGATCGATTCATCAGAAAAAGGTATATACAGAGTTACATTTATAACACTTGAAGCGATAATTGTATCCGTCCGTTTACAATTGGAATGTCGCAATCGTTATTACGCCTAATTAGGCGGATAAATTCGACTATTTTCTGGTTTGCTTAGTGCATTTTACATGTTAAACAGTAACAAATTACAGAATCATTTGCGACCGTTTCACGTACGGGCTATTTGAAATGACAACAATTTAGTTGACAATCAGGTCCATAGCATTAGTGTACTGTTTGATTACTGATTGTATAATGAAGCATCTCTGCTATAGTAATTAACTAATTTTGCACAGGCGAATGGCCGTGGACACGTTATCAACCGTTCATCCATGGTTCACGATTATGCAATTAATTTATGTGACAGTGTTTACATAGTTAGATCAGCTGACACCTGTAAGATTGGCGCCTCCGCTCCGGCCAGAGTCAACATTTTCTTGGCTGTCATTTTTTTTTCTTTTTTCCCTCTTCCGCATTGCCAGATTGGCAGCGATGTTTTGTGGCACGGTCCGATTGACAACAACAAGCGTAATGCAACGGCAGTGCATGCAGCAGAAATTTTGCTATGATTTTTTTTCCTTTATTCTTCTTTCTGTCTTTAGTTTTTTTTATTGATTTTTGATGATGATAGTAATGTGTATATTTTTTTTTACTTGTCCTTTATTTTTGTCTAATTTATTTTCTTTGTATGTGTGTACACTAATCAAAAGGGTTCCCGCAGACTATCAGTATCGTGACATGCCTCGCGTTGTCACGAATTATGCTGAGCTGGACCTTTTTGACACATAGGTACCTATTATTTATGTATATCTATTTTAACTGATGTCGAAACCTATCTAATAATATTTTTAATAAAAAAATATTGTAATATGCACGTGACTTATGTGTCAAATAAAATAATTTCTATTTTATTCTATTGTCAAGTATTAAAGAGCATAAAATTAATATCTATCGTAAAACAAGGCCAAACAAGAGCTGTCAAACGAAACCTATTCACGATCATTTATTGTATGCGTGACAGTGATGTTTGCAAGCAATATAGCTTTTTACATTAATATGGAAGCCGATAATATTCAGTAGTATCAGTTATAGCAGGTACATGTTCCGCCCAAGTGCGAGATCGGAATCTTGCACAAACGGTTCCGTTGATTTCCAATTTCAATATTTTCCTAGGGTTATGAATTCCAAAATAATAATTATGAGGCAATTTAAATCAGCAAAATAACTTATAACTAGATAACCTTGCGTCCTGGTTATTAATACCAAATCGTTTTAGGTTAAGAATTGGTTCTCCGCGTGAGTTACAGTCGACTTAAAATATCGAACATACAGCCCTAGTGTAAAACGACAATTATTTATTTACACAAAATTTACGCAAACATGAATTATGTCTTGCAAGATCTTTAATTTTTTACGTAAATAAACGTTTATATTCGCGTACTGCGATGTCGTTTTGATAGGTAGGCTTAGCTTTTCAGTCAAATTAGCAATTGGTTTTGCGATTTTGCAAGATATTTGTAATATTGGACACCAATTGGACACCAATCACAAACATTGCACTGAGCCCAAAGTAAGTAGATATTTGCACTTCTGTTATGGAAATCAGACACAACGGTGGTACCAAAACACCCAAACCCGAGACAATATAAAAAAGGAGACGGTAACTGCTGGGCCCTAAACGTAACTAGTTGATTTATGGTTTAAAAAAAATGGGCATATTTGTCCATCCTAAAATACCAAAAATCAGTCTATTTCTCTTTATGGAAACTGAGCATTATGAAAAACAAGAATTTAAGAATTCACTACATTATCGATTAAATGAAATATCGATAAGAGTCAATGTGATTACACAATTTAAAAAAAGAATCACTCGTGCTCTATTCGTGGCGATAAACCCAAAAAAATACGTTACAATAACTATTTCAGCACATAAAACATATATTTTATATTTTGATTGAATTGAATGTAAGTGAATTGAAACATTATTGCTTAATGAAATGAAATCGATTCTTACTTTTTTTGTCTGTGCACTGATACTGACAGCTGCCGTGTCAAATAATCTATGAATCACTCGTTTAGTTTGTATTTTGCGTCTTGTGCGTGTATGCATTTTGAGTGTTTTTTCGTCGACCACTGCTTTGTTTTACGGATTCTGACCCTGCCTAACGTGCTGTCGTCTATTTTGTGGCCTAATTGTAACTGCTGACGTTAAAATATCCTTTGCAGTTCGGAAATCAGCTGTTTGTTACATAACCTCACTTTAACTAAACCCCTAATTATGGGGCTCTCAGATTGTCAAAAAACATAGAATTTTCAGTGTAGGTCTACTAAGTATTAAGCTATATATTGACACCATTTTCATTTTATTACATCAGGGCCCAAATTTGTATGTAATGGTTTCCATCTCCTTTTAATTTCTATATTGACCCGACCGGGAATCGAACCCGGGACCTCGGAGCGACGACGCCTTGAAACCAGCGTGCTTAGCCACTACACCACGGAGGTCGTCAAATATTATTAAACAACATAAACATTAATATTCGTACTATTGTAGTATTATTAAAATATTATTATATTAATAATATTCGTTTACAGTGAGTCGGAATTTAGCTGCCTGAAAATTGAACGGCTAATGTTGGATCGCAATACGCGCCTGTTAGATGAAAACATGTGGAAGAAATTTTCAGCAAGCCTGCATGAGGCGCCTAAGTATTTGACATCTCATCGCATCTCTTTTAATGCTTCAACACCCGAGCGGTTGCAGGCAACCGCATAACAATAGAATTTACATTGTGTCTCGTTCACATACGTTTGAGGGATTAATCACACAGTTTCCTGCTTCCATAGGGATAATAATTAAAAGTAAATTAGTAAGAACTGTAAAATACACTTGACAAGACTCACTCATGAAGCGTAAGATTTATTATCTATGTAGTATCACTTTCTATAGTCATGCCTTTCAAACCTGGGATAATATGAATTAGTTTTATCAACCTTGCCAAAACTAACACTTACAATTTGATGGCTAATCTAATAGCCGGCGCATTTTCACCAACCCAAGAACTAAAGCTGCATTCCAACTTGCGGCGATAAGCGAGAAGCAAGATAAGCAATTCATGGAAGAATTGTATGCTAAAAAGTATAAATAAATAAATATATGTGTATGAGGAGAGCCCTTTTTCACACAATAGTGACAGTAAGAAACGACGTAGCTATATTTGTATTTATATCAAAAAATCGTATCTTGCGTTAAAATTAATCAAATCCAGCGATTTCTCTTATGACATTTTGAAAAGAATATTTAAAGTGACTGCCACATAATAGTTATATTTTTGTGTGTCAGGCCGTTACTAAACTAACATAATTTGCAAATTATGTTTTAGTTCCTCATTCATATAAGGGTACTTTTAAATTAAATTACTTACTGTAAAAAAAATAAACAATGATAATTATTGTTAAAGCAGAACACCAGGGAACACACTGACATATTTTTTTAAATGATAGTTATTACAGAACTCCATAGAATACACTGTCTCGGTGCAGGCCGAATAGGATGTACGTCAGTGTCATAGGACGTCTGCCTTTGATGTCTATGGTCATAACACGAGAGACGGGGACAAGAGTTACGCAGGCAATAGCCAAGCTATAGCTGCGTGCATGTGTGTACAGAGGACACTGGAATATTACCGTGGAAGTATGAAAACAACTGCATAGGTTGCCCGAAACTTTTGCAAGTTAAGGGAACATTACATTTTTCTGACGACCCGTCTGGTGTAGTGGTCGAGAAATCGCCTACTACGCAGCGGGTGCGGGTTCGATCCCCGCACAATACAAACATTTGTGTGCATGAACATGTCTGTTTGTATTGGTCTGGGTGTTTTCTATGTATATCATGTATGTATTTGCAAACAAAAATTATTTAAGTATTATATCCGTTGTCTGGTACCCATAACACAAGCTTTGAGTAGCTTACCTTAGGACTAGATGGCGATGTGTGGGAATGTCCAAAGGATATTTATTATTTATTTATTTTATTACAATGTAATAATTGAACAAAATTGAAATATTTTTGGTTAAGTTTAAAAGAACAGATGATAATCATTGTAATTCCCTTACATTTCCAAATTTGCTGACTGTTTACATAATGCTGCTTAAATATTCCTACCTATAGCATGGAAATGTTGTCGACAATGACACATCATTACATGTGAGGCGAGCCAGTGTCAGAGGCCGAAGTGTAATAAAAGGAAATACGGCACTATGCCCATGTAAAAGATCATCAAGAGCTAATCGCTTACTAGCAGACGGTCCCACTTTGCCTAAGATGAAAGGACGGTTCATATTAGGGACAGAATCTGATAATATTCAAGGTTGCAGAATAGTGAGTATACCTATACTAAGGCCCTTACCGATAATTGCCAATCCTCCCTCCTTTACTGTAGTAGGGTTCGGCGATCACGATAGTGAAAATGTTAAAGGTAAGAGTAAATTATTCACAATTTGAATCGAAAAACGTTTTGCTAAAGAAATACCATATGCCTCTTATTAAAAACAGATACATAATAAGTGACACCTTTTGTTTGAATGTTAGACATATTGAAACCGAAGTGGTTACAAGGAAACTTTATATTATACTGAAGGCCTACTACGAAAAACCGAGATAAAGTCCATAATCTTTAAGTATATTGATTTTCATGTAAATTTTTGCTTTACACTTTTTAACTTTCAAAACGTTTTAAGGTATGAAACTGAAACAAAGTCAAAGATATAAATATAACAGGTTTTGCCTCATCCAATTTCAGATATTTTATTTTTTGACGATCACATCCTTACAAGTCAATCTTAATCAAGTTTTTCAGGACATTATAAAGACAATACAAGTGCTTACATACAAAGTACAAGACACATAACCTTTTGTGCGCGAGTCTGACTTGCACTTTCACACGTTTTTTTCGTTTTTCTTAGTAAGCCCTCTGCTCCTAGACACTCGCTTTCCTAAGTACATGATCGCACAGGGGTCCCAAAATGTCGTTATAACGTAATAATTATACGTAACACATACGTTATCGGATTTGCGAAGGTTACATGCCCTCAAGGATAGACGGGAATTCAATAGCGTGCTTATATTGAATTAGTTAAGCATTCGCGTTCGTTTCATGTTTGCGACGGCAACTTGATATTGTCATTGCAACATTATTTTACGATAACCGATTAGGTGTTTTGAGGTTAACTTGTTACTCGGAATTGTCATCTGATCAATCGTAATAGGAAAACTATGGAATACACCTTGTAAGTTTGATTAACATTTGCAATAGTCGTAGGAACGTCTTACTCGTATGCTCGTTTTGCTTTTATATTGTTCAAAATTTACTTATTCAAAAATAAAATAAATAAGTTGACGTTTTTTTTTAATAAGTACTGAATGATTTTTGTGATTTTGGAACTAAAATATGAATAGGCATTTTGACAGAAAATTTAAATTTATTTATCTGCTGATTTCAAAAGTGCCGCTCTAAGGATTCGTGAAAGCGGTTATTAAAATAAATTATTTTAACCCTGTTGAGAATCCTGACATCTTATTTATTTGGGATCTGATGAAATATGACCGTTTCATCAGAACAAGGAATAAGCTTGAAGCAAAAATTAAAATTATTGGAACGATATTTTTCGAGGATTTCCTGCAACGTACCTAGGATTTTAAAAGGAAAATATTTTTTTATTACGAACATACACAATGATCGTAAGTCTTACTTTTCAAGAAATTAATTGTCTTGCATTCAATCCAGACTTGGTTCTGTAAAAATCCGAAACTGATACTTTTATCAGTTTCGGATTTTTTACAGAACCAAGTCTGGATTGAATGCAAAACAAAGTATTTTTTGAAAAGTTGGTACTATAATAAAAACTTACTTTAGCCAAAAATACCTCATACTTAAGTTTTATTACGAGAAGTGGTTCAACGGCCAATATTACACTTATAAAAATATGAACGATGTTCCGCACTTACGAAAGTGTTCCGAAGTTCTTACCTGAAAGGAATAAAACACTCAATTAGCAACAATTTTATCTTCGTAAGCAATTTAAAACTTTTTATAATAACTAAAACAACTCAAATTTTAGTGTTAGACCTACGAGTAGGTTCTTGACATTAAGAAAAAGCTTTTTCATTCCCTGATATAAAAATCTGATATTTATGTTGGTACTTAAGTAAAAACATACCTTATGAAAAAGTTGATACCGACTTTAAAAACAAATGAACTAAAAATTCTAAAATAAGCTTTTGAAAGGACTCCATTTTAAGTGCCCTGATATATGATGCAAGCATCATATGTCATTGTTGCCAGATCTATGATGCATCTTAGATCTGACAACAATGGAACAAACTAGAAGGTAAACCCTCTAAGTAGGAAGGTAAAACATACAGTCGAATTGATAACCTCCTCCTTTTTAAAGTCGAATAAAACTGAAAATTACGAAAATCAATCCACCTGCTCTCAAGTTATTAGTGTGTAAATAACTTTGTGTCTAAGAAGAAGATACAATATCACCAGGTATTTGCAAAAGTAATATATTTTTACCTCATGGTATTCATATAGTATATGTGTGATATTAATTATATTTGCTTTATTATTAAACATCAGAATATAGCGGGATGTCCATTTGCGAATAATTTTGGTATCTGATATGCGAATTCGCTAACCAATGCGTGGCCACGAGAGTTTTCGACGTAATTGGGTACGTAATTAACGTAAACAATCATATTAATTAGGCTTTAATAGTTTCATGTGATACGATAACACCAACAAATAGATTTTGATTTTGACCACAGCCATCGTCAAATAAAGGCCCATGTATCAGATTGCTAACAAAAAAATCTCTTACACGTCTTATTTGTTTCAATACTGTAAACATGTTTCGTAGAGGTCATGAAATATCTACGTTAGTAGTTCAATCTTAATTCACAAGTTGTAACATAAGGAAATAGAGTTCAATAAATCGAACGAAGGCTACGCAGAGATTGATAGGGCTTAGAAGAAACAACTACAAGTACAAGTTTAATAGTCCCCCTAATCGATTTCGACTACGGGGGCCAGTCACAACGACTAACCGACTGCGCGGAACATATTATAGTGTACAAGTGTGTGCGCAAACACAGGTGCACTTTCTATTCCGTTCACCTTAATAGCGCGATGGGCAGCAATCTGACACAACCGGAGAGAGATCAGGCGCAGGAACAACGGCTTTACGTGCTTTCTGAGTCACGAGGGTTAAACACCGCCTACTTCCAAACTCCGGGCTACCCTGAGAATTTTCGAACCAAAATACAAATATATTCATAAAGATTAAATAAGAAACCAAAAATTTGCGCACGGGTGGTACTTGAACAAGAAACCTCTTGGCTGACCGGGCCAAATGCTCTTACCAATTGAGCTACCGTGCTGTCAGTCCGACCTTGCGAATTTTGTGGTCTCTTATGGATACGTCATTGCGTGACGCTTAGCGCCATCTAGCCGTCTTTTTATGAAACAGCGGGCCCAAGTAGTTATTCGTTACAGAATAAATTCAACTTGGAAATTAATGACGCTTCGCTATTTAATGGTTTAGATTGATTTTAACACTCACAGTGTCATATTTTATAACCATAGAGATGAAATAGGTTACTGGTTCAAGTCCCACCCGTGCGCAAATTTTTAGTTTCTTATTTGATCTTTATGATTATAAAATATGACACTGTAAGTGTTAAAAACATTCTAAACCATTACAAATATATTTTTGGGCCGACCCGGGGATCGAACCCGGGAGCTCTGACGCAGCCGTCACTTTTAAGTGCGACCCTCTAACCGATGCGCCACCGATGCAGTAGACAGACGACACAAAGAAGTATAATACAGAGTGTATCCTTTTCCATAACATCATAAGTGAATGTTATGTCAGAGTTAACTATGTCTTAAGATTGGGGAAGCATATTAAGTGAAATCAAATATTTAGTTTTAAATATTGAATAAAGTTGTATCGATTGAATACTTATCGTATTCAGTGACTGCCAAGAAACTTTCGATACTTTGAAAAATTGGTGATCCTGTTGTATATCTAAGACCCCTTACACACTGCGACGTAGCATCGGTGCAGTCGCACGTTTTGAAAACGCGCTTCAGCAACGCGACTCACGAAATGAACAGATTTAATTAAGCATCGATGCAGTCGCGCGTTAGTATCGATACAGAAGCGTGACTGCGCCATATTTACAGTTTCAGCATTGCGACTGTATCGATGATAATAGTAACGAAGTGTGTAAAGGTTGACATTTTGCGACTGCATCGACGCTAACGGGCGTTAAAATTGCTGCTAAAAATCGTATGTTGGTCTAAGATAGCCATGGTCATTTTTAAAACGAAAGAAATGAAAAAAAGAATGAAAACTTTTCAATAATTCACTTAAAACCTATGTCTACCGTAGTGGCAAAACTAGAAGTGCCCTAAAAGAGAAACTTGAAGTCCCAAAATTTAATAACCTATACGGCAAGCAGCTTCTGAAGTATGTGGTACCAAAATTCATTAATGAATTACCTCCAACACTTAAAGCACAAATTACAAAAAATAATATTAAATATTATAAACTTAAACGTTACTTTTTGGATCTGCAAACAACACGATCTGATTAAGTGCACATAAATCGCCCCGTGTGGACCCGCCTAGTGAAAACCGGTACTGTTTGCGAGTGCTATGGCGCGCGGGTCGGGTGGATCGGTAACTCAATATGCCTATTCTGGCTGACTATGGCGTAAATGTTATCGAATTTGCATGCAATTTATTAATAGCCATTTTCTGTTTTTTTTTTTTTTAGTATAGAATATATATTGTAAGTAAGAGTACGATGACGACTCAACAAGCGCAGCGTTCGGTAAAACCACAGATGGTTTATGTAATGCTGTGAATAGCATAGTTTCTTAATTAAGTTTTTATTGTAAATTCATTATAAATAAAAATAAAAAAAAAACAACACAAGGTTAATAAAAGAGGTTGGATTATGAATCGCCTAATCTCTTCTATCATTGATCTATTAAGAAAACGAATCATTCAATTATACATTATGGTGTCTTGAGGAGAAAAAACATCCCATTTTGGTACACGTGGCATAATCACGTTTCCGAATCAGACATAATTAAGGCTTACAAGTTGAAATAAGTTGTAAAACTTGGCGACAAGTTCCGCTTGAAACTAGTTTAACTGAAACTCACATATCGTAACTCGACGCCACTTACTTATGCAGATATGAAACAATAAATTAACTGCATTTGGCCAATTAAGTTTAAAGTGACGGCATTCAGCAAGTTTAAGGGGGGAAATTCAATATTTTATCCTCATTTAGGTGACTATAATCAATTTGCAGGGAGTTACAGATATTTTAAAAACTTATTGCTTTTTACACTGAGCTTAAAATAATTCGGAAATCAATAGAAAAATATTTGGTTCAAATATCAGCGTCCTTAATCTTACAAGAGTAAACAGAATTGAGATATTTTAGTTATAAGCTTCGACAGCTAGATGTTAAAATCGGCGAAATTTAAAAGGTCACCGAGAAGAAAGTTTCAAGGCAGAATTACTTTGAAATCTGAATGCAAAATGATTACTTCCAAAACTTGAGTCATTAACCAACCATAACGATGGTTGTAATGTCCACGCTTTGAAACTTTGCCAAAGAGTTTAATTATAACAATAAGGAAATCTAAAGCTATAAAACTGTATGTTTTCTTAGGTTTGAAACGTGAGCTCTCACAAGAGCACACAATATACGAATCTCAATCCCCAAGAAAGCATTTATGTTTTGTAGTTTCTATAAAATACACTCAAATTTTCTCTTATCTCAACAAAATATGGTTCTTTAAAACACACTCAAAACATATAAAGAATCAATGCTTTTTAGAATGTTTTTTTTTAACACTCACAGTGTCATATTTATATTCATAAAGATGAAATAAGAAACCAAAAACTTGCGCACGGGCGGTACTTGAACCAGCAACCTTTTGGCAAAATCAATTACATCAATTACCAAGTTGAATTTATTCTGTAAAGAATAACTGCTTGGGCCATCTGTTTCATAAACAGACGGCTAGATGGCGCTTAGCGTCACGCAATTGACGTTTTCATAAGAGACCACAAATTTCGCAGGGTCGGACTAAAGGCACGGTAGCTCAATTGGTAAGAGCGTTTGGCCCGGTTTTTGCCAAAAGGTTGCTGGTTCAAGTCCCGCCCGTGCGCAAGTTTTTGGTTTCTTATTTCATCTTTATGAATATAAAGAATCATTTAATAGTAATACTTAGCTTTAAAAAAAAAGGTTTGGGTTGAGATATAAATAACATTCATTAACACACTAGCATCCCCCGCAGTTTCATCTGCGTTATGAGAAATTTGCGTATAACTTTCACTCTGTTTAGAGGTGGAATTGTATACAGCAATCGTATTCATTTGACAGTTTAAAACGTACGGTATGATCTGTCAAACGCTTTGTTCTTTACCGTTTGACAGATCATACCGAACGTTTTGAACTGTCAAATGAATACGATTGCTTTAAACAATTGCACCTTAGAATTGCACATCTCTTTTTATATTGGTCTTATATACTGTTATTTTATTTACTTAGGTATTTAAGTGAAAACGGAATGTACCTACAACCATATTTTCGATTTCATTATTATACGTACTTATATAATGTAAAAGTTTATGGTTATAATAGGTATATTTATTAATGTTATAATTAAATAAATATGCGCCACACGACACTACGATTAAATGGTTTCGAAAAAAATAATTTTCTACCTTGTGTTATCGTTGTCTGGTACGTCGTACCAGACAACGATTACGACGGGGGCATCTATCATGAATACTTTAATGTATATATCATCCATTACCAAGTCACAAATATGTTCGTGCTCATCGCACAAACATTTGCCCCTTACGGGATTCGAACCCGCGACCACTAGTTTAGAAGTCAGAAGCGCTAATCACTGCACCAAAACGTGTCGTATGTCGTGTTATTCGTCTCAACTCATAATTTCCAGTCCTTATTTCTTAGACGGGATTGCGTCCTTACAATAATGTTATTTATGTATTTGTTAATAAAAAATATTTTTAAATTTATAAATAAAATAATATGTTTTCAAATAAAACACTATTTAATTAAAGCAATAATTTAGATATCATTTGAATGATTGTACTTCTTACCATTACCTACATTTGAAAGGATTCACTATCCATTTGCATAAAAAAACATAAAATATTTTGGCATATGGTAATTTAGACTGATGATGTTTCTTCATATATATTTTTACCATAACAAATATATCACAATAGTCTTATTCATAAATAAAATCATATTTAAGCGTACAATTTAAAAGCATAGCTTTTTAAAGGCACCCACTCTAAGAGAAAACGTAATCTTTCAAAATATTTTTATGTGTACTAATGTTTTTTTTTTTACTTTAGTAAAATAATTAAAAGGTGGCATAGGGGTGGCCCAAGGGTCAACCCCGCCGCACTTAAACCTACTTTGACATTATATAATATAGGAAATATAAGTTAAAGTTCCTTTTTATTTTTCAGATTTAAACAACCATAAATAAAATAAAAGTAGATGCAAAATCGAATCCGACAAAAAGGCCAATTCAGGTTATAGCTGAAACAATAAGCTTTAAGACATTGTGCAAAATAGAATTATGCATAACATAAATAGAAATATATTAGACTGAAATATAAATTATTCCACAGTACATATGCTGCTAAAAATCAATTATGACCAAGTATAATTATGCCACAAGAGTATGCTAAATTTATTGTGCCAAAACATTTTAGGAATACATATATTATGATAACGAAAGGGATCCCATATGAAACATACATATGACTTAGTTATTTAGCCAAATATCGATGAACATTATCTCCTGTACACATAAAAAAATAATATTATTATAAAACTTTCATAAAACAAAGTCGCAGACAAAGTTAGGTCTTACTTTGTTCCAAAGAACAAAGTCATATCATTACATAATGTATACATTTCAAACAAAATACATAATTAAAATAAGAACAAGGAACTACGCAGAGAAATACTTTCACAATAATTTTCTAAATTTTTTAGTTTTATGATATCGTTATTGACTTGCTCAACTTTAAACCCTCGTGCTGCAACTTTTTGTCTTCTCAAATTTTGCAGATACGATTTTGTTATTGGGACCCGTTAAAATCGCTAGCTACCAACTATGATTTATATTTTAGGCCCCAGTTTTTGTATGAAAGTACTTATTTTCCAACCAATTGAAATATACATAATATAGGAAATTCATATTTGTTGAATTGTCTACTCAGCGTGTATGACACCAAGAAGAGTGTTCCTTCCTGACATGGGTTAAATACGGCCCCTTATTTGTGCCTTTATGGCGTCCTTTTAAGAAAAGATAAAAAAGGAGTTTCCTAGCGTCCCTAAAAAAATTACATTTCACTTACTGAATATAAAAATTAAAGTTAAAAGAGTCCTTCGGAATAGAACTAGTTTTTAGGAAACACGACAATTTACACAGTGGTTTCTAATAATGTTTACGTTGCTAGACTGGCGGTCCTACGAGTTGTAACCGCGAATGATGACATATATAAAGGCACCGCGGTAACTTAGTCTGTGCATTGATAGTTCACTCAATACAGACTGTCTGATTCATCACGTCACATCTGGGTCAGAACCTCAGGTACACCTTGCCAACAAAATATAAAACAAATCGTGGTTTGGTCACTACCACTAAATATCATTTGCTTTTCGTGCCTGACGCGTGCCTAACACGGCTATGGTACGGTCCGGTGCATTGCGAAAATACCTTTATTCGCTCATAACAAGACTGTAAGGAAACTTTTATTACGTGTGTGAAATGGAACGCAAACGACGAACTACGGATCCTCAGGGGAGCCGTTGCTTGTGATGTGTTTCATCCCACATAACAATAATATTCCGGGCATAATTCAGGAATATGAATATTACTATTATTATCAAATCAACTTTGTACATTTCGGCACATGGAAGCTGTTAGTTGTTCTTTTGTGGATATCTAAAGAGATTATCTTCGTTGAATTCTGTTTTCTTGTTGCCAGAAAACTTGAATGGCTAAAAATAGTGTGACAATAAATATAACTCATTCGATGGCTATTTGTTTAGATTTACTTATGGATCTTTCTACACTTTGTAAGCTTCCGATGTTCTGATACTTTTTTTTAATGGTATCTTTTGTAATATTATTATTTAACGAATTGTGCAATTTTAAATCGCCTTTTCATCAGTTACATACAATTCGTGAAAAATGTACACAGTTCAATATGTGCTCACTTAAGAAAATTGATAAATATGTATTTTTTTTATAACCAATTATAAAAATAGTACATTAAAATCACCACAGCACTCTTGAATCTAATAAATGTTTCATAATCAGGCAGACAAAAAAGTTCCAAAGGTATTATCAGAATTTCATTTCGCACATGAGTAATACAAATTCAAATTCCAGCCATTCAGAATTACATTAATCTTAATGTGATTAATGTATTTTAACTGTCAGGACTTGTCATTTCTTTTGTTCGAGTAAAATACATACCATTGGACAGCAAAATCATAACGAGTGTTTTATACTAAGAGTATGTAACACCAGTTCAAATTTATACACATAGTCACTGTTAACGTTTCCAACTAAAATATTGGCCGAGATTTAAAAAATAATAATATTTGGACCTAAGACATGTCATGTATAAAGTGCAGAAAAAACGAATAATACGCAGTTTGCAGTATTTTTTCTTCATACCTTATTTCCCTTTTTAATGTTTTTCAACAGAAATGCGGAAATAAATATACTACATCATACTCGTACTCTCACATGACCTTTTTCTTAACCCATATAAGCAGATTAGAAACGGCTCAGTGTCAAAATGTATATCCAATATCAGGGTGTTATTCCACAGCTGATAAAGTCAAGCATTATCTTATAAAACTACAAGAAAAAAGCTGTTTTATTTGGGACACGACAGGGTTTCATTGATCTAAGATAAACACGCCTGTGGCGGGGAAGGGTTAAATGGATAGGGGAAAACGGGCCACGTTATTATCTTGTGATACTGTGACAAAAATATACAAGTCGTGGTTTCCCAACAAAAAATACAGGGCTAATCTTTAACAGGTCATTTGTTTGGTTTTTACGTGCCGCGCGTTCGAAGCGAGCTCAGAAAGATATAATTGAATAAATAAATCTTGGAAGACATATTTTTCTCGTCTTGAATCTTTGGCTCTTGTGAAAAGTTAGGATTTTCCGAATGGTCAAAGAAATTTTTTATTAGAGAGAATTAAAATGATAGTAGCTAGGTAAAGAAAGGCACAAATTTTTCATATTTGTTTATAGAAAAATCCCTTAACACCGAATTGCAGAGCAATAATAGCCACATTTGAGAACAACAATATACTATAAAATACATGTAGGATATGAACGTGGAACGGAACGTAAAACGTGAGGTTACAGGCGAGAGAGAGTGAGAAAGGAGACGAATGATTGAATTTGAAAGATATGTGTAAAGTTGACGTGTATTTCCTACGTATACTGTACTTACCTTATACTGATTTTTTTTTATTATTATTGGTTTGTTTGTATCGCCACACTAGGGCGCTCGTCCGGGATAAAAACAATCGTCAGGTGGTCGGGGTCCCCGGATTACTAAGAATATTACTGGAGGGCTAAAAAAGAAAGTTGAAGAACGAAGACGACGTGAAACAAAGACGTGGTAATCATTGAAGACGGTAAATAAATCAACAATTATACTAAACCCCGTGAATTTCCTACATATCTTAGCCCCGAGCCCCAAATACATCACAAAGCACACATCTAGTATCTTCATCTCCTGTTTTGCCTTTGCCCTTTCCATTTGGGGTCTTCCCATATCGTTTTGAGGCGCCTAGACAGACGATTGGATTGTCCAAAAATACACATCTATTATCGCATTTTACTTTTTGGTGTTTTTTTACTTAGCAATTTATGTGTTATATTGTGTATGAGTGTGTTTGTGATGTTTTTCAACTTAATACTTTTTCTTTGTCATTCACGACCCTAAAATTCATGATACATTACACCATAAAGTAAGTCGATATTCATTTAATGATATAGTCAAAGCAATGACATTTAAAAAAATGTGTTACCCGGGCGCGCAATGAAAACGTTCTAATTAGGACGTCTTACTCCTAGTCTGCGAATAGCTATACATACAATAACTGTGACGCGTTTGTTAGTGATTTTAAATCCTATAAAATGCCTATGTATTTCAAAAGTGTACAAACTATTGTGCTTCATGAAGTCGAAGCTGCAATCACGAAACTTAACTAAGAGCTAGGTGGTGACGGAACTACAGGGAAATTAATAAAGCGCTTAGGACCGTTAGGCACTAAATTAATGCACGTAATATGCCTTAAAGTCTGAAGAACTGGACAATGGCCAGAGGACTGTACTGAATCCATCATACCTTTACACAAGAAAGGATCTACCTAAAAATGTGAAAACTATCGTATGTCCTATCCTTGATATTTCACGCGGGTAAAGTACTTCTACACATAATCAATAGGAAAGTAGAGAACTTTATCTGCAGCCAGATAGCTAAGGAACAGGCTGGTTTTGTTAAAAGCAGAGGTACGCGGGAGCAAATTCTCAATATAAGGCAGTTAGGTTTAGGTTTAAAGAGTTTATTCTCAAAAAAAAAAGACAAGCCACTTACATGAGAATAGAATAACTTAGAGTTAAATAATCTAAATTTGAACGCTGAACTAACAAAAATATAATAATAAATTACATGCTATAAATTATACAACAAACAGTGTGCTGTTTTGAACTATAAATTCTGACAATTTGGATTTAAAACTATAAAAATATTTATTTATTTATTTTATAAAGATTTATTTATTTATTTTATTTATTTAAAACATTTTTTTAAACCAGATGGCAGTTTATTATAAAGCCGTGCTCCCTCAAATGTGATACTTTTTTTGGCATAATTTGTGCGTACTTTTGGCAAGACAAGCAAACTTGATCGACGGAGATTGCGTTTACTTATTTGGGATTTTTTAATGAGTGTCAAATTTATATGAATGGACTTATCAAGAATTTTTCTAATTAATATGCAAGTGTTATAAATGAAGAACTCTTTAATATTCATAATTTTCGTATTTTTGTAGATTTTATCAGTAGACGTTAAAAATGGATAGTTAAATAATAATTTAATAACTTAGATTTTTAACAGTTTATAGAAAAGTGTAGAGAATTCAACGTGCCAACGGCTCTCTGCTTTATTGACTACGCCTTTGACTGTATCAACTGGTAAAAAATGTGGGAAGTTATGAAAGAGATGGGCATACCTGGACACCTTATATCGCTCGTCCAAAATCTATATATAGATGGACAATCGAAGGTACGATTGGACGATGCATTGTCAGAACCGATTAAAACGGAACGCGGAGTTCGGCAAGGCTTCATTCTCTCCCCTTAACTTTTCATCCTCCTCAGGAGAGCATATCATGAGACGAGTGCTAGAGGATTGGGGAGGAGGAATTCGGATTGGCGGTCACCTTATCCGTAACTTGCGTTTCGCCGATGATACCACACTGATAGGTGCAAGCGATGGTGAGCTCGCCGAACTGCTACGAAGACTTGAAAGCGCACGTTTGAAGTACGGACTGCGGATTAATCGGAGCAAGACCAAACTAATGTTTGTTGACAGAGCGGAAGCCTTGCAAACATCCTTCGATCTTGCGAGACTTAGACACGGTGCATCAGTTTGTGTATCTGGGGTCCCTTGTTCGATATGATGGAGATTGCGAAAAGGAAGTCGCTCGACGAGTTTAGATAGCAAAGTCAGCAATGCGTACTTTGGTTTTTTCCATCTTCCTTTATGCATCGGAAACATGGACACTCAAAGCTCGATTAAGATCTAGAATAGATGCGTTCTAAATTTGATGTTGGCGTAAAATGTTGGGCATCCCGTGGACTGCGCGCCGCACTAACGTCTCTATACTTCAGAAGCTCAAAATAGAAACACGCCTGTCTACAATATGCCTCCAAAGGTCCCTTTCCTTCTTCGGTCATCTTGCCCACCGGGAGCCGGAAAATCTGGAGATGCTTGTACTGGTTGGGCATGTCGAAGGAAGAAGGAGTAGAGGTAGAGCACCCACTCGGTGGACAGATGCCATTCTACTATATGTTTTTATAAATAAGGGACTTTCTGTAAAAATATGCTACCTCTTTGACACATCGTCTAGGGCTAAGGTTAATAGGAAACGCGCATATGTGCCTATGTCTTTCTCGACTAGCATAGATTTTTCGTTTGTTTTGTAAGTGTATAACATACCTATTCTTTTTAAATATCATTGGTCAAAAGTAGTTAACTCCGTCACTCCGAAATTGAATTGAGACAAAAAACCTTAATAAAGCAATTTCAAACTTTTTGATCTTCACCGTATAGACGGTCGTAAAATAAATGGTAGCTGCAGGAAAAAGCATGCAAAAAACACTATATAGCCACCCTCGAAATAATTCAACCTAATAAGAAATTCTTGGAGTTTCACAGTTTGGAAGTTACTTTGTTATTTGTGTCCTTGCATAGTTTTAGTTCACCACATAAACAAATAGAGCAGTTTATTAGAAAACTTCTAACCAATTCGGTGACTATACGAACAAAACTATCTTTAAGTTTTGCTCTAACTATAAAAGTTAAGGCTAGAGGGGACTTTTTTTGATACATTATAGAGAATCTATATTTGCATTCATTCATGGTAATTTTGGTTATGTAAATTCTAATTCACTTTTTTGGTATTATGTAATAATCAACGAGTATTACTATTTTATTATTTTTAACGAGATGTAGAAAATAAATAATTATAGGTATTATTTTGATGAGGTATTTTTTTGTTTGTATAGAGAAAATGCTTCGATGAATAAACCACTGGACGCGCAATGACGGGCAAATTCGCTTGTGCCCCCTTAGCCACGAAGCGGGCTTTTTGGCCTCACTTACAGGTGACGCCTTGTCAGTACGGTGATAGAGCTCAATGAGAAACATTGACGGAAAAAATGGGTAAATGTGGCTTATTTTTGTGTAAAAATTATAGCGGCAAGACAAAAAATATTTATTTTCATCTGTAAGTAACGTTTTATCCCAAAAAAGCTGTTATTTTTCATGAAAATAATAAAATGTGTTTTCCAAGAGAAAAGTAAAGTTGCCATTTAAAAAAGTGGTGGTCAGTTACTACAAAATCAACAAGATAACGTATACTTTATACGGTAGGATTTTCGTATGTTTATCATTCGTTCTCTTGTCAGTTTCATTTTAATTGTGCTTGACAATTGTCGATAAATCATATCGATAAACATTTATTATTTTTTTATTATAAATTCTTTTAAAATAAAATAATAAATCTGTTAAATGTTTCACTCGAGAGCAGATTAAGGTAATCTTAAAAATACAACAGTTTAGTTTCAAATTTTATTTTTTATATTTGACAATACACATCTTTATAATATTATTTCAGGTTTGCTGTAGATCCATTAGGGAAAATAAAGTGGGTAGAAGCAGTCCAAAGAGAGGCAAAATGGATCCCCACAAAACATCACCGAATATGTGGTATCCATTTTACGCCAAGCGTGATTGAATGCCAACGCAAAAAATCTACTGCTTTAGTTTAATTATCCTATAGGAGGATTTTATTGGTGCAAGGCTATATTGTGTACTTACGGGCTGTTTTAAAATGTCTTAGGAAGTTATTAACACTTACTAAGTGATACTTGCCAGACCGTTCATATAAAACGACGTTCTATGTTTCAATTGTTCATTTGATGGTTTGTGCATTACATGCCTATAATGTAATTTATTGTTTTGGTGATAAAAAATATATGTCTTTTATCAAAACATTCGTTCATTCATTCGTTCCACACATATCGATAAAAAAATATCGTCACTTTCATGCACTAAATGTCAAAAATTGACATGACAAGCTCCCCCGCCCCGCAGAAATTGGCTAATGATGTTTTCATACATTCGCGCTTGCGTTTCATATCCAGTGGTTAATTCATCCAAGAGAAAATGTCAAGAACCTGTCAGTCAATCAGCTGTTTGAAAAGATTGAAGCAGAAAGAAAAATGACATTTGACATTGATAGCTTTAATTTCTAGGGTTCCGTTACCGAATGGCAAAAAACGGAACCCTTACAGTTTCGTCAAGTCTGTCTGTCTGTCTGTCAGTCTGTCTGTTCGTCGAAGATGTATACTGTCAACCGCTTTACGATTCTTACACTAATAAGCGAAAAAAAATTTTGAATCGGTCGACAAAAGACTGAGATACATAGGTACAAAAAAAACATACAGTAGAATTGATAACCTCCTCCTTTTTTGAAGTCGGATAAAAATAAAAAATAATGATATTTAATTGGGGGCTCCCATACATGAAACTAAAACCGATTTTTTTTAGTCAAACCTATGAATGTGGGATGTGGCGTGTCTATGGATATGGATTTAAAATGACATTGAGGTTTCTAAAACTATTTTTTTGAAGTCTAACATTTCATAGCTAGACGCTTCCAAAGGGGTAAAATGGGCGTCCCCCCAACTAACTTCTAAACTAAACGAGTGTTATTTTTGAAAAAAATATATAATGTAGATCCTAACAAATACTTTCATTAAAAATTGGATCGGACGGGGTCGAACCGAGAGTTTTTGAGATATAGCACATTTTCAATAACCGCAAACATAACTTTGTTCTTCATACAAGCACTGTGAAAAACAAAGTTATATTTGCTGTCAACAAAATATTGTGGTATTTTACTAAGGGCCGATTGTTCAATCACCAGATGAACAGATAGATAGCTTTTATTCTATAGATAGCAAGATTTTAAATTTTTCAATAGTAAGATAAGACTTATCTATCTAATAATTCTACTATCTAGGGCATACATCTGTCAATCCAAGTAATGCATTTGCAAGAAAAGTAAGAATCGTCAAACCGAGACCCGATCACTTTACTCAATGGGATCCAAAGAAATTTCATCGCAGATTTAGATTTGAAGGAGTCCTTAAAATGTTAACTATCCCTTATTGAAGACAAAATCAAGCTCAAAACACAAAGGTTTCGCTTTTGAGGATACTACCTATTACATCTGCCAGTGAAAAGTAAAAAAAAAAAAACATTTTCAGGTTTAAATACACGTTTTTCTTTGATTCAGAAACCGAGACCGAGACAGAAAGTGCATCCTACCCATGATACATTTATTAATTACGTTTCTTCTCTTTACGGTTTTATGCCACTTGGGAGTTTCTACATCACTGTTGGTGATTTTGGTGGCATTCATAGCTTCACTATATGCCGTATCATAAAAAAGACACAGTTGCTATAGCGTCTTTAAGGCAGATCTTTATACATGCACCAAGAAGAACCGAGGATATAATGCCACAAGAGTTAAAAGTGTGTTAAATTCTCTACCAAGTGGCATCTTTTACTTTGTTGGTACCCGCGTCAGCCTTTTATTTTCTATTATTTTACGCGTAATTTCACTTCTGCAGTTTTGAAATTTGCCGCACGCTTTCATTTTTTATTAGATTCTTTTACTACAAATAATTCAGAAAGTAAACAAATAGACGATTTGCACCAAAAAACAAACATCAAGCATGACATAACCTAAAAAGTGAAGTGACACTGACCCTTGTCTGTCAGGCAATGATTACAAAAATCTGTCCCACTCTTACCTATAAGTTTGCAATATTTTTGTTTCACCAGTTTGAAGTTCGTGCTGATAAAGTTCAAATATTCACTCAGATAACTATTGCAGGAATAAAAACATATTGAAAAACTGCAATCGAATTATCCGTAGGATTAACAGACATATAACTCTATTCGCTGGATAGTTATTAGACATTTTATCTGAACATTGAACAATCGGCCCTAAGTGAAGGTAAGTAGATTCCCCAATTCAGTTAACGTGGGCACGGAACCCTCAGTGCGCGTGTCTGACTCGCACTTGGCCGGTTTTTATTTTGCACGTTTTCTAGCCTAAAGACCCTTTGCACATTGAGACTTTTAGCAGCAAATCAGTCGTGCTTCTTCATCGATACAAACGCGCGACAGCATCGGCCATGCCGCTCATGCCGCAGCAGCATTTTCCAATTTCCATAGTATCTGACATTTCTTGACATAAGCCGCCGGCAAACCGCCAGCTGGTTTGGATTCACCAATGTATACATGATTTTGGAGTTTTAACAGATATATGGAATTATCATGTTAAAAATATATTTATTTAATTAGCTAAAAATTATGCGTTTAATTAAGATTGAATACATTCCATGTGACATTTATTTTTGGCTATTTTTAGAGATAATTTTTTAAAAAAATGCCAAGCCTATGCGTGTGTCTATAGATAGTTCTTTTAAAATGACATTGAGGTTTCTAAACTCATCATCATCATCATTATCAGCCAAAGGACGTCCACTGCTGAACATAGGCCTCCCCCACGGTTTTCCACAGCGACCGATTACTAGCGGTCTGTATCCAGTTTGATCCTGCAATCTTTATAAGGTCGTCTGTCCATCTTGTTGGTGGACGTCCCACGCTGCGTCTTTGGTAGAAGGGTCTCCAATCTAGAACTTTCTTCTGCCCCAACGGCAATCAGTTCTTCGCGCTATGTGCCCTGCCCATTGCCACTTAAGCTTACTGATTCTCAAGGCTATGTCCGTTTGTTTATTTGTTTATTTAAATCAAAACACTTGCAAGTTACCTTAGTTCTTCTACGTATCTCCTCATTTCTGATTCGATCCCGTAGAGAAACACCCAGCATAGCCCTCTCCATCGCTCGTTATGTGACTTTAAGCTTCTTTCTAAAATAATTTTCTTTTAAAGTCTAACGTTCCATAGCTAGACGCTTCCAAAGTGGTAAAATGGGCGTCGCTCCCCCATCAAACTAAAAATATATAATGTAGATACTTTCAAATTGGTGCAACAACCTGGATTCATGAGTGAAAAGCACAAGTGACCATTGATGGTGGTTCCAATTTTCGGGTCAATAGCCCATTGTAATCTTTTTCCTCGATTGCCTCTCCTTAGCGCTGTTAGCGTAGGCTTCTTCGGCTCCGAGCACGTAGGTTGACTTCATGCAGTCTTCTCAAAGTTTGACCGCTTACCAGCAATCCATACTCTCTCTGTAATCGCCATTGGATTTGGTTGACTTTGTGCAGCATTTACTATGAATCTGTACTGTACATGTGTTGTTTTGCGTTGAGGTCCTCAATGCCGTTCTCTTTTCAATTCAATTCAATTCGTTTATTCACCATTTCATAACTTTGGTAAGTCAAAATTTTACAATTAATTGGACAATATTAGATTAAATTTAAATTATATATTATTTGACTAAATGAAATAAAATACATTTTATTAGATTAAATTAAATATTACTAAATTACATTATAAGTATTATCTATAATTTGATTTATTTAAGTTTTAGTTTGCAAGTCAGAAAATGAACATTTCATGTATTCGTCTACACTGTAAAATGCATGTTTCAAGAAAAACATCTTTATCAATTAAAAATCTTTATCAATAGAGGAAGTCTTGTAACTTCTATGGGTAATTTATTGTACATGTACATTTTTAAAGCAATGCATTGTTTACGCGCTTTCACGAGTCTTGTTTTTGGCATACCTAACCTTTCTCTGTTCCGCGTACTATAGTTATGTACGTGCATCTTCATGGGAAATTTCTGTTTTTGCTCATGGATTTCCAGAAGCGATTTGTAAATGAACAGTGAAATTACTGTCATGATTTTAGCGTTTTGAAAGTAGGCTATAGCTGATGTCAATCTTTCTAATTTAAATATAATTCTTATTAATTTTTTTTGACTAATTAATACTTGATGATTGATGATTGATGTTTATGAAACAGATGGCCCATGCAGCAACAGACGGCTAGATGGCGCTAAGCGTCACGCAATTGACGTTTTCTGCCAAAAGGTTGCTGGTTCAAGTCACGCCCGTGCGCAAATTTTTGGTTTCTTATTTCATCTTTATGAATATAAAATATGACACTGTGAGTGTTAAAAACATTCTAAAGCAATAGTTGTTTTGTTTGGGTTTTGATGTTTCAAAAAAAAAGTCAAGAATGAAATTTTGTCTGAGTTTTTTCTCGTCGTCTTAGTTTTTTTTTTTAATATCTAAAAGTTTATAATTAGATTAGATAGGCTAATAACAAGGTTTATTTTAATGTATATGTGTCTTAACAAAAAAGGTATTCAAGTTTAATTGAAACTTATCCCTAGACGATGTTAATGTGAGTGTGATTATTGATAAACAAAAGGAAAATAACAAATGACAATATTATGCGAAGAAACTGATACATGCTGCAATAATGATCCTGCAAAAAACAAATCGATGAAATAAATTCACACACTTCGTACAATTGTCTGCAGAATTTCTCTTCACCACACTTCCTTTACACCAACATTGTACCGATATCATTTTTATTGCTCTACACACACGTCACAAAGTCATATGAGCAAAATAAATAGCCTTTGGAAGTTTGAAACCACCTATGTAAATATTATGGGAGCATGCTCGATATTTTCTGGAACCATTCTAAGAGTTTTCAACTTCAATAAAAAGTGTCATGTAACGGTTATCACTTTGAAGGCACATGTGTTCCGTTCCACAAAGTTTTCTTTTGTAACCTTATTAAAAATATATTAGTTACAGAAATTGTTAGACTTTTAGTTCGATATTTTAATGGTAATAAAAAAAACATTATGTACCAGTGACAAATTTTATTTACAAGCGGTTCCTTTAAGTTTAACTTGCGTTAATATCAATTTTCACAAAACATCACTATAAACTTTAGCGTTTGTGCTATTTTAAAGTTTCATAAAAGAGAAATTTCAATTTTGGCGTAAATACAATGATATTTAAAAAATAATACTAGTAGGATTTATGATTCTATCTATAATAGTTTATAATAACAATATAAGGTTGCAAAACAATTATTAAGTGTTGGTAAAAACGAGTGTTTTGAAATCAATAGAATAACCACTACGCTGTATTAAAAATGGATTTTGTTGAAAGGATTCCACAAACATTACACAATAATTGGACGCATGAAGCTCCTTTGAGCTTTATGTGCGATTATAAAGGATCACAGGACCCTTTTGTAACACTGTTTTGAAGCCTTTGAGTACAAAAAACAAACTTTTTTTTACAGTAAAATATGGACTAGAATTTGACAGCTTTTGAGTAGAAACTAAAGGACACTGTCAATATCAAGTTATAAAGTTCAGCTGATAAGGTACGTTTAAGATTGCGAGTCGATTTGTATTATATATTGATTTAAAATGGTACTGCAAGTGATTGCAATAAAAGACTTCGAAGGAGGGTAGACCGATATGTCTGCCAATAACAGCTTACCCGCAACAACTTCAGTTACGCCGTGACCATGGCACTTGCAACAGTGCCGAAATATCGGTAGCAATCCCGTTACAATCAATTCTAACGATTTGTATTATCAAAATTGATATAAGTATTACTTATATAAAAAATAAATAGGTTGGTTAATGTCGGTCTGTCTGTGTATCATCTCCGTGTGTCATCCAACTTCATAAAATTAATATTCCTTTCCAAAGGGATAATAATTTTATGTCCAACTTAGTCAGAAAGGATTTATGACAGTCTTGAAAAGTTTGGCTCATTACTACACATACAACTTTAAATCGTTCGAAAACTGTATATGACCGATCTGTATAATGGCTAACAAAAGTTAAATCGACGGTGGTTAAGCGCGATTTGTTTATTATCAAAACTAGAGAGACGCTGTTTAATACTTGCCATTTTTTTTTATTTCAACAGATATACTCGTAATCAAATCGCTAATAACCATTTTTCGGCCGAGGATCAAGCATTCCTTAATTAAGTATATACACAATTATTTTTAATTTAAAAAAACATATTTTTCAATTTGTTTACGACCACAATTGATTTCTCCAACATGTTTTGATTTTATTTATACATATTTTGAAATAATACAAGATTTTACTTTTATCCACCTTCAGTAGCAAAAAATACCATTGAATTAATTGAATCGAGAAACTTGTTTTCTTCGTTTCGAAAATGGTTCAAGGACTCGCAGACTATAAAACAACGTCCCCCAATTTGATAGGTTTTATTACCCACTCACTCGCTGAAAAGGGGACTTTTTCGTTGCAGACTCATAGAGTCGTCAGCCAAAGTAAACCGGTTTTGATGGCACTTATAGTGCCACCGACTTATCTGAAGAATGGCCAAAATGGCACTAGAGATGTTACTTTAAAAACGTAAATGCTGCTGGTACAAGCCAGTGTTACCATTATTAATATTTAAAAATCTCGAAAACAATTTTATTTATATCGGTCATAGTAACAACGTCATAGTAAACGGACAGTAAAGTGGCCTACATTTCAATTATGTTTCGCCCTAAGACCCTTACACACTGCGACTTTTAGCATCGATGCAGTCGCGCGTTAGTATTGATTGCAGAAGTGCGACTGCATCGTTGCTAACGCACGCGTTAGTATTGACGCAGTTGCCAAAATTCAATATAAAATTGGTCAATTTCCAGTTTCTGCATCGCGACTGTATCGATACAAATGCGCGTTAGTATCGTGACTGCATCGCTGCTAAAAGTCGCAGTGTGCAAAGGGTCTAAGGTATAAGTGGTACAAAATTAAATAAACACATGTTTTTGATTATTTGTCGTGTAGTTACGGCGTATATATAAAAATCTAGAAGTGTTTATTTTTGTGAAAAGCAACCCTTTTAGATCGTAGCGCTGCACTGTCATTTTTAGATGGTGGGTCTATAGAACTGTGTTTTATAAAACTTGACAAGAAACGAAAATTCGGAGAAAGAATGTTTCATATTGCCTTTTGTATATTTTATTTAATGAGAATAGTTTCTGAATAAAGTTACCGCCTTTATTATACAAGTGACGCATGTATAAACATATGTTTATATTTTCATACTTAAAGTTAACTCATAAACTAAAATATTTAGTGATTCTCAAGGTATATTATGAATCGTCATTCTTATTTATTTATTTTTACTTTATTGTACCACCAAAAATTCGTACAAAAGGTGAACTTAATGTCATATGGCATTATCTGCCAGTCATACCTTTGGTCTAAGCAGAAACTATTGTGGGCGGTGTGACAAACGAAAAGAATGAGTAGGTTTTTTTTTTTTAAAAAAGTTAAATTTTAGTATTAAATAACAAGTATAAAATTACATGAACAATAAATATTATAAAACAAAAACAAAATGAACACAATTTGTAAGACAAAGGCTTAATTTCGGTACTTGACTATTACGACAAGGCTCTATTAAAGGACCCTTCACTATCAGCCGATTGTTCTGTTTCCCTTGATAGCTGACAGGCCGTATGGCTTGATAAATACGATTATTGTTATGATGACCCTAAATTATTGAAGCGGAGTTTATTCAATACATAATACTATAGATAAATGGGACTATGACAGCTTCAAGAAAATAAAGCAAAGGCTTTTCACTTTGGGGTGTCAATAATTATCACATTCAGTAAATATTACAAAGATAAGGGGCTTTTAATTTATTGATAAGAATTGATATACAAAAGAATTTCGATGAAGTGCTGTTTGAAAGTTTAAAGGTAGTTATGTGTATTGAAGAAGCTTTACCAATTGAAGCTACCTCAAATTAAATCACCATAACTAACGAACAAAAACAGTAGCACAATCAGGTGCAGCAGCCAGAAATAGCCAACAGTTAGGAAACGATGAACCAGCAGTAAAACGGGCAGTGAAGCAATGATTGTCTCCATTGGCTGGCAGCCAAACCGCTCGCTTAGCTCAGAAGCCTCTCGCAAGGCTTAGATAAGTCACGGCACGTGGACAGTCTCAAAGTTGTGAATGAACCAGATCCGTTTGCTGAGTTGCAATGCATGCAGGATTTTGGTCACCGGTGGCATTCTACTATACTGATGCTAAAGGTGTAATATAGGGCCCTTATTTTTGAATCACTCGCGTCCAGAGGGCGTGTGATATTCATTGATTAGATTTTCAATGAAAATTTGTTTAATTCCACGCGAAAGTGATTTGAAAATAGATAACTGAATATTGTGAGTACGAACGTCTACATGTTTCGTAATTTTCATTGATTTTTAACAAGTGTTCGAACGAAATTCACTCGAGCTCAACGACGAGCTCCAGATCCGGTCTATCGGTTATCGTTTGTGATTTCATTCGTGTCCTTTACGTAAGGTGCGTTAAACTGGTTTCGCAGAAATTGTTCTAAGAATTCGAGCCACAAAGACCTTATTTGATTTCGTTCATTCCCAGCACATTATTTTCGGCTTACAGTACATTAAGTCAATGAACGTCAAACGAGCACTTCGTTGCCGATTTTATTGCTCGAAAAATTCACAAAGAAAAATAGCAATTAATTCTCTTTGCTCCAATCTTTCAAGAAGACAGAATAAGGCAATAAATGTCTTCGATATTGCTTCAATTCGTTTATTTCGGAATGTACGGTCATGAAAGCTTTCTGATCGAACTCAAACGACGACGGCGATTGACGGCATATAACTATGCTCAGTTGAAATTTGTCATGTGAAGGGACGCGTACATGAATTCTCATTCTGATTAACGATGAGAATATACGATTATAAATTCATCAGTTATTCGGATACTGAAATCAAGAATCCCTTAAACACCTCATCTAATTAATTGTAACCGTTTCAACTCTGTTTCTGTTTCGATTTGAATACCTAGCTGGTAATTCAATTTTATAATCAACTGCCAAGCTCACGTCATTTACGAGGAGTGTTATTGATTTTTACTCTCAATTGTTTTTAAAAAATATATGAAATACAAACCTTTCAATCGTCCATTGTTTGTCCCCCTTTATTTTAAAAATAAAATAAGAAAGTCATTATACTGAATAATATGATTTTAATTCAACTATGTATCTACTCGATTTGAAATTATTTACTAAATAAGTTAAATCACCAAAGTTGGTAACCGCCTTGTGTTTTAGAATTACAAACCCTTACACCGTATTTTAAAATTGCATCGCACTCGAACGCATTCCATCCCCGTTTTTCCTCCATCTCCCGAGGGTTGCGGGTAATGGATCAACGATCGATCTTTTATATCCATTTAAGACTTGAGACATATCATATCGACCCATTGGCTTGATTCAGATACATGATTGGATAAAATTCGATGAATTTGTTTTTTAAAACACTGATGGAAAAATTACAAACTCTCAAAATATAATTCGCCTTGTTAATCTTTTGAATTCCTTCAAATAAATAAATTGAACATTTTATTTTATTGAAATGTGGTAAAAATATACATATATTTCAAAAGGGTTTTGTTTTAAAACATGTCGTTTACGAAGAAAATAACCCAAAACTTTAACATTAAAATTACCTGCATTAGATAACCTATTAAACTAGTATTTACAAAACATACTTTTCTTCGTAAGAAAATTTACTTAGTACGAACCCTGACAACCACAAAATCTTGCCAGCTGCGAATATTATGGAGCAATTTGCTTGTAAAAGGCAATCAAATCACACGAGTTTCACAAAACCAATCGTTTCAGCCAATAATTCCGCACGCAAATATAGCAAACGATTTGAATAAAATAGATTTTCGAACACAGATGTTATTTCGCCGAAAAACTGATTGGAATAAAATGGTTTTCATACCTTTACTGTCTGGATATGACATTAGTTCTCATTTTTATTAAAGAAAACCTTGTTTAAGTATTAACATTGTTGTATGTTGATGATGTTGATGTTGACTAACAATATTTTGAAGAAAAAATAATAATAAAATTCTTTAAGCAGATGACTTCATGATTAGTTCAGCACGACATTACCACTTGAACAAATAAATAAAGAAATAAATAAGTATTTCGATAGCAAAATAATATATCTTTACCAGCATATAAAGTAAATTGTACGATTTCGGTGGAAGCAATATGTCATGTTATTTCATGTTCTTTGTTTTTCTGATTGGCAATCAATTTGAGTCATTCATATTTTGACCTTGTTGGGTTGTTTTATTTATTAGGCTTATTTACCCTTATGATAGAATTTATGAACATAATCAAAATATAAATATAATAAAAGCGAAGTAAAGGTAAGTCCCTAGAATGCTTCCAAAAGTAAACAGATAAGTACGCTCAAAATGTCAAGGGATTAAAGATTAAAAAACAAATAATCTCTAAGACTAACAGCTGATATTAACATTAATATTCTTTGGCAGTCAACTCGAACCGACGCCTCTTCGTCTCTTGACAAGACAATCATGAGAATATCTAGGACCCTAATCCCCAAATTTTACAGTTTAAATTCAAACGGTTCCGTCTTTGCCCAAGAAATACGCATGGAAATAGCAAAACAATTTGTTCTATTTATCTTCGTACCGCTGATGCTCAAATTCGGAACAATCTAGCAAATTGGAAACATTGGAGTACTCGTATTGAGGACGCGGTATTGAACACTATACATACGGAATTTAAAATTGTCACTCATCTGAATTGCATGGCGAGTTGAGTCACAGTTGAGCTATGTGAGCTGTGCAAATGTGACCGCAAATCCGCGCGTTTTGTTTGATAGATTTTGAGGCGGGATAGTGCTCGTAATTTTTTTTATTTTGGAAGTAATTACCTTCACCCAAGACTACGGTATCTATTTCCTTCTAATGGTTTGTTGACGGAACAGAATAAGAACATATCCAAGCATGCGGGTCTCTCAGATAAACATGCACATATTTAGTCAACGCACTGCCGCGCGAAATAGCTTACCTGTCAAGCAAAAAATTTGGCACTAAGCTTAAACGGCACTACATGTAGTGCTATAACAATTTAATATGTTTGTTGCAATATGCTTATGTACTTTTTTATTTAAAATATAATGTTGATTATTTAGTTTAAGTTACATATGTACTCGTATACTAAGCGAGATTCGCACTCGCAGTCAACCACGAATGTGGTTTGCGAGGCAATTAAGTTAAATTGATATTATTAAATTTAAAATCAAGAATAAATAAATAATGATAATAAACATTTATAATAATGTTAAAATAACTATAAAAATAAGATTTGTTTAAACTTTGGTACCAATCAAATTTAATTCATTTTTCTTTTTTGACCTAAATTTTTGCTCCCTGGTGGGAACGTCGAGGTTTCTGCTGCCTTATCACATTGTCACAAACGCTAAACAGAGGTGCAAGCGATTCTGGATCTTAAGCTGGTAAGGCTGTCGCCCGGTATCGGTCGGTTCCATATGGTACCAAATGCGCAACTGTTACTGGGAACCCCCAACAGGGTTTGAGGGGCCACAGCGCCGGATACCAAAATCAAACACGAAGTAAGTGAAATCGTATTAATGCGTTTATTGATGGGAAAATTAAATTCATCCGGAGCACATGCAAACACTGTTTTGTTTGGGTCTCGTTAATATTTTCCGAACACACTTAGATTGGCTTTAACCGCTTCAAAGCAATTTTTTAAATTTTGAATACAGGATCCGTTGAGAAATTGAGAAGGGAAACAGAAAGTCGTTTAACCTCCATTCATTGGAATTTGTTAGCAATCAAAATAGCAGTTCCCGGATTTCTCAATTAAAAATGAAAAAAGTAATTTGGCTCACAAATATTTGACAGCGCTTGTTTTAATTCTGACTTTATTAAATTGTCTTCGTCAAACAATCATCATGTAAATTAAAAATCTGATTTTGTTTACACAACAGACCCAGAAATAGGCTCATCCATGAACAATTTCAATTAACTTAGCACATACAATGTCAAAATGGTAGGTGCTTTAACTAAGTGGAGGCATGTGTTCTAAATAATGATCACTTAGGAAGCGTATCTGTAGAGCGTTTGTGTAACACAAAACAATTCAATTCGCAGACGACTTGGTTGCTTTATGGTGTGATATCTCCACAAAAACACATACGTGTGTAGAATTTTGCAGTTTTCGCTTAATTTAAGCAGAATATGTACTTAGAACTTAGAATGTCACGATCAATTGTAGCTAATACCTCAATATTTGCCACCGAACTAAAATATTTAAAATTCTATTACCTCCAAAGACTATGATAAGTGCCTACTTGTATTCACAATTTGATAAAACTGTTAACATCCCACTGCTGGGAAAACACCTCAGCTAAACTATGAATAAAGTGGCAGTACCTAAATAAAAGACATTCAAATCCGGAACTGGAAAATAACTCGTGTTAACTAACTCACGGTAATTTTTCAAGCAGGTGGTGGATATTGCAAGTGTCGCACTGTTTCTTGGAAAATAATTTTCTTACAAGATTAAAAAAAGGTACCAGCTACATACTAGAACGCAACATGGCCCTTATAAAAATACTCTCTGTGTTTAATTCTATTTGGTTTGCTCATTCACGCTGCCATTAGAGAAGAAAAAGGAAACATTCATACAAATACTTACATTAAAAGCATTCAAAATAACACATCATATTAATAATACTTTTCCTATTGCAGAATTCAATTAGTATCATCTCAAAAAAGTGGGCTCGTCCGGGATTTGAACCCGGGACCTCTCGCACCCTAAGCGAAAATCATACCCCTAGACCAACGAGCCGCATGCGATATCAGTTGAAATTGAACATCAGAACGCTAGAAGTTATGTAATTAGGTACATACTTAAGACATCACAAACGAATGAGTTGCACCTTTCACTTTTTATCTGTGTGTTTTATTGCGTCCAAGATAATTTGATACCGAAACCACGCACGATCGAAAACCAAGCGCCGCGGCTCGCTTATAAAAATAAGGCAAATAATTCACTCTTTGACCTTTATTGAGTATTTATAAGTATAATACAATAGCTCTGGTAAAAAATTGCTATTCTCCCCAAGAAATTTTCTTTACAAGGACTTGAACAAACTAGAAAATAACATGTAAGAGAAAAAATGATTTTTTAATAATACTTATAAAGCTGTAGAGTTTGTTTGATTGAATGCGCTAATCTCAGGATTTACAGTATATGTCTATCTGATATGATATGGTTTACTCACGACAAACTTTTTATGTTCATAAATTTGATGAATTCTTCATCATCAAAACAACTTTGAAAAATGCACTTTTTTAAAGTTGTTTTGATGCTTACGGTATTCATTGTTATCCAAATAAACATATTTATCATCACGAGCATTTATTTTTAAACAAAATTGCTCTTACCATCATTTAATTTAAATAAATATCTTAGAAGCTATCACAGTTTCAAAATATATCCGCACCAAAATATGCTAGCTCGCAGCTAAAATATAACACGCGCTTGCGCTAACCGCTATGTTTTCTGGGGCTCTATTTTTGAATCACTCGCATCAAGATGGTGTGTAATATTCTTAGATTAAAGTCCAATTTTGAAATGAAATCAGTTGTAATCCACACAGGAGACATTTGACAAAATATATCTCAATTTAGTAAGTACTCACGTCTACCTAGTCTTGCCATAAATACAAGTATTGTCACGAAGAAATAAAAAAAATGCAAATAATATTTATAACTTTTACAGTGTGTTAGTTTTATACATAAATATAAAACAATTTAAAATATAAAAAGTTTTTTCGAAGTGGCCGCCATTTGCTGCAATACAGTCCTTTAAACGTTGAGGCCAGTTATCAATAGAAGCAGGCACTCATTCCATGGGAAAATTCTGCACTGCCAATCGTATGGATAGTTTTAGGGACTCCAAATTATCATGGCGTTTAGAGCAAGCCGTACTTTCTAAAACTGACCATAAATCTTAATCCAGCGGATTAAGATCGGGACTAGACGACGGCCAGTCTTCAGCTCTAAGGAAGTCCGAAACGTTCGCTTCTAACCAAGACTGCGTGGACCGAGCTTTATGACCCGAGTCTTGTTGGAAAGAACATGCTTGGTTATTGAACACGGTGTTGTTAAGGGGCTTAACTACTTTCTCAAGAACGGTATCTTGATATACTTGTGCCGATGTTTTGATACCTTTTTCACAAAAATATGGCTCAGTCACTCCTTCAACTTTACCATTCTTCTAGTTGTAATTGTTAATTATATTATACTCTTAACGTGGATATCGACTAGGCGCACCCCACCGACTATCGAAGCTGTCAAGTTGGCGAATCGGTCATGCGGGCTTCGGCCTTGGAGTGTTCGTTTGTCAAGTTTATCGAAATATTCTTCAATATAGTCTAATTGAATAGTATTATTTGCAAATCCCGCTCACAATTCCTATATCAACGCACTTAGGACATCAAAAATATTGACATTTGAGTGGCTTAGGTGCCTACAATAATCATATAATCATTCCATTTGTTGTTATAATCAGAGTATAAAAGAAAGGAAATATGTATTTTAAAAAGCTCAAAAGTGAAATAAAAAACACCAATACACGGGTTACCAGAGCAAACTATTCATTTAAGCGGTCGCGATGTGAAATCTCCGCTCACGTTGTTGAAAGAGTTGATTTCCCCAGCGATCTGCTTCAAAGTCTAGCTAGGGACATTATGATTGTAATTGTAGAGCAATGTGTCCATAGCTAAGCGATACTAAGAGATTCAACTCCACTCACCACCACACTTTTAGGGTTCCATAGTCCCACAAGGAACCCTTTTAGTTTCGCGAAGTCCGGCTGTCCGACTGTCCGCATTCAGTGCAAGGACCTGAGGTGCTTGAAAACTGTATTTTGGCATGGGTATGTATTTTAATCTTCCCGCCAAAATGGTAAAATGGAATTTTGGGGTATCTCTCATATAAGAAACGTAGGGAAGAATCTGATAAAGTGGTCAGTTACATTCCAGTCCATTACATTTAGTTTTTAATGGATAATTTTTGCTAGAAGCCAATGTTGGGGACTCTTTCGTAACTAAACGGTAGGAAGTGGATACGTGAAATAATGCACAGAAATATGATGAACCCCTCCCTCCTGTCGCAGCGTGATGTTTTATACGAAGTTGTAGTCCAAAAACTAAAAGCAAAATAATTTGCGTGAATTTTTTGTAGACCGTAAAGTCGTCTAAGTGTGAAAGCGCTCTTAGGCTCAATTTCTTCATCAATAGTAATTTATTCATTTATTTATAGTTTGTTGCACAACCAAAAAATATGTACAAAATGTTGACTTAATACCATATGGTATTCTCTACCAATAATAATACACATTTTCCACATACAAATAAAATACATAAACAAATATGTTATGAAACAAAATTCATATTATAATATATACCTACAATATAAACAATTGTCCTGCCTTCGACTCTGAGATTTAATTGACCATGTAGTATGCCCTGCTACGCGTCTATTAACTCGCACACAGGTTTAGCGCAAGAAAGAGAAAGTAGAAAACCTCACTCCCTCCCACGCCTCACAGCACTGCCCGCCGCCTGTCGCTCATTCGTGTCCGTGCGCGCGCGCCGTTACAACGCACGCAGTAACCACAGTATATATCGTTGAGTTTTTATTTCGTGCTAAACGAAACTTACCTTATAGTGATACGTATATATTCATAGAGTGAATGTGAAGTAAAACGCACTACCCAGCGTGGCTGCACCATGCATGCTTTACGCTTCGCGGCCGAGCTAGCACGCGATGCTAGCCAGTCCGCATTTTCCGCTCCGAATCAATACGCGATATTGATCTGTAGCAAATACCGGCCGAGCTGACACGCGATGTCAGCCAGTCCTAATTATCTAGATCATTTTTGATCTCAGCTGAGACTTTTGGTATGCGTTGCTTCCAATATCCTACCCTCATCTTCATTGCGAAAAAGAGGAACAAGTTGGGTGAATTTACAGTCAATTTGGCTTTAATCCCTCAAGCGTATGTGAACGAGAAACAATGCAAATTCTATTGTTATGCGGTTGCCTGCAACCGCTCGGGTGTTACAGCCAAAGGCATTCATACATAATTCCACATACTAAGCAGCGCTGACGATGCGCCATCATGGCCTCTAAGTATGAAGCAGCGGCCCTCGCCCGCACTCATCCGGCCCAACAGGCGCCTGTCTGGGTATGTTCTACCTGTGCGAACGCGACGGCCCATGATGCGCCGCGAATTACTTCGTAACGGTGATCTACCGTCACAACTGCAGCGTTTTTTCAACGTTTCGCACTTGGAATCAGAATCCGACCAAAAAAGGTATGTGTTTTTATGAAAGCTTTATTATATCACCTTAAAGCCGTACGTACATATGTACTTATTACGGGCTACCGTATTCCACTCGTGGCGAAACCACGACCGAACACTTGTCTCAGCCAATCTTTTGATAAATATTAAAATGGAGCATAATGTAAGCCATCACACTAACAAACAAAAATAGCAATAAAATAATACGAAGCACCTTTTCGTAAGTACCGAAAAATAGTGGCGGCAGATTTATTTCAAATCGAATAAATTTTTATTTATTTTGTACATTTTTGCTCGGGAAAGTAAAATTAAAAACACTTTTACTGCCTAGACCCTAATCATAAATACACGTATTCTGCAACCTGCAGTACACGCTCCAAATTTTTTCCCAAAGCTCTAAAAACGGTAGCATGGCATCCCTCCATAGCTCACGTAGTTATGGGTGGTTTTGGTCTTATATCCGCCATTGATTACAACTCTTTTGTACTTATTTCTTGCCAATGGCTATAAAATTGTCTAATTAGACAATGCTATGGTAAACGCAACACTGCTTAATAATACTACTTAAAATATCGAATTTAATAGATTGTGTAAAAAGATAACAATTTACTTTTTTTGAAAGCAAGTTTCTACATACATTTCTGCTTTCTGTTTATACCTATAACTATTCAGCTTGTGGTTGGCTCTTTTATTATAAATAGCAAGCAAGCAAGCAAGCAAGCTGTAAGCTTGCCCAGTACGTACCAAAATATGGTTGGTCCATATAAAAACCGGTCCGTTTAAAAACCCCATTCTTTCTTTTTTGCTTTTTCTTTCTTGCTTTCAATTTTAACAGCTATGATAAAAATGAGAATGAGCTTTGCTCAATACCTGGCATATGTATGATTCTGAATGGTAGAAAATTTGACGTATTTAGTTTTGAAATCCAACTAAGATTTAATAAATTTCTCAGGAAATATAACGGTAAAGCTTAGATTTTATTTACCGATGCAATAACAACTAGCTGGAAAGCGTGATTGTTTTGAAATGAATCTTATCAAATTCCCTAATCAATATAGTACTACCGTCATATTAGATTTATTAAGGTGCTCGCGGTATTCCCTTGTTTTAGAGTTGATTACATTTTTAGAAAAATATGCTGTGACAGTGATACGCTTTTTTATGAATGCATTCATATAACCGTTGCAAAGTTCGGTACTTAATCTCGAGTCGAGAAAACTGTGTCCTTTATCTTTGGAAAAGTCAGCCACCGACCAGTAAAGATTGTGACAACCTTTGGTCACCTTAAATTAATTTACTTTTGTTTCTATGAGCTTGTTTTTTAACATATGCTACCACGATCACCACCGAAGAATAATTCAAATAAAATGTCATATTGTATGAAGTATCCGCAGATAGCACTAACCAGAACTAATCAACACATTGTTAAATATACCGTTAGAATAGGTAGCTACAAAATTGAAACAAGTCCATTTTACGAAAATAATGCCTTTTTGTTTTTTATGGATATGCAATAACAAAGCATATGAATTGGTACAATTTAATTTTCTCAAGTATAATATTATTTTATTTAATATTCTTCGGTTATTTTTATTTGTCATGTGCCACATGCCACACGTAAAACGTAGGGACGTTTAAGGTGTGATAAATACAAGACATGTTCATTATTACGCAAATACTACTATCGATATTTTTTTAACAAAAGGCAATTATTATATATTAAAATAAATAAATAAAACTGGCGTATCCTAAATGCAATGCTGCATTAGACCCAAATTGCACTACAATTATCTAATTTGAGTTATTGGAAATATGAACCATGTTAATTTTCCTACTATTTATTCTGTGATTTAATAATAAACTACATCAAATAAATATATTCTCTAATCATCAGTTTTTTTTCACCCAATTACATTCATCCACTCCACAACAATCTTCCCCAGAAAGCCACTAAGTTACTAAGGAACGATTCTTTGGAAACGTTGCTCCAATTAGTAATAAAATAGATACTTATAATATGAACTTTATCGTTTGATGTTTAAAGAATTCGATAAACTGTGTTAAATAAATTTTCAAAGGACATTTCATCTTAATATTCACCAGTTACTAAGGTATGGTGGAACAATTGTAGAATTAAAATTAATAACAAAACAGGTCTAGTGGCACGATAGTCCGGCCCGCCTCCTAGTTGAATATATATATATATATATATATATATATATATATATATATATATATATTCCATTTTCAAAATGTTTTTTTTTTAAAGGACTTTCCCTTCACTCTTACGCCAGAGGACGTCATGTGATACGACAATTCATTAAAGTTTGAGTCAAATAATTATTGTAAACCAAATAATTCTTGTTTTTTTTATGAACCATATATACGAATGTTTTTAAATATGTATGAAACCAGTCTACCTTGGGATCTCGATATGACAAAGGTACTTGTATACGATATCAGTTTATTTTTAGATTTTTTGTCCAAATAGGTACCCTAATTCTGAATCATAATCAGATTTTTTTTGACACTGCTCATAATATTGAAACAAGTCAATATTTGTCAAACGTTAATATATATATTATTAAATAAATAAAAAACTCATATTAACTGACTCGAAAGATAGTAACTAACTCGAAAGATATTTACTATAATCCTTAAAAGTTATCCAGGCAATAAAATTGTGAGTAAATTTACAACGAGAATTCTGTCCATGTGCCGACTATCGAATACTCGGCGAACATTCCTGGTCGATTAGTCGAATATAAGATAAACGTATTTGGCCGGGGCCGGGTAGTACCAAAACTTCTGTCGGAGAAATTGTTTGCGGTCGTTCACCCTTATAAAGTCACAAAGTTCTCAGAAGCCGATTTTTAATCTTCTTCATTTCTGAAGAAGATTGTATATTGTAAATTGATTGATATAGTTACTTTTCAGTAACTAAAATACTTATTGAATTTTTAATTATATATAAATAAATAAAAAATCATTACTTACCTACTTACCCATGCCTTAAAATTTCTGATAACGACAATATTTCAAAGCCATTGAATTTTCGTATTCTTTTGGTAACTCAGCAAATAATCATATAGCATTGATAGATACCTGTAAATATTTCATGATCTTAAGAGAATTTCATTCCTTAAAATAAATAAATTTATCAATTGCTTTTATATCAATCATCTAACACTTTTTATAACCAAATGTTTTCTCAGGTATTCGAAATTTAAATGTATAAAATATTATTTATATGTTTGGTATTCGGACGTATATCTTTAAAACAGTCACATTAATACCTAAATATCCCATTCTAAAAAGCAATAGAATCTCATGTATGTATTTCAAATCTATAATTATAAAATATGTTAAAAAATTGCAAGACAAGATAACGATTTGTCAGACTTACCTTCCAGCCCGTTACCTTATCAAAGATAATGCGCTTACTAAAAAGTGTTTTCTGTATGTAGCTTTCCTCGTAATAAAATTATCATTTGTTTTACGTGCCAAATTCAGTGTGTAAAACTATAAAATTCGCAAACCGTCTCAGCTCAACAATACGTATTCCGTATTGTTTGTTATTTATATAACACGCCACAATAAAAATAAGAAATAAAACTATTTCAGTTTCAGATTCCTAAAATAAATAAATTATATATTTTTAGTTAATCATTAAAAAAAAAACTCACAAATATCTTCTTTCTTCCTAGTAAAATATTTGTTTATAGTAGAAAGTTATAACTTATCATAGTTATCATACATCCATTCTTTTTTAGTAATAGTAATACATCTAAATGTCAAAGATGGTGACGTGAACAATAAATTGTTATTTAATACGATCGTTCTAATGATCAAACACTAACAGAGATGTCAACTTATTCTGTTGTAACAACATTGATTTTACTCCGAACATCTACATGGTCAATTAAATCTCAGAGTCGAAGGCAGGACAATTGGATGATCAAACGAACTTACCTTAAGTGAAGTTCGATCCAAATTGTCCTGACTTCGACGAAGAGATTTAAGGTCCCACCCTTCCCAATTCCCGTGTACGTTTTTTATGCAAAAATAATCGTCACCCATACCATAAGTATAATCAATGTTGTACATCTCATACATTGCATCGGTCTCCTTGCTCTGAAATGAATGAGCGACAGGCGGCTGGCAGTGCTGTGAGGCGTGGGAGGGAGTGAGGTTTTCTACTTTCTCTTTCTTGCGCTAAACCTGTGTGCGAGTTAATAGACGCGTAGCAGGGCATACTACATGGTCAATTAAATCTCTTCGTCGAAGTCAGGACAATTTGGATCGAACTTCACTTAAGGTAAGTTCGTTTGATCATCCAAATATATTATTAAATGTACTACAATAATTACAGTAATGGTGAAATCTCGTTACCAGCATTTGAAGAAAAAAGCCTTAACCTATGAAACTTTACCATTTTTTTCCGATGAAAAAATTGGGCCTTAGTCTGCATAACGACCTCAACTATCAGTCAAAAATGAATGAACATGAAGAAAATATTTGTAATGGTCATTAGGTAGACAGCCAGTGTTATAGAACTCGGCACAACCGCGGAGTGATTGCCTTCCTTCGAGATTTACTGGCCTAGGCCGCCGCAAGAATACGTAATAAGTTTTGCTGTTTTTTCGAAACTAGCGTTTTAGTGTTTGGGTCGGGAAATGGTAATATTAAGCCTTCCTCATTGAGAGCCCCTCCACATATTGAAGGAAGATAAAATAAACGGAAACCCAAATATATTGCAATATTCATAAAATTGTATTATTGAAGTTGATTATGCGAATTGAAACAGCTATGTACGAGTAATGTATAATTGAAAAGCTTATGTCCAATACTAATTTTTTTGAAAATTATTTCTTGTCAAAATCTTATCCATCCGTATCCTAAAACCTAATTATATTTGATGGATACTTATGCTTGTAATACCTGCCAACAACCATTTATAAGTTTTATCTCTATACGCTGAAACCTCTAAACCAGATATAGGTACCTCTATTATCAGATTGTGGATTAAGACGTTGACGTCAAGATGTGACAGATACAAATCATCTCTAGACATGTCTTTAAGTCCAAAGCCACACCTCTGGTTTAGCACAACATTCTAACCTTTCCGCTTCAGGGAATAAAGCCTGAAATTACGTAAAATTGTGCCTTATAAATTGTTGTTTTTCGGATCGTCTGATGTGGGTCGTTGGCTCAGACCTATTGTATTAATAGACAACGCAAGTCATACGTCTGTATTAAAAACATGCCAATATTTTACTGATAGCGTGAGAGTGATAAAGGACATTAAATGTCAGTCCCTTCCAACTAGATGAATTGGTTGACAATTTATTCAATATTTATTTAAAAAAACGAAGATTTAATTCATTAATGTGGTGATTTTAAAGCGTAAACTAAATAAAACACAGTTAAAGTCGCAAATCGCTGTGCAATGCACTTCGTTTAAGTTTATTTTGACACGCGGAGTGCGTACACTTACGCCCTCTACTAAGACATTTACTCTGTGGGTTGTGGGCTTCCTTATAATACTCCAGTGGAGTGGCTTAGGTCCATACATCATACACTTGAACGTGTTTGGCCTGCTTTTGTATCTGCCACGGAATTGTTCTTTGAAACAATTCTATGATGTGGAGGGGCTAGGTTTGTGGCAGATGTTTTAAAGTTGTTCTTTCTTCGAAGAAAATATTTCCATCCAGTGGGAATGCGACAGTTTATGTATCAGGGATGTGTATGTGTGCACTTACCAGTTTATTCTATCAATATTTGTAGAATGGTTTTCAAAACGGAATCTAGAAAATCTTCGGAGTGTATCAATGTAGGCGGGTTCGTTATGTGAAACAAATTGATATTACTTTCTGTGTATAATAATGTCTCTCTTGCATATTTTTTTTTTAACAGTAACTAAACTACAATAATAATGTTAATTTTGTACTTTAAAGTACATGGCAGACATGTCATACTGCAACACGGTGATACGAGACATGGAATCCCTCAAACCACTCTTAATATATTTACGTAAAAGGCCCAGTTGCGTGATCTTAATTAACTCAACTAATGGTTAAATGTCGTTACCAGTCAGTTTTGTAGAAAATTACATTAAATAATGGTAATTAAAATAGCCAATCTGACATTTGGTTATGGTACATTTTCAATCGACTTAACCATTAGGTGAGTTAACTATCGATCATGCTACTGTGCTTATGGTGACGAAGCTTTTCGTAACAAATAAATGAATTTGAAAACTTTGACTTTTTTTGTGATAATTAATTTAAAGGACATGTTTATGTTTGTATGGGGAAAATTCAAACATCTTGTATATGACACAAAAACAGCTTATGATAAGATTAAACGGTTTCAGAGTGATTGTCGCATAAGATTTATTCATTTTTTTAGTAAGGGCTGATTTTTCAATAGTCAGATAAGAAATATTCGTCGAACAAAATACAATATGGCTAATTTAAAAACACCACCTAATTGACAGTAATCATATGTAACTGTCATTTTTTAAATTTGTCGCTTTATAATTTATCAGTCTGATAAGTTTTATTTGACCATTGACAAGTCGGCCTTAAATGTACTTAAAATGATACAACCTAGTAATACAGTGTGACATGGATCTTTTGGCCGATGGCGAAAATCAGAACTAACGCTGTCATCTTCAAAAATGCGGTTGTCAGGTCTAGTACAGTCAAATCTCCCTGATCTTATGCGAGATTTCCCAATTTTCCTCAACGTTTCCCTGATGTTTCATTTTCGTTACACTATTTGTTTAAAATAAGTAATTCTTTATAAATTCCGTCAAGCTGTACCTACTCCTAAAATTGAATTATAACTATCAATGTTTTTCTATAGTTTTTACAATTATTTTGCGTTTTAAATCGGTGGAATATACATTATATTCTGTAACATTATGCTTATTATATTAAATAAGATCTCTACTCCTTGACTTCGCTGTGGTTGGGTTTTCTAAACAGCTTTCAGAGCTTCCTGAATCAAGGAAGATTTTTTGCATTGGCTAGCCTTATTGAATGCTAGCGCATCCCTGTCAATGTCATCTGTCGGCCAGAAGATCCTTGTCTGACTATATCTCATGATGTCTTTTAAATCTGTCAAGTCCTTGTACCTGTTAGCCAAGCAGAAAGAAAAATAACATGTGGCATATCAATGCCATGATTTCCTTTTTTGCACGTTTTCTGGCCTTACAGTGTATCCACACCGCTCGGCGACAAGTGCCGGCGGCCATACTGCTCATACCGCAGCGGCATTTTCCATTGTCTGACAGTTCTTGACGTAGAGTGTCGGCAAAGCTGCCAGCCCGTGTGGATACACCAATGGACAGATGGAGTTGTTAGGTTTTTAAAAGCTACATGTTCTCGGCATTTTTATAAATATCTCCTTTATCTGCAATAATAAAAGCAAAGAAAAACAAAGGAAACGACTCCCGTTCTCAACTCCACTGTGTGGCTAATACGATTACCTACGCCAGACTAGGAGAAAGTGAATTATATTGACCCAGTAAGCGACGGTGTCGGCCGTATGTAAACGCCGATTGAGATCAGGCTGTCGTTACAACAAGAGCAGAGTTTTGTTTTGCAATGACTTGTAACAAAACTTTGTGATTATTATGATCGAAGCAAAGTACCTAGGTGATGGGGTAACCTGAATCGAGGATAGTGCTTGCTGTGACCAAAAAAAAGTATTTCGCAAAAAAAACATTTTTCTGGCAATTTTAGTACAAAATTTTCGTATCCGTGCATTATTTTTTAATACAAAAATCGATACTATGGATTAACATTATCCTAGTATAAATGCATAATAAAATATTTTATTGAAATAACTTTGGTTTCACTACTTTTTTTTTAATATCCATTTTACGGCTTTTGCAGTACTTTTTGTAATACCATTTGACATTTCAATGTCATCCAATAGTTTGTGACGCTGTCATCGCACACGCTGTTAATAGCATACAGTGCGATATGGTTCATTTGGAAAACGGCAAAAATCAGAACTAACACTGTCAAATTGAAAAATGCGTTTGTCAAATCGAGTATAGCAAAATCTCCCTAACCTTACAAGAAATTTCGATTTCCCCTTTTGTTTTATTTTCTTATGTGTTCTGTATGGGAACCCATCACTTAATCGCAATTTTCTTCATCAATTTTCATTCCCCATAAAACGATTCGCAGATGTTTCAAAATAATATTCAACAAATTCTAGAATCTTGTTACATCACAATTTCATTTGGTCGAATGCTTATCATCTACAAACTTACTTCATCGTTACTTCTTTTCATAAATTACGTATTTTATCGAAGTAACGTTAGCTTTCTATTTTGTTACCCATAATTTCATTTCCACGTAAGTTTCAATATGCAGAATTCTGGAAACATCGAATTTTACTCTACTAAAGTCCGTATTTCCAAACGAATTTGTAACTAATATTATACATATTGCATACTTTATTAATAGACAATCTAAAGCATAACTGATATAAATACGTAATAAATATTGATCTAATAAATGAACAGCGTTAATCCCGACTCGCCGTGGTCTCCTCGCCGTGGTACTAGTCTGCCCGATACTAGAGTGTATTTCAAAAGCCGGAGGAGAGCCACCGCCCGCTGTACAACCAGCAAGCCGAAGCTGCGTAGGCGAGCGTGGGTGACTGCGTCTTGTTACGCAAGGGTGACGAGGCTGCTATTCCTGCAGCGCCGGAGACGAGGAAATCCTAATGCGTGCTGCTTTTTTGCATGCCTGCTTGCTTGCATGCATGCATTAATGCATGCCTGCTTGCTTACTTGCATGCGTATGCATGCATGTATGCCTTCTTACTTGCATGCGTATGCAAAAATATATGGGAACCGTTACACATTGAAACAAGTTTTTATGAAAGGTTACATCGATAACTTAATAATTCTATGAAACATTAGTTTGATATATCGTTATTCTGCTTAACAAAACAGTTGCGAATCATTATTTTGGTGAACTGTTTTTCGATGTTATGAAACGACAATTATTAACTGTTCGATTAATGAAGAAAAAAAGATATTAACATTCATTGAATAGTTTTCTGTGAAATGAAATTCGATATCAAAAAAATCTGTGTTATGATAGATACCCGTTCTGTGTAAACTATTAAAATGTTTGTTTTTATCGTACCGCTACCGTAGAGCGAAACTCTTTAAATAAATTTATAATTTTCAATTGTATTTATTGTTAATATAATTGTTTTACACTATTACAATCATTACCGTTCCCGTTGGTTATATTCGTCTTGGACAAACAATAAAAGGTCAAAAATAAAAAGACCCTAATAAATAAGTAGACTCCTTGAATCAAGGGAGCTTTTCTTGCACTGGCTACCCTTATTGAATGCTAGCGCCCCCCTGTCAATATCATCTATTGGGCAGAAAATCCTCCTTGAAACTACTTCATATTAGCATAAATCTGCTTTTGGATTTATAATCTAATTTTTTTAATTCTGCTCCCTTGCAAAAGCTTCAAACGTGACATTGGCGGATCAATAATTGCGGAAACGCATTATCACAAAAGAAGAAGAAAAAGAAGAAATTACTACAATGCGGTAGTCTAGAGATTTGAGCCCCGCTCTGTTTTTGAATCACTCGCCTTAAATTGTCGTGTAATTTTTGTTGATTAATGTTTGATTTTCGAATGAGAACCGGATAAACACTTCAGTATATGAATAGTTACTTAATGAATATGTCTAACTTACACGTCCTTAAATGAAAATCTAATGTCTTTTGCAGCTGTTATAATAGAAATGTACCCTTTTTCATGTTGAAACGTTTTTTTTTTAATGTATTGTTTCTTTTAGTTTTTAATTTTGCGCGTACTGTGTCCACACCTTTTCTCAAATCGCAGTCCACGGGTTTAACTGGGTCAGCACGCACTGTTCTGAGTAAACAAGGCTAGAACGTGCATCCCGCGGGAGAGGCGTTAAGCAACTCCTTTGTTTGCTATGGGAGCTGTATTGTTTTGCGAACGACCAATGAATTAATCGGACGCCGTAATCGCTACTGCGGCAGTTAAATATGAATTATGGATTTGCCACGTGAAGTTTTTGATGATTTTGTACAAGCGATATTTTTATTTAATATAGGCTCTGTGGCATCATCTTGTTATGACCACAGTTACGTAGAAACGACCGGATTGTACGCCGCAATATCTGAGTATGATTCGTTGCGTAACGTCTATCTGCGTCGGGGTCTATTTCGCATGTGTTTGCGGAACGATACCAACTAGAATGCAACAATTTCACATCTTGCTATATGTTAAAGCGAGACATAGCAAATGCGAAACGCTGCCGTACATTTTCCAGATTTTCACAGTGCCGCGTGAGTTTCACTTGCCATAAGCGGATGCTTCGGTTGACTAACGGCATTAATATCCGACGTTAATGCTTTTATTTGCAGCTTTTGACAGCTATTGGACGTTTGTCGAGAAGACAGTCAAAATGTGATGATGCAACGAAACCCTAAATAAATAGTAATAATTTATATTAGTGCTTTAATACTGAAAAACCGGCCAAGTGCGAGACGGACTCGTGCACTGAGGGTTCCGTGCTAACTTTAACAAAATTAGGGAATGCAGTTACTTCCACTTGGTAAAATACCACAATATTTTGTTGACAGCAAATATAACTTTGTTTTTCATAGTGTTTGTATGAAGAACAAAGTTATGTTTGCAGTTGTTGAAAATGTGCTATATCTCAAAAACTTCTTGTTCGATTCCGTCCTATCATTTTTTTGTTGAAAGTGTTTGTTGAGATCTACATGATATATTTTTTTCACAATTTACACTTGCTTGGTTTAGAAGTTAGATGGGGGGACGCCCATTTTACCACTTTGGAAGTGTCTAGCTATGAAACGTTAGACTTTATAAGGAAATAATTTAGTTAGGAACCTCTATGTCATTTTAAAAGACCTATCCATAGACGCATAAGTTTGACAAAAAAAAAACTCGGTTTTAGTTTCATGTGTTAGGGAGCCCCTCCTTAAATAGCATATTTTTTATTTTTTGTATAAGAATCGTAAAGCGGTAACAAGATACATTTTCTTACCAAATTTCAACAGTGTGATACTTAAAGTTATAGAATAAAGTGGCTGTGACATACGGACGGACAGACAGACAGACAGACTTGGTGAAACTATAAGGTTTTCGTTTTTTGCCATTCGGCTACGGCACTCTAAAAAGGATGTAGGTAATTGTAACTAAACCTATCCAGGGGTGGATGGATCAAAGTAATATAAAATGTTTTCATGTGTAGCTTCAAATTGAAATAGCTGCAAAAGTAAATTGATACTAACTAGGATTGGAAATAGATTATACATTTAGAAACGCCCATATCGCTATATTTGCAAAGCAATACAGCGATTGCTCTGAGATTTACAACTTTGATTGAACTTGAATCTTGTCACTGCTTGCATAGCCAGACGCTGTGATTACTTAGAGAAATGGGTTAGTTCATCATACAACTTGAGTGTAAGCGGTACATTAACTTACAGGTACATTAAAACCCGTTACTAGTTGAATAATTAGAACAATCTTTTTTTAACTTTTATAATAATACCAATGAATAAATTTCATTTACTTTTTAATTTAATAGTATATGAGTAGAATTACTATTGTCGTTGGTGAGTTTTGTGTTTATCCTATTTTAAAATGAATTATTTTGGTAAAAAGGAAAGTTCACTATATTCTTCAAGCAAAAAGAAATGGACTTTAATTACTAATGTAAATAATCTCATAGTTTTGTAAATAATATATTCAATGTTTCACCCTTAATAACAATCGTAGTAACGTAGTCACAATGTTATCTTAACATTAGGATATGTGACGGAACGACGGGCAGCACTTTGATAATATGTCAATAAACATTAAATCAACAAGCGGATAAGATATAACAGTTTTATAATTGTAACCGTCAATGATTAGCAATGCTAGCTGTTAATACATGACAATACATGACTGTTATAGTAAATATCTCTTTAAAAAATGTATTCGTCCGAAAACTATTCAACCTAGTTAATTTCTAAAATCATTAAACAACAAAGGAACTGAAAGCCTACTTAAATATGATACATAACGTAAAACACACACACACACACTCACACAATTATACACAACGTGCAAGACAGTTATACATTCTGCAATGTGCACTAAGAATCCACAAAAGTATCGTAGTAGATCCTGTCATCGTGATGAAACGAAATAAGCAATCGGTACTGTTCAGCCACGGACTCGTGCAAATTTGTCGTTATACAATTCAACAGCCATTCTATTAAAATATACAATAAAACTCACCGTAAATCTTTTACACACACACACACACACACATGCTTTGTTTTATTTTGTAAGTTAAAAATTACTACGCAACTTGTTTTTATATTCAAAAGTACCATCAGTTAAGGAATAGTAAAATAGTTTTTCTGCTACATGTGCCATAGCACATATAAGAAAGACTCACTTTCTTACGCACCAACTATATATTTCTAACTATCTATCGTGTAGTCTTTAGGGATTCGTTTTTTAAGTCGGATACATCCCGGACAGCTATCTTACTTCGACAAATAAATCGAAGAACTTTGTCAACAAAGTTTGAAACGATGCCAAAACAGAATTACGGCGGCTGTCGACCTAAACGAGAAATGGCCTGATTTATCTGTGAGCCATTTTCGGGTTTCCGTGCTAGGTCAATCATGGTTTACTTTAGAATTTATAAAAGTGGCAGCATCAGCCTGTTATCATATATTATTTTGAATCAAGTAGGTATTGTTTGGGATATTATTGCCACAATCGAATAAAATTTTTCATGTTTGGGTTGACACAAAATCAACAGTTTGACTCTGAGAAATAAACTAGGTGGAAACACGTCAACAAAAATAACTTTCAATAGTATAACAAGCTGCACTATAAAATCGATAATTCCTTGAAAAGTGTCTTACGGCTCCAGCATAAAATTAATATTACTATCGGAATAGAAGGACAAGTAAAAGCTGTCAAACGAAACCGATTTAAGATGTCAGTAACTAACATAAGTAAGTAACATTTGTAGCTTTAAATAAGATAACCTTTTGATCAGGTGATTTATAACAATGTTCCTAAGTTAAATATAGTAGTTTACTGCATGATAAACAGTCGACACAAAATATTGAACATGCAGCTCTAGTGTAAAACTAAATATTATTTCACTATACAAAATATTCGTCGATATACATTCCCTGTGTTATTCTGTCTTTATTTTTTACGTAAATTAACGTTTGTAGAATAGAATAAGCAAACTGCGTACTTTAAATTTGAAGCGCATTGGTAAATATAAGTCGTATATTAAGAGGCTTCGATTTGGACTAATCTACCTGTTAAATGATTATTTGTTGGGGTTATGCCGCTGTAATGCATAACAATTAATCACCGATCAAAACACCATGTTTCAGACGCATTATTTCTCCAAAATATACACAATTTCACTTTTAAATATAAAAAATCAAATGCACGTAATTTTCAGCGAGCTTCTGCAGGGCGGTCAACTGTTTGACATCTGACAAAAATGGTTCTGCTACCCATCTCTTTTTATCACACAGTTTGCTGCTAGTGATATCTCGCTTTTGTCGTTCTATTCCAAAGGGATAATAATTTTATGGGCTCCAGGTACATGCAAATGGTTGAGAGATGCACTCAAAACAGCGCTAGCGCCGGACTTTCATCGTTGTGCACGGGAGGATGGTGAAGTGTGTGGACAAAAGAATTATAAAAAGATCTGCCTAAATATTGATTTACTTCCATTTGTAAATGGGCTTCGTATGTAGACCGCGTAAACACTTACTTGGTTTTATGAGCGTGACCACTGCAAGATTAAAAAAAATTTAAAATGAACTTTACTGTATTATATATTTAAATTTACTTTAGCTTTTTTCGTCATCATTATTCTACTATTAATAAAGTATTCCATAACCCCTTTATTGTTGCAAAATTTTAATTAAGAAAAATTCCAGCGTCTGATTTAATCATCAAATAGGTATTAAACAATAACATTATCACTAAGCTTTGCTACTAAGAATGTCTGTCTACTATAATAGCTAGCGCTAATCACGGGTTAGCTTGTGTAAATGAGGTTTCTTTACTAAAATACATCTATACATTTTCTACGTAATAACTCTTAGAAATGTTATACTGAGTCGTTCAACGCACCTTTAAAATGATAAAATTGGATTCAAAATTAAAATTAATAAGTGAAAAAGTATTTTTGGCAACAATTTGAGTTTAAAACCGTTGGATTGTTACATATTTTATTTTAATTTCTCTTTTCTGTAAAAGTTATCTGTAAAAAGTTTATAAATAAGTTATACACGTTTATAAATGGTAGTTCACTCATTTGTCAAAAAGTGTCAATATGACTAAAAGCCTTTTGGAGCCTATTTAATTTATTAATAATTCATCTAAAAATATTTGTCATCTATTAATATCCAAAGATTGGAACTCAGCGTCAACTTTGTTTCAAGATCGGAATCAATTTGAGTGGAGCACATGCCACCTTAATGTTGGTTGGAACTGTTATAATGGAACACTTATGGGGGCAAGTTTGGGAATCCCATGAAATAGTTAGGGTTCTGTTATGACAGTTTTCAAGTGGAACGTACGAGGCTTAGACATATGTTTTGAGTGACGTGCTGACGATGGGAATAGCATTTTTTTACGAACTTTATGACGTATTTTTAGTAATTTCTCAGAATCTAAAATTCTCATAATATACTTTTACTTTTTCAAATAAGATTTTTGAAGAAGTTAGAGCAACCTCGTAACTACGTGCACATAAAAGAAGGCATGTTTTATCAATTTGAGTGTTTTGTTAAGTATTACTTTAAGTAATTTTATTCAAAACTTCGACATTGTAAATACATATTCACTTCCCTAATGAGGAATAACAGCATGTAATTAAATCAAACTCCAAAAATCGCTGCAAACGGCTATTCATAACGAGTTTCTAAGCCATAAACATAAAATTTTCGGAGCTCTAATAAATAAAATCGGCAATACCTGCAGACGCGGAAGGGGATATTAATCCGATTTTAAATAAAGCCTAAGAGTTCAGAATTTACGGCTGCATCTGACAGCACGATCTATGAAATTTCACTTGAGTAATTCTGGCACAGACACATATATTATAAGCATTTAGGTAAAAGTAAAGGTTTAAAATCAACTATCAATCAAAGTATAAAGAATTATAAAGTATCTCGAATAAAAAAACTAAGGCATGATCTTATGTAAGAATTCTTTTGAGGAAACAACAAAAAATATCATAAGGGGAGTGACAAAAATAGAGAGTACGGCCCTAAAAATAAGCCTACGAAAGAAAATTGACGTGGCATCACGTAATCTTCAGCGATTACGAATCCTCATCATTCCAGCTTTTGGACGCATGAAAGGAAAATATTCGCTTCTATTTCTGCATTTATTTGGTCCACGCTCTTAAACGCTCGCGAGGATCGATGGTAAATTAAATAGAGAATTTCTGAGAGCGCAAATAAAAATTGTTAAATTGCTTTCGCACTTGACATTTACACTTAGTACCCGTTCCAGCGTTGGGGATTGATGATTTTTTTCATTATTCATTATTAAGCATTTGTAGGATGGCAATGAGAGGCTATCGGATGCATTATTGAATGCAGTTCAATTATTGTCATTATATTTAATTGATTGATTGTACTCAGAGAATTCAAAAGAAATAAGTACTCGGATGCTTTAAATAATACTTAAAAAAAGTAAAAACCGACTTTAAAACCAAATTGCACTAAGAAGTCTGGAATAAACTCTTGACCATTGAAAGGAAAAGGAATCAATTGTAGGCAAACAATTTCTTTCTGGAGTCGGTGCGGTGATAGTTGATGCTTGATGTTCAAAGTGATAACACCGACTCCAAAAAGAAATTGTTTCCTTCCTCCTCCTTTTTGGAAGTCGGATAAAAATATTTACAAACTTGCCTTGTATGCGTAATACCCAAACCAACCTTTTTTGAGAGATTAGCTGATATTAATCCAAAAACTACTACTCAATTACTACAGAAGTTAGGAATTCAGCTAAACGTTATAATTTGCTTTCCTTTGTCCGATAAATAGGTACTTTTTATTTGAGAGCAACTCAGCGTTCCAGCGGCCAGACCAGTAAAAAGATCGTAATATAAACTCATTTGTGGAAAAATAACATCTTTACTTTGCTCGAATTAAGTTGATTTTCCCTCATTAACTTCACCTCCCTAATTTTACCAGGAAAATCGAGGCCGGACTTATTTTGAATGAGGAAAATACTATGAAACGATCCTTTGATACTTATCTTAGTTAGTTTGTATAACAATTACTTTAAATCCCGGGAGAATGAGGAAGAAAAGATATATGAAAGAAGACTAAACGAACATAAACTTTTTGTTTATTAAATAAATTAGTAGTTATAACAACAGTCATAATATTATGACTTATGGTAATTTTTACATTCTCAGAGCGTTCTAAAGTTAAATATGTTAAACAGAATATTTAGAATATTTTAATAGATCACTTCTATTTTTATCCGATTACGATGAATTAAAACGGTCTGTATTTTTATGTTGAGATTATACGAAGCATCCAAGACGTTATAAATCAGTGGTAATATTAATATATATTGTAGACTAACCCCATGACGATGAAGCTTTGCTGTAAATTTTAAATATGTCTCCCGAAATTTTGTCTCGTCTATTTTAATGTCAGATGAAAACGGTATCAGACCATCCCTATAACATTTTATTGAAGTAATTCAAACGTAGTACGTACCGAAGTATACTACAGTTCATGTAGGTCACGCAAACTAGGTACGTGAACCTTTAAAAATGTATGACAACTTTTCAATATAAATTATTTTGCTCTGTGAGAAGGCCGCTCGTAGTTACTTTGAATGTCATGCCTATTCTGAGGTGGCCGTGAAACATGAAATACTGTGGATAATTACCGGAGAACAGCTTTTGTACTGAAGTACACCCGCGTAATCAAGCGTTGGGGCAGATTTATTGCGAAAACTCGTTTCCTTTATGGCAAAACCAAGCTTCAGGCGCTTTTCCCTTTTTTTAGAATAATTAACAAGGCCTATTTAAAGAGGGACGATACAAAAACGTTTAAAGTTGACTTTATGCTTTAGTTGACGTGTTTATTAGAGCATTTGCTCGACGCAATTATTGGATTGGTATTTAAATCGTATTTTCTACTCCATTCCATTCACGAACGAAATATCAATCTGTTTCTAAAACCTTTTTCGAGTTTGAACAACTGCCATGCAATTACAAAATTATTCATGTCATAAAAATATCGGATACCGTTATTACCAGGTAAGTAGTAGATAAAGTAGTCACGAAATATCGCTTATTCAGCAATTTTCATCAAATGCATAGTTATGGAGTGATTCTTTTACGTTCTAAACGATCGGAATTTCCATAAAGTCGTTTTGTCCCGCTTTTATACATTATAACTATAAACCTCACGTGTAAAACTCATGTAAGCTATTTCAAAGCTATGCCAAGTTTCAAATCTGCCGAAAATGCACCTTTACGCTTTAAGCCAGGTCACATTTTGGTGGAATGCCAGTTGAGTTAAGTAAGTCATGAGTTTAGTAATCTGAACACCTATGCTAAAGTTCATCAAAATTAATGAAGTTAGTTATTGCTAGTTAATATTATGCGCTTAGCGGTATACTCGCACCGAGGACATTATGACTCGTTTTCCACCGCAGACCGTTAACGCAATGCAAGCCAGCCCTATTATTAAATTACTAGCTTCAAGATTGTCTGATATTCAAATTAAACGTGTAACATCCCACTGCTGGGCAAAGGCCTTACCTTAACTATGAGGTAGTTTGAGCCACACTCCACCACGCGGGCTCAGTGCGGGTTGGTGTAGGGGTGTTTGCAAGGCAAGCGACTAACCCTGCTGTCTGATTTTATCAAGCCGCCCAGGCCTTAAGGCCTCTGACTAGGCTTAACGACTAATGTCAACCGATATTAGCCGTTGGCTCCGTGCTCGTAGCGCAGTCGTAGCAGCACTTTGGTAGTGATACCGAAGTGAAGCAACCTGCGGCGCGGTTGTGTTTGGATGGGTGACCATTCCGACCATATAAATTACGTATATCACGAGCATCTCCGTGCTTCAGAAACTCGACATGGTATTGAGTAAAATAATACAATAAAGAAATTAGTCACGTCTATACTTTGCGTGTAAGTTGATTTTTAATTCGTTTTCTAACAAAATTACACGTCTTATTTAAGCGAATGTTTCTGAAATAGAGCTACTGAAAAACCGCTTTACTAACTGCTGCAATTAAAAAAAATGAACTAATAATGCAGACACCATGATCTGAGTATGATAGTCCAAAAAACTGGAGTGCATAGTGAAATATTTCTCTGTCTTTTTTTGCATTACCTTACAAGTCTGGCACTTTCTGAAAAGTCAAAAAATCAAAATTAAATCCAAATCCGGAACGGATGTATCTTGTTATCAGTTTTATATTATCCAAACGGATAATATAAAACTAATTCCTTCGGAATCACCAACAAAAAACATTTAAAAAAGGCGTCCTAAACGACAGGTTTCCTTCTTCTTATAAACTTGATACGTATTCTGAGAAATGAAACAAAACTCGTTACTTCACATGGAACATTTGAAATCTCAAGGGCAAACATATGGATTATAAGTAGATAGGTATTTTCTTACCTGTGTGAGGAAACTTCATGACTTTGGTATACTGTTATGATACTAAAGCCTTGAATATGGGGTAGATAGCAATCGATTCAACATTTCTCGGAACCTGGTATTTTACAACTTTTCTTTAGAACATAAATTATGCGAAAGTATTTGTAGTGGTCTGAAAATAAAAAAACGATGTCGAAACAGTCATATAAAAACAACATAGCAACAATACCTTTTAGGATTGATACCAATTTAGTCAAATGATGATAGCGCCTAGAAAGAATAAGACAAAACAGTGTTATTATAATTAAAATGGGTTAATTAGACTGTTTGCTTTATTATGAGTAGGTATTTTTATTTATATTATTTTATTTTTATTTTATTAGGAAAACACTACAGTATCTTAAGACTAGATTAAACACTAGATAAATAACTTTAAACCATTTACGTGTTTCCACATATAAATACTGAGTATAGCTTGTAAGTACATATTACGGTAACTTACAAAAATAAAAAGCGAAATGGGTTAAAACTTAACAAAGTAAGCGAAGTATGAGATACGTCCAGTCAGTGCACCGCATCAAATCAATTCAGAATTTCAAATAGAGTTGGCAATAAATAATTAACAAAGTAGAGATCTAATGAAGGTAAGGGTGAAGAAGGTAAGGGGGTAAAAGTTTTTATCTTAGACAAAATTAGAATTACGGTAAAACAAAAATGGGGCAATGTTATTTTATTAAAAACCTGGTAAATTATAGAAGGCAATACATCTAAGACTCCTTACACACAGCGACTTTTAGCATCGATGTGATCACGCGTTTTGAAAACGTGCGACAGCGTGGCGACTCACGCAATGCACAGATTTACATCAACATCGATGTAGTCGCGCGTTAGCATCAATGCAGAAGCGCGACTGCATCGATGCAGTCTCCAATATACAGTCCATAATTTGTCAATGTCCAGTTTTGCATCGTGATTGCATCGATGCTAACGCGCGTTAGCATCGCGAATGATCGATTCAAGAAGTAGCGCAAGTGTGTTATACCCCTTACACACTGCGACATTTTTTAACATCGATGCAGTCACGCGTTAGCATCGATGCAGTCGCCAATATACAGTAAATAATTTGTCAATGTCCAGTTTCTGCATCGTGACTGCATCGATGCTTACGCGCGTTACCATCACGACTGCATCGATCCTAAAAAAGCACAAGTGTGTAAAGGTTGGTATTTTGCGACTGCATCGATGATGCATTGCTGCTAAAAGTCGCAGCGTGCAAAGGGTCTAAGATGAAACAAATGGTTTAGTGACGAAATGGAAAAAAAAAATTCGTCTTGGGATTAGAAAACACAAACATAGTTGCTTATTCAATGCGATGAAGTTACGATGAAAAAAAGCTAATAAAAGCTCTAAAACAAATAAAGGATACCTTAAATTCCTAAGTTCTCCTTAAAAGCGGCGATAAAGAAGAAGAATGTAGAAAGTTTTAAAGTTTACTCAATAAAAAAAAATTGGCGCAAGTCATAGCAAAATTGGAAATACAAATCAATTCAGAATTTCAAATAGAGTTGGCAATAAATAATTAACAAAGACGAGATCTAATGAAGGTAAGACGGCAAGTATTTCAATCAACATTAATTGTGCTTTTTGGGCCATATTTTAAAACATGACTGCCTAGTTTGGTACTTAATTTGTTGCAAAGGCGCCTTTCTTTAACAATTTCAGGTATTCGTCTTCATTTAGTCTGTTAATTCTTCCATGTTGAAAGGGCACTAAGACTTATACTAAGGGTTATAATTTTTAAATGCAAAAAGGCAACAACAGCATATCTTAAAACACTATCTTACACGGAAACTGAAGTTATGCTTCTGCTTAATCACCATACGAGTACCAGACTAATTTCATTTGCTGATTCCGTCTAATTTGATTTACTTTCATAATACCACAGGGAAGAGTACTCTTCTAACACATGTTTTTTTTAAACTTAAAAGAAGCTGTAACAAACTTTGTATGTAAATTTGGAATCACAATAAATATTATTATTAAATTTAAAGCTTTCATAATGTTACTTATTTCTAAAAAAAAAACCTGTTACGGGATTTTTAAGAGTCTCGCAGATAATAAACATGATAAAACTTTACTTATTTCATTGAACAAATAAAAGTGTTCTACAGAAAATGGAGACTTATTGCTAGAAATAAAAAAAACTGACAGTCACACGTTACGGTACTACTAGAATATTAAGAAAAATAATACTTGTAAATTGAACTCACGATTCTAACTCAGAGCAGTATAGTAATTTATGTACCTACTCCATGTTATTACTATACAGGGTGTTGTTTACTACTTATATATACCTTTTTTATTGAAAACCTACTAAAACAAATTGGCATGGCAATACTAGCGAGCAAGTCAAAACTACCAACGCCAGGTTGCCTCTTCGTAGCTTACTAGCTATGGCGTAGTATTTCATAGATACGCGCGAGCTTCCTCATTCGTTTAGAACTCTTTTAAAATGCTGTGAAAAGGTAGATTTTCTTTTGTAATACTTGAATGTAATTAAAAGTTTTCTTTAAAGTAATCATAACTCATATTATAATTCCTGAGTTGGAATGCATGGCTTAAAAGTTCTCCATTATGGTGAAAAATGAATCGTTAGTTTATTAGAATGATTATGAAGTATATTTATCCTAGAGAAATGAAAATTAAGGCGCCTAGGCCTGATTTTACCAACGTCAAATAAGGAGATTTCGTCAAATAAAATACGTCTCATTTGAAAACGCCTATTTATTCGTCAGTAATCATTTACGTCAATCTCATTAAAATATTGGTCGATTTATACTTATTCAGTCGGAAAAGTCTTCGGGAACCGGCCCTTAGGTAAAGTCCGAAACGTCTCAGTTTTGCGGTCGATATATAAAGCAATTATGGTCCTTTACCTTAAGATGCATTAGGTATACATAAGTATTTATTTCTTACCGAACATCGGGATGAATCAATGACAAAATGGAGAGGATAAGTTCATTTGCCAAAACCATTACCTTTAAATGGGATTTGGACAACCGGATTCGATACGTGAGTAGAGGACGAAATGAAATAACGTATCCGCACACTAATACGATATAACCACCAAATCTAGCGTAATAAGTTTCCTAAATCTATCTCAGATGCCGCCTTTCGGACGTATTATTTTTTGTAAGAAATCTGTTACTGTACTGGGATGTCAAACGTCAGTTACATGCCGGAATGTCACCGTTATTTGGGTAAAACTACGTGATTCTTACGGTTTTGATTCCAATAATTTAATCCGTTGATTGATTTGAACTTTACCGAACTTTATACATTATATTACCGTCGAGTTGGTTCACATTAATCGACAGATTACAATTTTACAGATTAAAAACCGTTAGATTATAAAATATCTGTTTTCACTATATTACGGTGACAGATATAATTCGATTATAAACAGACGGTAGTAACTACTTAGTTGAATGATACACATTGTTTGTTTTATATTGCCTTGTCGATGTCAAAGATAAGTATAGGTAGTTTATTTTACTTAAGATATGAGTTTGTTCCTGTCTCTCGACTATACCAGCGTCTTGTCTCTCGACGTTTATAGTGGCAATCGATAAATTTCAAACGTAATTTTAACTATATTTAAACAGGTTTTAATTATGATTATTATGGTTAGTTAGGATCGCCTTCCAAGAGAGGGGAAACATGTTATTCAGGAAATGTAACTATTTTATTGACGCGATCAACGGTGTTTACAGACGATGCATAGACAGGAACGACGATGAGGCGAGCTCACCCAGTAGAAGCTTGTTCACTCGTTTTCCTTCCAAAAAGACTTGATTTTGAAAGTATGAGTAATTTTAGACAGTAAAGGGGTGCATTTTTGTGTCTTATAAGACCCAACTATATTACTATTTCCTCTAGACGTTCTGATAAAAAATGTTAAAATTGAAAAAGTAATTTTGAGTGATTTGATGTATTGAAAGATTTCCAAGTTTTATGGTCTTTCAATATGTAAATAGTCAAGCACCAACATTCCAGATCCATTAGCCAATCAATTGTTATTGCGAGCCAAATAATGTCGTTGGGGTTTGAAGAATAAGACATGTAATGAAGATCATCATACGCAAAAATTAATTCAAATTATGTATGTATGTTTCTCACTGGTGGAGGCCGAAGTGAAAGGCAAGTGTGCGAATTTAATCTAGATCATAAAACATTCGACTCGACGTTGGCGATCGAATGAGACGCGATGTGATAATTTACTCGGATAATTCACCGGCTCGTTGGTCTAGGGGTATGATTTTCGCTTAGGGTGCGAGAGGTCCCGGGTTCAAATCCCGGACGAGCCCGCTTTTCTTTTTACGTACATAACTTTTATAATAAACCTGGTACCTTTGTACCGAATCCAAGTACTGACACACTATATTGCTAAGGTTGTATTCGACGAAACATTAGCTTATATGCGCGTAACTATACGAAGAATGGTTTTGTTTCTTTATTCAACTAAACAATTTCGTACTGTACCGTGGGAAAGTATCGAGTTGTCAGAAGTTTTCAATTTGACAAAACATTCTGACATAATGTCATAAATCGTTATCGTCATAAAAGTTAAACGTAATGACGTTTGTTTGCCAAACGCAAACAAACGTCATTACGTTAAACTTCGATTAGCACTTATTACACGCAACACGGTGGGTATAACACCCTTTACACTCTGTGACTTTTAGATTACATAACAGATTTAATTTAGCATCGATGCAGTCGCGCGTTAGCATCGATGTAGAAGCGCAACTGCATGATGCTACCGCGCGTTAGTATCGATGCAGTTGCCAAAATTCACCAATGCTAATGCGAGCGAGCATCGCCGCTAAAAGTCGCAGTGTTGTAAAGGCTCTAAGAGTTACTTCCGTATAAGCGCGATATTCTAGAACAGTAGATGGTAGAATGGAGAATTGATATACTCTCGGATAACAAGCGATTTATTCTAAGGTTAACATACATATATTCTCGTTTGGTCGAATGGACTCTTAATACTTAGATATTATTATTATATATTATTTTTATTGAGCGTAAACTGAAAGACAACAACGAACATCAGAGTGTCGTAAAAGTATAGTGATTGTCGATCCGCATCCATAGTGTTTTGCCTCAGGTGAGTAATAACTGTCTCGTTTCCGCTTGTTGCTGCTGCTGCGCTGTTGTATTCGAATCGTACAAATTATATGCATCCACTTCAGCTGCTCTGCTCTCGCTCTAATGTAAAGGTGCACTTAGCGTAATCGCTTCAACAAATAAATAATACCTGTCAAGTGCGAGTCGGACTCGCACACTAAGGGTTCCGTGCCAATTTTAACTGAATTAGGGAATCCACTTAATTCCACTTACCGCGTAACCACTTACTTGGTTTTAGGAGCGTGACCACTGCAGGGCTAAAGTTTTTTTATTATATGAACTTTTCTGTAACATATTTTTAAATTTACTTAAGTCTTTTTGTCATCATTATTGTCCTATTAATAAAGTATTCCATAACCCCTTTATTAATGCCAAATTTTGAATTTATAAAATTTCCAGCGTCTGAAAATATTTAATCATCGAATAGGTATTAAACAATAGCCTTAGCCACTAAGCTTTGCGACTAAGAATGTCTGTCTTTTATAATGCCAACGCTAATTACGGGTTAGCGTGTGTTAATAAGGTTTCTTTACTAAAATAAATCCATACATTTTTTACGTACTAACTCTTAAAAATGTCATACTGAGTCGTTCAACGCACCTGTAAAAAGATAAAATGGATTCAAAATAAAATTCTTAAGTGAAAAAGTATATTTGGCAACAATTTGAGTTTGAAATCGTAGGATGCGTACATAATATTTTATTTTATTTTCTCTTTTCTGTAACATTAATCCGTAAAAAGGTGTCTGTGATCATTTATAAGTTTACTATAAATAATATGGTAGTTCAGTTATTTGTCAAAAAGTTGTACTTATTTAAAGATTCTTATGCACTTATGATTAAGAGCCTTTAGAGCCTATTCGATTTATTAATAATACATTTAAAAATATTTGACATCTTTTAATATGCCCATCAATTTATCTTATCTTACCACTGAATTGGTCAATATTATTAATAAAAAAAAAAATAATCACATCTAATCATGTTTAAAAGAAACATAGCATATGTCACATTCCGCATGCGAATTCGGGGATTGACTAACGGCGCACAAGCCTAAACTCCCAAGATTGGAACTCAGCGTTAACTTTGTTTCAAGGTCGGAATCAATTTGAGTGCAGCACATGCCACCTTAATTTGGAACTGTTATAATGGAACACTTATGGGGGCAAGTTTGGGAATCCCATGTAATAGTTAGGGTTCTGTTATGACAGTTTTCAAGTGGAACGTACCGAGTTTAGAAATATGTTTGAAGTGACGTGCTGGCGATGGGGATAGCATTTTTTTACGATTTTATGACGGATTTTTTTTAGTAATTATTTTAAATACATTTTTACTTTTTCAAATAACATTTTTGAAGAAGCTAAAGCAACCTCGTAACTACACTGCACATAAAAAAAGGCATGTTTTATTCATTTGAGTGTAGTGTTGAGTATTACTTTCAGTAATTTTAATCGTAACTTCGACATTTTAAATACACATTTACTTCCCTAATGAGGAATAACTGGATGTAACTCAATTAAAACTCCTACAATCGCTGCGAACGGCTATTCATCACGAGTTTTTTTGCCATAAACAATTAAGCAATGAAATTTTTGGAGCTCTAATACCTAAATCGGCCATACCTGCAGACGCGGAAAGGGATTCTTTTAAATAGAGCCAAAAGTTAAGAATTTACGGCTGCATCTGACAGCACGACCACTGAAATATCACCTAAGTTATTCTGGCACAGACACATCGATTATTAGAATTTAAGTGAAAACAAAGGTTTTAATCCTACTAAATCAATTCTATCAAACAAAGTATAAAGAATTATAAAGTATCTCAAATAAAAATACTAAGGCAGAATCTTATCTAAGAATCAAATTCTTTTGAGGAAACAACAAAAAATATCATAAGGGGAGTGACAAAAATAGAGAGCGCGTTCCTAAAAATAGGCCCACGAACGAAAATTGACGTGGCATCACGTAATCTTCAGCGATTACGAATCCTCATCATTCCAGCTTTTGGACGCATGAAAGGAAAATATTCGCTTCTATTTCTGCATTTATTTGGTCCACGCTATTAAACGCTCACGAGTATCGATGGTAAATTAAATAGAGAATTGCTGAGAGCGCAAATAAAAATTGTTAAATTGCTTTCGCACTTGACATTTACACTTTCGTACCCGTTCCAACATTGGGGAGTGATGAAATTTATTAGCATTCATTTTTCAGCATTTGTTCGATGGAAATGAGAGGTTATCGGATGCATTATTGCATGTAGTTCAATAATTGGCACTCTATCAAATTGATTGATTGTACTCAGATAATTCAAAAGGAATAAGTACACGGATTCATTAAATATTACCTACGTTAAAAAAAAGGAAAAACCGACTTCAAAAGCAAATCGCACTAAGAAGTCTGGAATAAACTTTTGACCATTGAAAGGAAAAGGAATCAATTGTAGGCAAACAATTTCTTTCTGGAGTCGGTGCGGTGATAGTTGATGCTTGATGTTCAAAGTGATAACACCGACTCCAAAAAGAAATTGTTTCCTTCCTCCTCCTTTTTGGAAGTCGGATAAAAATATTTACAAACTTGCCTTGTATGCGTAATACCCAAAGCAACCTTTTTTGAGAGATTAGCTCAAAAACTACTTCTCAATTGCTACAAAAGTTAGGAATTCAGCTAAACGTTTTAATTTGATTTCCTTTGTCCGTTAAATAGGTACTTTTTATTTGAGAGCAACTCAGCGTTCCAGTTACTTTTTTGGGCCAGACCAGTAAAAAGATCATAATATAAACTCATTTGTGGAAAAATAACATCTTTACTTTGCTCGAATTAAGTTGATTTTCCCTCATTAACTTCACCTCCCTAATTTTACCAGGAAAATCGAGGCCGGACTTATTTTGAATGAGGAAAATACTATGAAACGATCCTTTGATACTTATCTTAGTTAGTTTGTATAATAATTACTTTAAATCCCGGGAGAATGAGGAAGAAAAGATATATGAAAGAAGACTAAACGAACATAAACTTTTTGTTTATTAAATAAATTAGTAGTTATAACAACAGTCATAATATTATGACTTATGGTAATTTTTACATTCTCAGAGCGTTCTAAAGTTAAATATGTTAAACAGAATATTTAGAATATTTTTATAGAGCGCTTCTATTTTTATCCGATTACGATGAATCAAAACGGTCTGTATTTTTATGTTGAGATTATACAAAGCATCCAAGACGTTATAAATCAGTGGTAATATTAATATATATTGTAGACTAACCCATTGACGATGAAACTTTGCTGTAAATTATAAATATGTCTCCCGAAATTTTGTCTCGTCTATTTTAATGTCAGATGAAAACGGTGTGAGACCATCCCTATAACATTTTATTGAAGTAATTCAAACGTAGTACGTACCAAAGTATACTACAGTTCATGTAGGTCACGCAAACTAGGTACGTGAACCTTTAAAAATGTATGACAACTTTTCAATATAAATTATCTTCCTCTGTGAGAAGGCCGCTCGTAGTTACTTTGAATGTCATGCCTATTCTGAGGTGGCCGTGAAACATGAAATACTGTGGATAATTACCGGAGAACAGCTTTTGTACTGAAGTACACCCGCGTAATCAAGCGTTGGGGCAGATTTATTGTGAAAACTCGTTTCCTTTATGGAAACACCAAGCTTCAGGCGCTTTCCCCTTTTTTTAGAATAATCAACAAGGCCTTTTTAAAGAGGGACGATACAAAAACGTTTAAAGTCGACTTTTTGCTTTAGTTGACGTGTTAATTAGAACATTTGCTCGACGCAATTGGTATTTAAATCGTATTTTCTACTCCATTCCATTCACGAACGAAATAACAATCCGTTTCTAAAATCTTTTTCGAGATTGAATAGCTGTCATGCAATTGCAATACTATTCATATTATAATAGTTGTAGTATTTGTATTTTTTTCTGTGTGTACGAGCTGTTCTAACCGTTTTTATATTCTAATTTAAAAAATGTTTCTCTTTCTTGCCATGCCGTGATAACACGTAAAAGGATTATATCTTGTGTACCACTATAATTCTAAGTTACAGCGTAAGTTATGATGTAATCTGTTGTGTTGTCCAATAAACAAATAAAAAATATAAAAAATATCGGGTGCCGTTATTACCAGGTAAGTATTAGATTAGAGAAAATAGTCACGAAATATCGCTTATTCAGCAATTGCATTAAATGCATAGTTATGGTGTGATTCTTTTACGTTCTAAACGATCGAAATTTCCATAAAGTCGTTTTATCCCGCTTTTATACGCTATAACAATAAATAAACTCACGTGTAAAACTCATGTAAGCTATTTCAAAGAGGCTATTAACCATGTTTGAATGTGTGCCAAGTTTCGAATCTGCCGAAAATGCACCTTTACCTATACCTAAAGTCAGGTCACATTTCGGTGGAATGCCAGTTGAGTTCAGTAAGTCATGAGTTTAGTAATCCGAACACCTATGCTGAAGTTCATCAAAATTAATGAAGTTAGTTAGTACTAGTTAATATTATGCGCTTAGCTGTACTCTCGCACCGAGGACATTATGACTCGTTTTCCACCGCAGACCGTCAACGCAATGCAAGCCAGCCCTATTATAAAATTACTAGCTTCAAGATTGTCTGATATTCAAATTAAACGTGTAACATTCCACTGCTGAGCAAAGGCCTTACCTTAACTATGAGGTAGTTTGAGCCACACTCCACCACGCGGGCTCAGTGCGGGTTGGTGTAGGGGTGTTTGCAAGGCAAGCGACTAACCCTGCTGTCTGATTTTATCAAGCCGCCCAGGCCTTGAGGCCTCTGACTAGGCTTAACGGCTAATGTCAACCGATATTAGCCGTTGGCCCCGTGCTCGTAGCGCAGCAGTAGCAGCACTTTGGTAGTGATACCGAAGTGAAGCAACCTACGGTTGTGTTTGGGTGGGTGACCATTCCGACCATATAAACTACGTATATCACGAGCATCTCCGTGCTTCAGAAACTCGACATGGTATTGAATAAAATAATACAATAAAAAAATTAGTCACGTCTATATTTTGCGTAATTTTAGTTGATTTTTAATTCGTTTTCTAACAAAATTACACGTCTTATTTAAGCGAATGTTTCTGAAATAGAGCTACTGAAAAACCGCTTTACTAACTGCTGCAATTCAAAAAAATGAATTAATAATGCAGACACCATGATCTGAGTATGCTAGTCCAAAAAACTGGAGTGCATAGTGAAATATTTCTCTGTCTTTTTTTTGCATTACCTTACAAGTCTGGCACTTTCTGAAAAGTCAAAAAATCAAAATTAAATCCAAATCCGGAACGGATGTATCTTGTTATCAGTTTTATATTATCCAAACGGATAATATAAAACTAATTCCTTCGGAATCACCAACAAAAAAACATTTAAAAAAGGCGTCCTAAACGACAGGTTTCCTCCTTCTTATAAACTTGATACGTATTCTGAGAAATGAAACAAAACTCGTTACTTCACATGGAACATTTGAAATCTCAAGGGCAAACATATGGATTATAAGTAGATAGGTATTTTCTTACCTGTGTGAGGAAACTTCATGACTTTGATATACTGTTATGATACTAAAGCCTTGAATATGGGGTAGATAGCAATCGATTCAACATTTCTCGGAACCTGGTATTTTACAACTTTTCTTTAGAACATAAATTATGCGAAAGTATTTGTTGTGGTCTGAAAATAAAAAAACGATGTCGAAACAGTCATATAAAACAACATAGCAACAATACCTTTTAGGATTGATACCAATTTAGTCAAATGATGATAGCGCCTAGAAAGAATAAGACAAAACAGTGTTATTATAATTAAAATGGGTTAATTAGACTGTTTGCTTTATTATGAGTAGGTAATTTATTTATATTATTTTATTTTTATTTTATTAGGAAAACACTACAGTATCTTAAGACTAGATTAAACACTAGATAAATAACTTTAAACCATTTACGTGTTTCCACATATAAATACTAAGTATAGCTTGTAAGTACATATTACGGTAACTTATAAAAATAACAAGCGAAATGGCTTAAAACGTAACAAAGTAAACGAAGTATGAGATACGTCCAGTCAGTGCACCGCAACAAATCTATTCAGAATTTCAAATAGAGTTGGCAATAAATAATTAACAAAGAAGAGATCTAATGAAGGTAAGGGGGTAAAAGTTCTTATCTTAGACAAAATTAGAATTAAGGTAAAACGAAAATGGGGCAATGTTATTTAATTAAAAACCTGGTAAATTATAGAAGGCAATACATCTAAGACTCCTTACACACAGCGACTTTTAGCATCGATGTGATCACGCGTTTTGAAAACGTGCGACAGCGTGGCGACTCACGCAATGCACAGATTTACATCAACATCGATGTAGTCGCGCGTTAGCATCAATGCAGAAGCGCGACTGCATCGATGCAGTCTCCAATATACAGTCCATAATTTGTCAATGTCCAGTTTTGCATCGTTATTGCATCGATGCTAACGCGCGTTAGCATCGCGAATGATCGATTCAAGAAGTAGCGCAAGTGTGTTATACCCCTTACACACTGCGACATTTTTTAACATCGATGCAGTCACGCGTTAGCATCGATGCAGTCGCCAATATACAGTAAATAATTTGTCAATGTCCAGTTTCTGCATCGTGACTGCATCGATGCTTACGCGCGTTACCATCACGACTGCATCGATCCTAAAAAAACACAAGTGTGTAAAGGTTGGTATTTTGCGACTGCATCGATGATGCATTGCTGCTAAAAGTCGCAGCGTGCAAAGGGTCTAAGATGAAACAAATGGTTTAGTGACGAAATGGAAAAAAAAAAATTCGTCTTGGGATTAGAAAACACAAACATAGTTGCTTATTCAATGCGATGAAGTTACGATGAAAAAAAGCTAATAAAAGCTCTAAAACAAATAAAGGATACCTTAAATTCCTAAGTTCTCCTTAAAAGCGGCGATAAAGAAGAAGAATGTAGAAAGTTTTAAAGTTTACTCAATAAAAAAAAATTGGCGCAAGTCATAGCAAAATTGGAAATACAAATCAATTCAGAATTTCAAATAGAGTTGGCAATAAATAATTAACAAAGACGAGATCTAATGAAGGTAAGACGGCAAGTATTTCAATCAACATTAATTGTGCTTTTTGGGCCATATTTTAAAACATGACTGCCTAGTTTGGTACTTAATTTTTTGCAAAGGCGCCTTTCTTTAACAATTTCAGGTATTCGTCTTCATTTAGTCTGTTAATTCTTCCATGTTGAAAGGGCACTAAGACTTATACTAAGGGTTATAATTTTTTAATGCAAAAAGGCAACAACAGCATATCTTAAAACACTATCTTACACGGAAACTGAAGTTATGCTTCTGCTTAATCACCATACGTTTACCAGACTAATTTCATTTGCTGATTCCGTCTAATTTGATTTACTTTAATAATACCACAGGGAAGAGTACTCTTCTAATCTTAAATACTAGCGAGCAAGTCAATACTACCGACGCCAGGTTGCCTCTTCGTAGCTTACTAGCTATGGCGTAGTATTTCATAGATACGCGCGAGCTTCCTCATTCGTTTAGAACTCTTTTAGAATGCTGTGAAAAGGTAGATTTTCTTTTGTAATACTTGAATGTAATTTAAAGTTAAGTTTTTTTTTTAAAGTAAGCATAACTCATATTATAATTCCTGAGTTGGAATGTTACTGACCAAAACAACAGTCTAAACCTATATGGCTTAAAAGTTTTCCATTATAGTGAAAAATGAATCGTTAGTTTATTAGAATGATTATGAAGTATATTCATCCTTGGGAAATGAAAATTAAGGCGACTAGGCCTGATTTTACCAACGTCAAATAAGGAGTATTCGTCAAATAAAATACGTCTCATTTGAAAACGCCTAGTTATTAGTCAGTAATCATTTACGTCAATGTCATTAAAATATTGGTCGATTTATACTTATTCAGTCGGAAAAATCTTCGGAAATCGGCCCTTAGGTAAAGTCCGAAACGTCTCAGTTTTGCGGTCGAGATATAAAGCAATTATGGTCCTTTACCTTAAGATGCATTAGGTATACATAAGTATTTATTTCTTACCGAACATCGGGATGACAATCAATGACAAAATGGAGAGGATAAGTTCATTTGCCAAAACCATTACCTTTAAATGGGATTTGGACAACCGGATTCGATACGTGAGTAGAGGACGAAATGAAATAACGTATCCGCACACTAATACGATATAACCACCAAATCTAGCGTAATAAGTTTCCTAAATCTATCTCAGATGCCGCCTTTCGGACGTATTATTTTTTGTAAGAAATCTGTTACTGTATTGGGATGTCAAACGTCAGTTACATGCCGGAATGTCCCCGTTATTTGGGTAAAACTACGTGATTCATACGGTTTTGATTCCAATAATTTAATCCGTCGATTGATATGAACATTACCAAACTTTATACATTACTAGCGGTCCCCCGCGACTTCGTCCGCGCGTTTTGAGTTTGCTCCCTCCCCTCCCGTCGCAGCGTCATGTTTTATATTCTAAAGCCTTTCTCGATAAATAAGCTATCCAACACAGAAATATTTTTTCAAATCGGTCCAGCAGTTAAAGAGAGCAGAGATAAGTGCGTTCAAACAAACAAATTTTTCAGATTTATAATATATTAGCGCAAGCGCACGTTGTACTTAAGCTGCGAACATTATTTTGGTGCGGAGTTATGTTAAAACTGTGATAGCTCCTAAGATATTTATTGAAATCAAATGATATAAAGGGCAACTTGGTTCTAAATGAAATGCTCATGATGATGAATGTATTTATTTTGATAAGAATAAATACCTGTGTGTATAATACACCTCTAAAAATAATGCATTATTTTTTTTACAATTTTATTAACATAAAAAAGGTTGTAGTAAGTAAACCATAAAAGATAGACATATGCTGTCGCGGACTTTATTATAGAACTCTTAATGCTGAACAATCCTGTCATACATAATTTTTGTGTAACTTAAGCGGTTTCCGCAGCGTATGCAGCGGAAGCTCTCAAAAGGAATATCTTTCTCCCGTTTTCGCAACATTTTTCATTTCTTCTGTGGTCTTATGAGTCGTATCTTTATGTTATATAGCCTAAAGCCTTCCTCGATAAATGGACTATCCAACGTAAAAATATTTTTTCAAATCGAGCCAGTAGTTTTTGAGATTAGCGCGTTCAAACAAACAAACAAACAAACAAACTCTTCAGCTTTATAATATTAGTATAGAGTATAGATAATAACGTCGAGTTGGTTCACATTAATCGACAGATTACAATCTTACAGATTAAAAACCGTTAGATTATAAAATATCTGTTTTCACTATATTACGGTGACAGATATAATTCGATTATAAACAGACGGTAGTAACTACTTAGTTGAATGATACACATTGTTTGTTTTATATTGCCTTGTCGATGTCATAGATAAGTATGGGTAGTTTATTTTACTTAAGATATGAGTTTGTTCCTGTCTCTCGACTATACCAGCGTCTTGTCTCTCGACGTTTATAGTGGCAATCGATAAATTTCAAACGTCATTTTAATTATATTTAAACAGGTTTTAATTATGATTATTATGGTTAGTTAGGATCGCCTTCGAAGAGAGGGGAAACATGTTATTCAGGAAATGCAACTATTTTATTGACGCGATCAACGGTGTTTACAGACGATGCATAGATAGGAACGACGATGAGGCGAGCTCACCCAGTAGAAGCTTGTTCACTCTTTTTTCTTCCAAAAAGACTTGATTTTGAAAGTATGAGTAATTTTAGACAGCACAGGTGTGCATTTTTGTGTCTTATAAGACCCAACAATATAACTATTTCATCTGGACGTCCTGATAAAAAATGTTAAAATTGAAAAAGTAATTTTGAGTGATTTGATGTATTGAAAGATTTTCAAGTTTTATGGTCTTTCAATATGTATATAGTCAAGCACCAAGATTCCGGATCCATTAGCGAATCAATTGTTATTGCGACCCAAATAATGTCGTTGGGGTTTGAAGAATAAGACATGTAAATAAGATCATCATACGCCAAAATTAATTTAAATTATGTATGTATGTTTCTCACTGGTGGAGGCCGAAGTGAAAGGCAAGTGTGCGAATACATTCTAGATCATAAAACAATCGACTCGACGATGGCGATCGAATGATACGCCATGTGATAATTTACTCATATATTTGACCGGCTCGTTGGTCTAGGGGTATGATTTTCGCTTAGGGTGCGAGAGGTCCCGGGTTCAAATCCCGGACGAGCCCGCTTTTCTTTTTATGTCACATAACTTTTATACCTTGTACCTTTGTACCGAATCTAAGTACTGACATATTATATTACTAAAGTGTTATTCGACGAAACATAAGCTTATATGCGCGTAACTATACTTAGTTTGATTTTGTTCCTTTATTTTATATTCGAATTACTCAAAGACGTTATTCGTCGTATAATTGTAATAGGAATTACTATTTGTATCCGGCAAGTCTAGGTTACACCAAAGCTGTATGGTGTGAAAGTAAAAATCCTGTCAACTAAACACTTTCGTATCGTACCGTGGCGTTGGTGAGTATCGAGTTTCCAGAAGTTTTCAATTTGACAAAACATTCTGACATAATGACATAAATCATATAGCAAACAGATGTAGGTACGATAAACTTCGATTACAACTTATTTCACGCAACACGGTGGATATAACACCCCTGCGACTTTTAGATTTACATAACAGATTTAATATTGCGTCAATGCAGTAGCGCGTAAGCATCGATGCAGAAGCGCGACTGCATGATGCTACCGCGCGTTAGTATCGCGACTGCATCGCTTCTTAAAGTCGCAGTGTGTAAAGGGTCTAAGAGTTACTTCCGTATAAGCGCGATATTCTAGAACAGTAGATGGTGGAATGGAGAATTGATATTATACTCTAGGATAACTAGCAATTTTTTCTATGATTAACATTTATTCTCGTTTGGTCGATTCGACTCTTACACCCGTATTTATAGTCAAGCAAAAGATTTTTTATTGCTTAATTAATGAAATTTAAAAAAAAGATTTTCATTCCAAAATCAAAGTGTTGTATGCAATAAGTGCTGCCAAAAATAAAGAATTCTACGTTCACAAGTAATGCTCTTCTATAAATACGGGTATTAATAGTTTTTACAATAATATATTATTTTTATTAAGCGTAAACTACAACAAACAACATTAGAGTGTCGTAAAAGTATAGTGATTGCCCATCCTCATCCATAGTGTTTTGCCTCAGGTGAGTAATCACTGTCCCGATTCCGCATGTTGCTGCTGCTTCGCTGTTGTATTCGAATCGTACAAAATATATGCATCCTCTTCGACCGCGCTACCCTCGCTCTAATGTGAAGGCGGACTTAGCGTAATCGCTTCAACAGTAAAAAAACCTGCATGGTGCGAGTCGGACTCGCACACTAAGAGTTCCGTGCCAACTTTAACTGAATTAGAGATACACTTAATTCCACTAGCCGCCCACTTGCTTGGTTTTAGGAGCGTGACCACAGCAGGACTAAAGTATTTTTATTAAATGAACTTTTCTGTAATATATTTTAAAATTTACCGAAGCTTTTTTCGTCATCATTATTCTCCTATTAATTAAGTATTCCATAACTCCTTTATTAATGCCAAATTTGAATGAATTTAGAAAATTTCCGGCGTCTGAAAATATTTAATCATCAAATAGGTATAAAACAATAGCCTTAACACTAAGCTTTTCTACTAAGAATGTCTGTCTATTATAATGCCAGCGCTAATCACGGGTTAGCCTGTGTTAATGAGGCTTCTTTACTCAAATAAATCTATACATTTTCTACGTTCTAACTCTTAAAAATGTCATACTGAGTCGTTCAACGCACCGTTGTAAATTGATAAAATGGATTGAAATTAAAATTATTAAGTGAAAAAGTATTTTTGGCATCAATTTGGGTCTGGGTGTTGTGGTACTACCGTTGTGTCTGATTTCCATAACACAAGTGCATTAGCTACTTACTTTGGGATCAGAGCAAAATATGTGATTGGTGTCCAATATTTATTGATTTATTTATAAATTTGAATTTAAAACCGTTTCCAGTCGTACAAAATATTTTATTTTCTCTTTTCTGTAACGTTAATAAGTAAAAAAGTGTCTGTGATCATATTATAAGTATATAAATAGTATGGTAGTTCCCTTATTTGTCAAAAAGTTGTACACATTTAAAGATTCTTATGCACGTATGATTTAGAGCCTTTAGAGTCTATTTGATTTATTAATAATGCATTTAAAATATTTCAGATCTGCTAATATGCCCATCAATTATCTATCTCATGACTCACTTAATCAATATCAAAGCTCTTTTCACCACAAATAACTTAATTTGTATTTTAAAGCTGCTTGAAACACAATCAATCGACACCACCGCCTCGTGTCCGTCACTCAATCTCTTAAAACATAACACAAGCTTTGAGTAGCTTACTCTGGGACTAGATGGCGATGTGTGGGAATGTCCAAAGGATATTTATTAAAGGATATTTATTTATCTTAATTATAGGCGTATAACACCGTTACCAACGTACACCGCATTCGCATGTGACAGTGATGCGACTAAATAATACCGCCAAGGATGCAACTTTCACATCTAATCACGTTAGAGAGAAACAGAGCATATGTCAATGGCACATGCCGCATTCAAATCCCAAGATTGGAACTCAGCGTCAACTTTGTTTCAAGGTCGGAATCAATTTGAGTAGAGCACATGCCACCTTAATGCTGGAACTGTTATAATGGAACACTTATGGGGGCAAGTTTGGGAATCCCATGTAATAGTTAGGTTTCTGTTATGACAGTTTTCAAGTGGAACGTACCGAGTTTAAGAATATGTTTGAAGTGACGTGCTGGCGATGGGGATAGCATTTTTTTACGATTTTATGACGGTTTTTTTTAGTAATTATTTTAAATACATTTTTACTTTTTCAAATAACATTTTTGAAGAAGCTAAAGCAACCTCGTAACTACATTGCACATAAAAAAAAGGCATGTTTCATTCATTTGAGTGTAGTGTTGAGTATTACTTTCAGTAATTTCAATCGTAACTGCGACATTTTAAATATACATTTACTTCCCTAATGAGGAATAACTGGATGTAACTCAATTAAAACTCCTACAATCGCTGCGAACGGCTATTCATCACGAGTTTCTTAGCCATAAACAATTAAGCAATGAAATTTTTGGAGCTCTAATACCTAAATAGAAATCGGCAATACCTGCAGACGCGGAAAGGGATTCTTTTAAATAGAGCCAAAAGTAAAGAATTTACGGCTGCATCTGACAGCACGACCACTGAAATATCACCTAAGTTATTCTGGCACAGACACATTGATTATTAGAATTTAGGTGAAATCAAAGGTTTTAAATCCTACTTAATCAATTCTATCAAACAAAGTATAAAGAATTAAAAAGTATCTCAAATAAAAATACTAAGTCAGAATCTTATCTAAGAATCAAATTCTTTTGAGGAAACAACAAAAAATATCATAAGGGGAGTGACAAAAATAGAGAGCGCGTTCCTAAAAATAGGCCCACGAACGAAAATTGACGTGGCATCACGTAATCTTCAGCGATTACGAATCCTCATCATTCCAGCTTATGGAAGCATGAAAGGAAAATATTCGCTTCTATTTCTGCATTTATTTGGTCCACGCTCTTTAACGCTCACGAGTATCGATGGTAAATTAAATAGAGAATTGCTGAGAGCGCAAATAAAAATTGTTAAATTGCTTTCGCACTTGACATTTACACTTTCGTACCCGTTCCAGCCAATGCTGGAAAATCACTCATCACTCCCCAATGGGAGTGATGAAATTTATTAGTATTCATTTTTCAGCATTTGTTCAATGGAAATGAGAGGTTATCGGATGCATTATTGCATGTAGTTCAATAATTGGCACTCTATCAAATTGATTGATTGTACTCAGATAATTCAAAAGAAATAAGTACACGGATTCATTAAATATTACCTTCTTTTAAAAAAAGTAAAAACCGACTTCAAAAGCAAATCGCACTAAGAAGTCTGGAATAAACTCTTGACCATTGAAAGGAAAAGGAATCAATTGTAGGCAAACAATTTTTTTTTGGAGTCGGTGCGGTGATAGTTGACGCTTTATGTTCAAAGTGATAACACCGACTCCAAAAAGAAATTGTTTCCTTCCTCCTCCTTTTCGGAAGTCGGATAAAAATATTTACAAACTTGCCTTGTATGCGTAATACCCAAAGCAACCTTTTTTGAGACATTAGCTCAAAAACTACTACTCAATTGCTACAAAAGTTAGGAATTCAGCTAAACGTTATAATTTGCTTTCCTTTGTCCGTTAAATAGGTACTTTTTATTTGAGAGCAACTCAGCGTTCCAGCGGCCAGACCAGTAAAAAGATCGTAATATAAACTCATTTGTGGAAAAATAACATCTTTACTTTGCTCGAATTAAGTTGATTTTCCCTCATTAACTTCACCTCCCTAATTTTACCAGGAAAATCGAGGCCGGACTTATTTTGAATGAGGAAAATACTATGAAACGATCCTTTGATACTTATCTTAGTTAGTTTGTATAACAATTACTTTAAATCCCGGGAGAATGAGAAAGAAAAGATAAATGAAAGAAGACTAAACGAACATAATCTTTTTGTTTATTAAATAAATTAGTAGTTATAACAACAGTCATAATATTATGACTTATGGTAATTTTTACATTCTCAGAGCGTTCTAAAGTTAAATATGTTAAACAGAGTATTTAGAATATTTTTATAGATCACTTCTATTTTTATCCGATTACGATGAATCGAAACGGTCTGTATTTTTCTTGTTGAGATTATACGAAGCATCCAAGACGTTATAAATCAGTGGTAATATTAATATATATTGTAGACTAACCCCATGACGATGAAGCTTTGCTGTAAATTATAAATATGTCTCCCGAAATTTTGTCTCGTCTATTTTAATGTCAGATGAAAACGGTGTGAGACCATCTCTATAACATTTTATTGAAGTAATTCAAACGTAGTACGTACCAAAGTATACTACAGTTCATGTAGGTCACGCAAACTAGGTACGTGAACCTTTAAAAATGTATGACAACTTTTCAATATAAATTATCTTCCTCTGTGAGAAGGCCGCTCGTAGTTACTTTGAATGTCATGCCTATTCTGAGGTGGCCGTGAAACATGAAATACTGTGGATAATTACCGGAGAACAGCTTTTGTACTGAAGTACACCCGCGTAATCAAGCGTTGGGGCAGATTTATTGTGAAAACTCGTTTCCTTTATGGCAACGCCAAGCTTCAGGCGCTTTCCCCTTTTTTTAGAATAATCAACAAGGTCTATTTAAAGAGGGACGATACAAAAACGTTTAAAGTCGACTTTTTGCTTTAGTTGACGTGTTTATTAGAACATTTGCTCGACGCAATTGGTATTTAAATCGTATTTTCTACTCCATTCCATTCACGAACGAAATAACAATCTGTTTCTAAAATCTTTTTCGAGATTGAATAGCTGTCATGCAATTGCAATACTATTCATTTTATAATAGTTGTAGTTTTTTTTTTTGAGAGCTGTTCTAATCGTTTTTATATTCTAATTTAAAAAATGTTTCTCTTTCTTGCCATGCCGTGATAACACATAAAAGGATTATATCTTGTGTACCACTATAATTCTAAGTTACAGCGTAAGTTATGATGTAATCTGTTGTGTTGTCCAATAAACAAATAAAACAAATCGGGTGCCGTTATTACCAGGTAAGTATTAGATTAGAGAAAATAGTCACGAAATATCGCTTATTTAGCAATTTCATTAAATGCATAGTCATGGTGTGATTCTTTTACGTTCTAAACGATCGAAATTTCCATAAAGTCGTTTTATCCCGCTTTTATACGCTATAACAATAAATAACCTCACGTGTAAAACTCATGTAAGCTATTTCAAAGAGACTATTAACCATGTTTGAATGTGTGCCAAGTTTCGAATCTGCCGAAAATGCACCTTTATACCTAAAGCCAGGTCACATTTCGGTGGAATGCCAGTTGAGTTTAGTAAGTCATGAGTTTAGTAATCCGAACACCTATGCTGAAGTTCATCAAAATTAATGAAGTAAGTTAGTACTAGTTGATATTATGCGCTAAGCTGTACTCTCGCACCGAGGACATTATGACTCGTTTTCCACCGCAGCCCGTCAACGCAATGCAAGCCAGCCCTATTATTGAATCACTCGCTTCAAGATTGTCTGATATTCAAATGAAAATCTGTTTAACTAGACATGGTTTTAAATAAATAAAAAAGTCACGTCTATACTTTGCGTAGTTTTAGTTGATTTTTAATATAATGCTTTAGAATGTTTTAAACACTTACAGTGTCATATTTTATATTCACAAAGATGAAATAAGAAACCAAAAATTTGCGCAAGGCGGGACTTGAACCAGCAACCTTTTGGCTGACCGGGCCAAACGCTCTTACCAATTGAGCTACCGTGCTGTTAGTCCGACCCTGCGAAATTTGTGGTTTCTTATGAAAACGTCAATTGCGTGACGATTAGCGCCATCTAGCCGTCTGTTTATGAAACAGATGGCCCAAGCAGTTATTCTTTACAGAATAAATTCAACTTGGAAATTGATGTCGCTTCGCTATCTAATGCTTTAGAATGTTTTTAACACTTACAGTATCATATTTTATATTCACAAAGATGAAATAAGAAACCAAAAATTTGCGCACGGGCGGGACTTGAACCAGCAACCTTTTGGCAGACCGGGCCAAACGCTCTTACCAATTGAGCTACCGTGCTGTTAGTCCGACCCTGCGAAATTTGTGGTTTCTTATGAAAACGTCAATTGCGTGACGATTAGCGCCATCTAGCCGTCTGTTTATGAAACAGATGGCCCAAGCAGTTATTCTTTACAGAATAAATTCAACTTGGAAATTGATGTCGCTTCGCTATCTAATGTTTTAGAATGTTTTTAACACTTACAGTATCATATTTTATATTCACAAAGATGAAATGAGAAACCAAAAATTTGCGCACGGGCGGGACTTGAACCAGCAACCTTTTGGCAGACCGGGCCAAACTCTCTTACCAATTGAGCTACCGTGCTGTTAGTCCGACCCTACGAAATTTGTGGTTTCTTAGAAAACGTCAATTGCGTAACGCTTAGCGCCATCTAGCCGTCTGTTTATGAAACAGATGGCTAGATCAGTTATTAGATGGACAGATCAATTGGTAAGAGCGTTTGGCCTGGTCTGCCAAAAGGTTGCTGGTTCAAGTCCCGCCCGTGCGCAAATTTTTGGTTTCTTATTTCATCTTTATGAATATAAAATATGACACTGTAAGTGTTAAAAACATTCTAAAGCATTAGATAGCGAAGCGACATCAATTTCCAAGTTGAATTTATTCTGTAAAGAATAACTGCTTGGGCCATCTGTTTCATAAACAGACGGCTAGATGGCGCTAAGCGTCACGCAATTGACGTTTTCATGAGAAACCACAAATTTCGTAGGGTCGGACTAACAGCACGGAAGCACAATTGGTAAGAGCGTTTGGCCCGGTCTGCCAAAAGGTTGCTGGTTCAAGTCCCGCCCGTGCGCAAATTTTTGGTTTCTTATTTCATCTTTATGATTTTTAATTTGTTTTCTAACAAAATTCACACGCCTTATCCAAGCGAATGATTCCAAAATAGAGCTACTGAAAAACTGCTTTATTAACTGCTGCAATTCAAAAAATAAACTAACAATGCAGATACCATGATTTGAGTATGATAGTCCAAAAAACTGGAGTGCATAGTGAAATATTTTTCTGGGTCCTTTATTTGCATTACAAGTCTGGCACTTTCTCAAAAGTCAAAATCAAAATCAAATCAGAAATCAAAATCAAATCCAAATTCGTCGTAAAAACAATTACTTGAAGTCGATATGAAAAGGATAATATAATACTGATTCCTTCATAATCACAAAAAAACTTCTAAATCAGGTGTCCTAAACGATAGGTTTCTTTCTTCTTATAAACTTGATACGTATTCTGAATAATGAAACAAAACTCGTTACTTAACAAACAACCCTTAAAATCTCAAGGGCAAACATATGCAGTATTAGTAGATAGGTATCCATTTTCTGACGTATTTTCTTTACCTGTGTGAGGAAACTTTATGACTTTGATATACTGTTATGATACTAAACCCTTGAATATGGGGGAGATAACAATCGCTTCAACATTTCTCGGAACCTGTTGTTTTATTAACTTTTCTTAAGAACATAAATTATGCGCGAAAATATTTTGTAATACTCTGTTAAAAAAATTCGAAGTCGAATTAATTATTTGTATAAACCCAAAATGTTTATTGAGGATTGATTTAAATAAAGTCCTTTTTTTCTAGTCGAATAATGTTAACAATCATTGTATAACTTTTAAAATAATATCAGTGACTAAAATTCAACGACTATTTGATTATCAGAATTAAACGATGGTTTACCGTTGTGGTCGGTGATTTTTTGGTTTAATTTATTTTGAAAAGAATTATTTCGATAAAAAGGAATGTCAATATTGTTTACAATATTTGACAAACAAAATGGAATAGATTAGCGCCAAGAAAGAATAAAACAAAACAGTGTAATAGTTAAAATAGGTTTATTAGACTGTTTGCGTTATATTATGAATAAGGGGTAAAAGTTTACACATATGAGTTATCTGAGACCAAATTTAACCAACTATGGTAAAATGAAAATGGGGCAATGTTATTTAATTAAAAAGCTGGTAAATATAGTGGGCAATACATGAAAGACTCCTTTCCTGCAGCACTGCACTGCTACTATTGACGACTGCACCGATGCAGTCGCCAATGTACAGTACATAATTTGTCAATATTTCTGCCAGTTTCTCCATCGCAACTGCATCGATGCTAACGCGCGTTATCATAGCGACTGTATCGATTCTAAAGGTAGCGCAAGTGTGTTAGACCCCTTTCACACTGCGACTTTTAGCATCGATGCAGTCGCGCGTTAGGATCTATGCAGTCACCAATATTCAGTACATAATTTTTCAATATCCAGCTTCTGCATTGTAACGCGCGTTAGCATTACGATTGCATAGATACTAAAAGTAGCACAAGTGTGTAAAGGTTGATGTTGTTGCATCGATGCTGCATCACTTCTGCATCGCGACTGCATTGCTGCTAAAAGTTGCAGTGTGCAAAGGGTCTAAATTAAAACAAAAGGTTTAAAAAGAAATTTGAGGCTGAAACCTTTTTTGAACCGCCGTGGTCGTATCGTATTGGGATTAAGAAAACACAAATTTAGTTGCTTATAGCAACTCCTATAAGCAGCCAAGTGCTATGAACTTAGGGTGAAAAATAAGCTAAGAATAGCTATCAAAAAATGTAAAGGAAACCTTAAATTTGTAAGTTCTCCTGAAAAACGGCGATAAAGAAGAAAAATGTAGTAAGTTTTGAAGTTTACTTAATTAAAAACAAATTAGGCGCAAGTCATAGCAAAACTGGAAATACAAATCGATTCAGAATTGCAAATAGAGTCAGCAATGAATAATTAACAAAGAAGAGATCTAATGAAGGTAAGGTTTAAGACGGCAAGTTTTTCAATCAACATTAATTGTGCTTTTCGGGCCATATTTTAAAACATGACTGCCTAGTTTTGTACTTAATTTGTTGCAAAGACGTCTTTCTTTAACAATTTTAGGTATTCATCTTCATTAAGTCTGTAAATTAAAAGCTGTAATAATGTTATTTACTATTATCTGAAAAATTTGAATCAAATATGTTGCGGGATTTTAAGAGTTTCGCGGATAATAAGCATGATAAAACTTTATTTATTTCATTGAACAAATAAAATGCAACTACAAAAAATAGGGCTTATTGCCAAAACTAAAAACATGGTCTGATAGTCAAACACTACAGTTCTACTAGCATAATTACGAAAAAAATACAAAGAGCTTGAGCTCACGGTCCAAACTCGGAGCAATACGGTAATTTATGTAGGTATCTACTCCATGTTATTACTATACTGAATGTTGTTTTGGTCACCGACGCGAGACTCACGAGTGGTTGAACAAACGATTCTGATACCTAAAAAAAAATTTTTGAATGGAAAAAAAACACTAAATCAATATATCATTGTGATACTAGCGAGCGTATCAAAACTACAAACGCCAGGTCGCCTCTTCGTAGCTTATTAGCTACGCCGCGGCGTAGTATTTCGTAGATACTCGTGATCTTTCCCATTCATTTTTAACTTTTTTAGAATGTTTGTAAGAGGTTTTATTTTAAAAAAAAATGCACATTATTTTAATTAGCATAACATTATCATTTATTTTTATTTATTTATTCAAACTTTATTTCACTGTTAATGGTACAATTGGCGGACTTAATGCCTTATGGTATACTCTGCCAGTCAACCGCTTGGGAAATTCAGAGAGTTAAATCAGTGGCGGAATATTTAAAAGTAATCATCCCCAAGTTGGATGGCACTCACCAAAACAACATCCAATATATGTTACATGTTTTTATAGTGTTTGCCACTATACAACCTAATGTAAAATGCATATGAAAAACAAAAGCAACTGAGGTGTCCCCCGTGTCTTCCGCTATCCGGGCGTAGGTATACCTATGCCGCCGACACATTGGCAAGCCTGTTCAGTTTTGCAAGTGCTTTCTTTAACTTATAGGCTGCCTGACCTCATCAATATTGCGAGGTTGCTCTCACGATATCCAAAGGAAATATTTTACAAATATTTGACAATCAGTTAAGATGAAGGAAGCCAAATTAAAAAATATATTTTTATTCTTATAGTGTTTTGTCACTATACAAACTTAATAATATAAAATGCATTTTATATTCTGTACATTAATTAAAAGTTCTCTAATGAGGTGGTGAATGAATATATCGTATAATTGATTAGAATGATTATGAAGTATATTAATCCTAGGGAAATGAATATAAGGGCGCCTAAGGCCTGATTTTACCAACGTCAAATAAGGATTCTTCGTCAAATAAAATACAATATGCCTTATTTAAAAAGGCCTATTTTTGTTTATTAGTGACCATTTAGGTCAGTGTCATTTAAAAATACAGGTCTTATCTAAAACCGGCCCTAAGGTAAAGTCCGAAACGTCTCAGTTTTGCGATCGATCCATAAAGCAATTATGGTCCCTTACCTTAAGATGCATTAGGTTCTTGTATTTATTTCTTACCGAACACCGGGATGAATCAATGACAAAATGGAGAGGATAAGTTCATTTGCCAAAACCATTACCTTTAAATGGGATTTGGACAGCCGGATTCGATACGTGAGTAGAGGACGAAATGAAATAACGTATCCGCACACTAATACGATATGACCACCAAATCTCGACATCATTTCGCGTAATAAGTTTCCTAAATCTAACTCAGATGCCGCCATTCGGGCGTAATATTTTTTGTAAGTAATCTGTTACTTCGTTGGGTTGTCAAACGTTTCATCTTGGATATGTCACCGTTATTTTGGTGAAACCACGTGATTAAAATCTTACGGTTAAATCCGTTTAATTGTTATCCGTTCATTTATACGAACTGTACCGAAGTTTATACATTATAACGTAAACTGAAATTACGAATCTCTTGTCAAAGTGGTGGGTCAGAGAAGGTGAACAAACGCGGGATAGTTAAAGCTCCACTGATCACTGATCCCCGACGTTGGCGACGAGGGAGACACCTGTGTTTTTAGTGGGTACACCTGCTTGTCGAGCAGGGCAGCCCCACATAATCCCCTCTGTCCCCACGGAGAGGGTTTGAGTAACGCACAGGTCAAAAAAAGGGGGTAGGTGAACATGTTCCTTCATGTTATATTTTTGAGACATTGACATTGAAATGTAAATACCAAAAAAGCATAAATGCTAAGCCGTAGATTTCGTCCACAATAAATCGTCAGTTAACAATCTTACAGATTTAAAACCGTTGGATGATAAAATACCGGTTTGCACAATATAACGGTGAAAAATATAATTCGATTACAAACAGGCGGTAGTACCTACTTAGATGAATGATATACATAGTTATGGTATATGTTGCCTTGTCGATGTCATAAATAAGTACAGGTAGTTTATTTTAAATATGATATGAGTTTGTCCTTGTCCCTAGACTATACCTACCAGCGGGCCTAAGATGCGCGCCTATTTATCATGTATCGCGGCAATCTCTAAATTTCAAATGTCATTTTAACTTTATTTAAACAGGTTTTACATTTAGGATTGCCGTGCAAGTGAAAACAATGAAGACGAAGCATGTTGTTAAGGAAATGTAACTATTTTTACGACGCGTTCGACGGTATTTACAGACGAGGCATAGACGGGGACGACGATGAGGCGAGCTCACCCAGAAGAAACCTGTTCACTCCTTTTCCTTCCAAAATACTTGATTTTGAAAGTATGCGTAATTTAAGACAGCATAGGTGTGAATTTTTGTGTCTTATAAAACTCAAGTATTTAACTATTTCAGCTGGACGTTCTGATGAAAAATGTTGGAATTGCAAAAGTATTTTTGAGTAATTTAATGTATTGAAAGATTTCTAAGTTTTCTGGTTTCTCAACATGTAAATAGTCAAGCACCGAGATTCCAGATCCGTTAATGTCGATGTGGTTTGAAGAATAAGACATGTAATTAAGATAATCATACGTCAAAATTAATTCAGAATTCAAAGTATGTATGTATGTTTCTCTCTGGTGGAGGCCGAAGTGAAAGGCAAGTGTGTGAATATAATTTAGGTCATAAAATAATCGACTTGACGTTGGCGATTGAATGATACGCAATGTGATAATTTACTCAGATTATAAACCGGCTCGTTGGTCTAGGGGTATGATTTTCGCTTAGGGTGCGAGAGGTCCCGGGTTCAAATCCCGGACGAGCCCGCTTTTCTTTTTATGTCACATAACTTTTATATTAAACTTGGTACCTTTGTACCGAATCTAAGTACTGACACACTATATTACTAAGGTTGTATTCGACGAAACATTAGCTTATATGCGCTTAACTATACGAATAATGGTTTTGTTCCTTTATTCAACTAAACAATTTCGTATTATACCGTGGGAAAGTATCGAGTTGTCAGAAGTTTTCAATTTGACAAAACATTCTGACATAATGTCATAAATCGTTTGGCAAACAAACGTCATTACGTTAAACTTCAATTAGCACTTATTACACGCAACACGGTAGGTAGGTATAACACCCTTTACACACTGCATCTTTTAGATTACATAACAGATTTAATTTAGCATTGATGCAGTCGCGCGTTAGCATCAATGTAGAAGCGCGACTGCATGATGCTACCGCGCGTTAGTATCGATGCAGTTGCCAAAATTCAGTACATAATTTGAAAATTGCCAATTTTCAGCTTATGCATCGTGACTGCATCAATGCTAATGCGAGCGAGCATCGCGACTGCATCGCCGCTAAAAGTCGCAGTGTTGTGAAGGCTCTAAGAGTAACGTCCGTATAAGCGCGATATTCTAGAACAGTAGATGGTAGAATGGAGAATTGATATACTCTCGGATAACAAGCGATTTATTCTAAGGTTAACATACATATATCTTCGATTGGTCGAATAGACTCTTAATACTTAGATATTATTATTATATATTATTTTTATTGGGCGTAAACTGAAAGAGAACAACGAACATCAGAGTGTCGTAAAAGTATAGTGATTGTCGATCCGCATCCATAGTGTTTTGCCTCAGGTGAGTAATCACTGTCCCGTTTCCGCTTGTTGCTGCTGCTGCACTGTTGTATTCAAATCGTACAAATTATATGCATCCACTTCAGCTGCTCTGCTCTCGCTCGTAAAGGTGCACTTAGCGTAATCGCTTCAACAAAAAAATAATACCTGTCAAATGCGAGTCGGACTCACACACTAAGGGTTCCGTGCCAATTTTAACTGAATTAGGGAATCCACTTAATTCCACTTACCGCGAAACCACTTACTTGGTTTTAGGAACGTGACCACTGCAGGGCTAAAGTTTTTTTATTATATGAACTTTTCTGTAATATATTTTTAAATTTACTTAAGTTTTTTTGTCATCATTATTGTCCTATTAAAAAAGTATTCCATAACCCCTTTATTAATGCCAAATTTTGAATTTATAAAATTTCCAGCGTCTGAAAATATTTAATCATCGAATAGGTATTAAACAATAGCCTTAGCCACTAAGCTTTGCGACTAAGAATGTCTGTCTTTTATAATGCCAACGCTAATTACGGGTTAGCGTGTGTTAATAAGGTTTCTTTACTAAAATAAATCTATACATTTTTTACGTACTAACTCTTAAAAATGTCATACTGAGTCGTTCAACGCACCTGTAAAAAGATAAAATGGATTCAAAATAAAATTCTTAAGTGAAAAAGTATATTTGGCAACAATTTGAGTTTGAAATCGTAGGATGCGTACATAATATTTTATTTTATTTTCTCTTTTCTGTAACATTAATCCGTAAAAAGGTGTCTGTGATCATTTATAAGTTTACTATAAATAATATGGTAGTTCAGTTATTTGTCAAAAAGTTGTACTTATTTAAAGATTCTTATGCACTTATGATTAAGAGCCTTTAGAGCCTATTCGATTTATTAATAATACATTTAAAAATATTTGACATCTTTTAATATGCCCATCAATTTATCTTATCTTACCACTGAATTGGTCAATATTATTAATAAAAAAAAAAAAACACATCTAATCATGTTTAAAAGAAACATAGCATATGTCACATTCCGCATGCGAATTCGGGGATTGACTAACGGCGCACAAGCCTAAACTCCCAAGATTGGAACTCAGCGTTAACTTTGTTTCAAGGTCGGAATCAATTTGAGTGGAGCACATGCCACCTTAATTTGGAACTGTTATAATGGAACACTTATGGGGGCAAGTTTGGGAATCCCATGTAATAGTTAGGGTTCTGTTATGACAGTTTTCAAGTGGAACGTACCGAGTTTAGAAATATGTTTGAAGTGACGTGCTGGCGATGGGGATAGCATTTTTTTACGATTTTATAACGGTTTTTTTTTAGTAATTATTTAAAATACATTTTTACTTTTTCAAATAACATTTTTGAAGAAGCTAAAGCAACCTCGTAACTACATTGCACATAAAAAAAAGGCATGTTTCATTCATTTGAGTGTAGTGTTGAGTATTACTTACAGTAACTTTAATCGTAACTGCGACATTTTAAATACACATTTACTTCCCTAATGAAGAATAACTGGATGTAACTCAATTAAAACTCCTACAATCGCTGCGAACGGCTATTCGTAACGAGTTTCTTAGCCATAAACAATTAAGCAATGAAATTTTTGGAGCTCTAATACCTAAATAAAAATCGGCAATACCTGCAAACGCGGAAAGGGATTCTTTTGAATAGAGCCAAAAGTTAAGAATTTACGGCTGCATCTGACAGCACGACCACTGAAATATCACCTAAGTTATTCTGACACAGACACATCGATTATTAGAATTTAGGTGAAATCAAAGGTTTTAATCCTACTAAATCAATTCTATCAAACAAAGTATAAAGAATTATAAAGTATCTCGAATAAAAATACTAAGGCAGAATCTTATCTAAGAATCAAATTCTTTTGAGGAAACAACAAAAAAAATCATAAGGGGAGTGACAAAAATAGAGAGCGCGTTCCTAAAAATAGGCCCACGAACGAAAATTGACGTGGCATCACGTAATCTTCAGCGATTACGAATCCTCATCATTCCAGCTTTTGGACGCATGAAAGGAAAATATTCGCTTCTATTTCTGCATTTATTTGGTCCACGCTCTTAAACGCCTGCGAGTATCGATGGTAAATTAAATAGAGAATTGCTGGGAGCGCAAATAAAAATTGTTCGATTGCTTTCGCACTTGACATCTACACTTTCGTACCCGTTCCAGCGTTGGGGAGAAATGAAATTTATTACTATTCATTTTTCAGCATTTGTTCGATGGAAATGAGAGGCTATCGGATGCATTATTAAATGTAGTTCAATAATTGGCACTCTATCAAATTGATTGATTGTACTCAAATAATTCAAAAGAAATAAGTACACGGATTTATTAAATATTACCTACTTTAAAAAAAGTAAACCCGACTTCAAAAGCAAATCGCACTAAGAAGTCTGAAATAAACTCTTGACCATTGAAAGGAAAAGGAATCAATTGTAGGCAAACAATTTCTTTCTGGAGTCGGTGCGGTGATAGTTGATGCTTTGAACATCTTCAAAGTGATAACACCGACCCCCAAAAAGAAATTGTTTCCTTCCTCCTCCTTTTTGGAAGTCGGATAAAAATATTTACAAACTTGCCTTGTATGCGTAATACCCAAAGCAACCTTTTTTGAGAGATTAGCTGATATTAATCCAAAAACTACTACTCAATTGCTACAAAAGTTAGGAATTCAGCTAAACGTTTTAATTTGCTTTCCTTTGTCCGTTAAATAGGTACTTTTTATTTGAGAGCAACTCAGCGTTCCAGCGGCCAGACCAGTAAAAAGATCGTAATATAAACTCATTTGTGGAAAAATAACATCTTTACTTTGCTCGAATTAAGTTGATTTTCCCTCATTAACTTCACCTCCCTAATTTTACCAGGAAAATCGAGGCCGGACTTATTTTGAATGAGGAAAATACTATGAAACGATCCTTTGATACTTATCTTAGTTAGTTTGTATAACAATTACTTTAAATCCCGGGAGAATGAGGAAGAAAAGATATATGAAAGAAGACTAAACGAACATAAACTTTTTGCTTATTAAATAAATTAGTAGTTATAACAACAGTCATAATATTATGACTTACGGTAATTTTTACATTCTCAGAATGTTCTAAAGTTAAATATGTTAAACGGAATATTTAGAATATTTTTATAGATTACTTCTATTTTTATCCGATTACGATTAATCAAAATGGTCTGTATTTCTTATGTTGAGATTATACGAAGCATCCAATACGTTATCAGTGGTAATATTAATATATATTGTAGACTAACCCCATGACGATGAAGCTTTGCTGTAAATTTTAAATATGTCTCCCGAAATTTTGTCTCGTCTTTTTTAATGTCAGATGAAAACGGTATCAGACCATCCCTATAACATTTTATTAAAGTAATTCAAACGTAGTACGTACAAAAGTATACTACAGTTCATGTTGGTCACGTAAACTAGGTACGTGTACCTTTAAAAATGTATGACAACTTTTCAATATAAATTATTTTGCTCTGTGAGAAGGCCGCTCGTAGTTACTTTGAATGTCATGCCTATTCTGGGGTGGCCGTGAAACATGAAATACTGTGGATAATTACCGGAGAACAGCTTTTGTACTGAAGTACACCCGCGTAATCAAGCGTTGGGGCAGATTTATTGCGAAAACTCGTTTCCTTTATGGCAACACCAAGCTTCAGGCGCTTTCCCCTTTTTTTAGAATAATTAACAAGGCCTCTTTAAAGTGGGACGATACAAAAACGTTTATGCTTTAGTTGACGTGTTTATTAGAACATTTGCTCGACGCAATTGGTATTTAAATCGTATTTTCTACTTCATTCCATTCACGAAAGAAATCTATACTAATATTATAAAGCTGAAGAGTTTGTTTGTTTGTTTGTTTGAACGCGCTAACCTCAGAAACTTCTGGCCCGATTTGAAAAAATATTTTTACGTTGGATAGTCCATTTATCGAGGAAGGCTTTAGGCTATATAAAGACTCATAAGACCACAGCAGCAATGAAAAATGTTGCGAAAACGGGAGAAAGATATTCCTTTTGAGAGCTTCCGCTGCATACGCTGCGGAAACCGCTTAAGTTACACAAAAATCATGTATGACAGGATTAAGAGTTCTATAATAAAGTCCGCGACAGCATATGTCTATCTTTTATGGTTTACTTACTACAACCTTTTTTATGTTAATAAATTTGTAAAAAAAATTGCATTATTTTTAGAGGTGTATTATACACACAGGTATTTATTCTTATCAAAATAATTACATTCATCATCACGAGCATTTCATTAAGAACCAAGTTGCCCTATATATCATTTGATTTCAATAAATATCTTAGGAGCTATCACAGTTTCAACATAACTCCGCACCAAAATAATGTTCGCAGCTTAATTACAACGTGCGCTTGCGCTAATTATATGTATTATAAAGCTGAAGAGTTTGTTGGTTTAAACGCGCTTATCTCAGGAACTGCTGAACCGATTTGAAAAAATATTTGTGTTAGATAGCTTATTTATTGAGAAAGGCTTAAGGATATAAAACATCACGCTGCGATGGGAGGGGAGGGAGCAAACTCGAAATGCGCGGACGAAGTCGCGGGGGACCGCTAGTAACAATATGTTTCTAAAATCTTTTTCGAGATTGAATAACTGTCATGCAATTGCAATACTATTCATTTTATAATAGTTGTAGTATTTTTTTTTTTGAGAGCTGTTCTAACCGTTTTTATATTCTAATTTAAAAAAATGTTTCTCTTTCTTGCCATGCCGTGATAACACGTAAAAGGATTATATCTTGTGTACCACTAAAAATCTAAGTTACAGCATAAGTTATGATGTAATCTGTTGTGTTGTCCAATAAACAAATAAAAAAAATAAAAAAAAATCGGGTGCCGTTATTACCAGGTAAGTATTAGATTAGAGAAAATAGTCACGAAATATCGCTTATTCAGCAATTTCATTAAATGCATAGTTATGGTGTGATTCTTTTACGTTCTAAACGATCGAAATTTCCATAAAGTCGTTTTATCCCGCTTTTATACGCTATAACAATAAATAACTTCACGTGTAAAACTCATGTAAGCTATTTCAAAGAGGCTATTAACCATGTTTGAATGTGTGCCAAGTTTCAAATCTGCCGAAAATGCACCTTTATACCTAAAGTCAGGTCACATTTCGGTGGAATGCCAGTTGAGTTAAGTAAGTCATGATTTTGGTAATCCGAACACCTATGCTGAAGTTCGTCAAAATTAATGAAGCTAGTTAGTACTTGTTGATAATATGCGCTTAGCTGTACTCTCGCTCCGAGGACATTATGACTCGTTTTCCACCGCAGCCCGTCAACGCAATGCAAGCCAGCCCTATTATTGAATCACTCGCTTCAAGATTGTCTGATATGCAAATGAAAATCTGTTTAACTAGACATGGTTTTAAATAAATAAAAAAGTCACGTCTATACTTTGCGTAATTTGGAGCGAGCGAGCCGAGCGTTTGGCCCGGTCTGCCAAAAGGTTGCTGGTTCAAGTCCCGACCGTGCGCAAAGTTTTGGTTTCTTATTTCATCTTGACACTGTAAGTGTTAAAAATATTCTAAAGCATTAGATAGCGAAGCGACATCAATTTCCAAGATGAATTTATTCTGTAAAGAATAACTGCTTGGGCCATCTGTTTCATAAACAGACGGCTAGATGGCGCTAAGCGTCACGCAATTGACGTTTTCATAAGAAACCACAAATTTCGCAGGGTCGCACTAACAGCACGGTAGCTCAATTGGTAAGAGCGTTTGGCCCGGTCTGCCAAAAGGTTGCTGGTTCAAGTCCCGCCCGTGCGCAAATTTTTGGTTTCTTATTTCATCTTTATGAATATAAAATATGACATTGTAAGTGTTAAAAACATTCTAAAGCATTAGATAGCGAAGCGACATCAATTTCCAAGTTGAATTTATTCTGTAAAGAATAACTGCTTGGGCCATCTGTTTCATAAACAGACGGCTAGATGGCGCTAAGCGTCACGCAATTGACGTTTTCATAAGAAACCACAAATTTCGCAGGGTCGGACTAACAGCACGGAAGCTCAATTGGTAAGAGCGTTTGGTCCGGTCTGCCAAACGGTTGCTGGTTCAAGTCCCGCCCGTGCGCAAAGTTTTGGTTTCTTATTTCATCTTTATGATTTTTAATTTGTTTTCTGACAAAATTCACACTCCTTATCCAAGCGAATGATTCCAAAATAGAGCTACTGAAAAACTGCTTTATTAACTGCTGCAATTCAAAAAATAAACTAACAATGCAGATACCATGATTTGAGTATGATAGTCCAAAAAACTGGAGTGCATAGTGAAATATTTTTCTCGGTCCTTTTTTTGCATTACCTTACAAGTCTGGCACTTTCTCAAAAGTCAAAATCAAAATCAAATCAGAAATCAAAATCAAATCCAAATTCGTCGTAAAAACAATTACTTGAAGTCTATATGAAAAGGATAATATAATACTGATTCCTTCGTAATCACAAAAAAAAACATTTAAAACAGGTGTCCTAAACGATAGGTTTCTTTCTTCTTATAAACTTGATACGTATTCTGAATAATGAAACAAAACTCGTTACTTAACAAACAACCATTAAAATCTCAAGGGCAAACATATGGAGTATTAGTAGATAGGTATCCATTTTCTGACGTATTTTCTTACCTGTGTGAGGAAACTTTATGACTTTGATATACTGTTATGATACTTAACCCTTGAATATGGGGGAGATAACAATCGCTTCAACATTTCTCGGAACCTGTTGTTTCATTAACTTTTCTTAAGAACATAAATTATGCGCGAAAATATTTTGTTATACTCTGTTAAAAAAATTCGAAGTCGAATTAATTATTTGTATAAACCCTAAATGTTTATTGAGGATTGATTTAAATAAAGTCCTTTTTTTTCTAGTCGAATAATGTTAACAATCATTGTATAACTTTTAAAATAATATCAGTGACTAAAATTCAATGACTATTTAATTTAAAACATTATCAGTATTAAACGATGGTTTACCGTTGTGGTCGGTGATTTTTTGGTTTAATTTATTTTGAAATGAATTATTTCGATAAAAAGGAATGTCAAGATTGTTTACAATATTTGACAAACAAAATGGAACAGATTAGGCCAAGAAAGAATAAAACAAAACAGTGTAATAGTTAAAATAGGTTTATTAGACTGTTTGCGTTATATTATGAATAAGGGGTAAAAGTTTACACATATGAGTTATCTGAGACCAAATTTAACCAACTATGGTAAAATGAAAATGGGGCAATGTTATTTAATTTAAAAGCTGGTAAGTAGGCAATACATCAAAGACTCCTTTCATACTGCGACTTTTAGCGTCGATACGATCGCGCGTTTTGTAAACGTTAGCCGACGTCGCGACTCACGCAATGCACAGATTTACATAAACATCGATGTAGTCGCGCGTTAACATCGATGCAGACCGATGCAGTCGCCAATATACAGTACATAATTTGTCAATATTTCTGCCAGTTTCTCCATCGCAACAGCATCGATACTAACGCGCGTTATCATAGCGACTGTATCGATTCTAAAGGTAGCGCAAGTGTATTAGACCCCTTTCACACTGCGACTTTTAGCATCGATGCAGTCGCGCGTTAGGATCGATGCACTCACCAATATTCAGTACATAATTTTTCAATATCCAGCTTCTGCATTGTAACGCGCGTTAGCATTACGATTGCATAGATACTAAAAGTAGCACAAGTGTGTAAAGGTTGATGTTGTTGCATCGATGCTGCATCACTTCTGCATCGCGACTGCATTGCTGCTAAAAGTTGCAGTGTGCAAAGGGTCTAAATTGAAACAAAAGGTTTAAAAAGAAATTTGAGGCTGAAACCTTTTTTGAACCGCCGTGGTCGTATCGTATTGGGATTAAGAAAACACAAATTTAGTTGCTTATAGCAACTCCTATAAGCAGCCAAGTGCGATGAACTTAGGGTGAAAAATAAGCTAAGAACAGCTATCAAAAAATGTAAAGGAAACCTTAAATTTCTAAGTTCTCCTTAAAAACGGCGATAAAGAAGAAGTTTTGAAGTTTACTTAATTAAAAACAAATTAGACGCAAGTCATAGCAAAACTGGAAATACAAATCGATTCAGAATTGCAAATAGAGTCAGCAATGAATAATTAACAAAGAAGAGATCTAATGAAGGTAAGGTTTAAGACGGCAAGTTTTTCAATCAACATTAATTGTGCTTTTCGGGCCATATTTTAAAACATGACTGCCTAGTTTTGTACTTAATTTGTTGCAAAGACGTCTTTCTTTAACAATTTTAGGTATTCATCTTCATTAAGTCTGTAAATTAAAAGCTGTAATAATGTTATTTACTATTATCTGAAAAATTTGAATCAAATATGTTGCGGGATTTTAAGAGTTTCGCGGATAATAAGCATGATAAAACTTTATTTATTTCATTGAACAAATAAAATGCAACTACAAAAAATAGGGCTTATTGCCAAAACTAAAAACATGGTCTGATAGTCAAACACTACAGTTCTACTAGCATATTACGAAAAAAATACAAAGAGCTTGAGCTCACGGTCCAAACTCGGAGCAATACAGTAATTTATGTACCTACTCCATGTTATTACTGTACTGAATGTTGTTTTGGTCACCGACGCGAGACTCATGAGTGGTTGAACAAACGATTCTGATACCTAAAAAAATTTTTTTGAATGGAAAAAAACACTCTAAATCAATAATATCATTGTGATACTAGCGAGCGTATCAAAACTACAAACGCCAGGTCGCCTCTTCGTAGCTTATTAGCTAAGCCGCGGCGTAGTATTTCGTAGATACTCGTGATCTTTCCCATTCATTTTTAACTTTTTTAGAATGTTTGTAAGAGGTTTTATTTTTTTTTAAAAATGCACATTATTTTAATTAGCATAACATTATCATTTATTTTTATTTATTTATTCAAACTTTATTGCACTGTTATTGGTACAATTGGCAGACTTAATGCCTTATGGCTTATGGCATTCTCTACCAGTCAACCGCTTGGGAAATGCAGAGAGTTAAATTAGTAGCGGAATATTTAAAAGTAATCATTCCTAAGTTGGATGGCACTCACTAAAACAATATCCAATATATGTTACATGTTTTTATAGTATTGCACTATACAAACTTAATGTAAAATGCATATGAAAAACAAAAGCAACTGTGTCAAATGAGGTGTCCCCCGTGTCTTCCGCTATCCGGGCGTAGGTATACCTATGCCGCCGACACATTGGCAAGCCTGTTCAGTTTTGCAAGTGCTTTCTTTAACTTATAGGCTGCGTGACCTCATCAATATTGCGAGGTTGCTCTCACAATATCCAAAGGAAATATTTTACAAATATTTGACAATCAGTTAAGATGAAGGAAGCCAAATTAAAAAAATATTTTTATTCTTATAGTGTTTTGTCACTATACAAACTTAATAATATAAAATGCATTTTATATTCTGTACATTAATTAAAAGTTCTCTAATAAGGTGGTGAATGAATATATCGTATAATTGATTAGTATGATTATGGAATATATTAATCCTAGGGAAATGAAAATAAGGGCGCCTAAGGCCTGATTTTACCAACGTCAAATAAGGATTCTTCGTTAAATAAAATACAATATGCCTAATTTAAAAAGGCCTATTTTTGTTTATTAGTGACCATTTAGGTCAGTGTCATTTAAAAATACAGGTCTTATCTAAAACCGGCCCTAAGGTAAAGTCCGAAACGTCTCAGTTTTGCGATCGATCCATAAAGCAATTATGGTCCCGTACCTTAAGATGCATTAGGTTCTTGTATTTATTTCTTACCGAACACCGGGATGAATCAATGACAAAATGGAGAGGATAAGTTCATTTGCCAAAACCATTACCTTTAAATGGGATTTGGACAGCCGGATTCGATACGTGAGTAGAGGACGAAATGAAATAACGTATCCGCACACTAATACGATATGACCACCAAATCTCGACATCATTTCGCGTAATAAGTTTCCTAAATCTAACTCAGATGCCATGCCGCCTTTCGGGCGTATTATTTTTTGTAAGAAATCTGTTACTGCGTTGGGATGTCAAACGTTTCATCTTGGATATGTCACCGTTATTTTGGTGAAACCACGTGATTAAAATCTTACGGTTTTAATTCCGTTTAATTGTTAACCGTTCATTTATATGAACTGTACCGAACTGAACTAACTGAAAAAACGAATCTCTTGTCAAAGTGGTGGGTCAGAGAAGGTGAACAAACGCGGGATAGTTAAAGCTCCGCTGATCACTGATCCCCGACGCTGGCGACGAGGGAGACACCTGTGTTTTTAGTGGGTACACCTGCCTGTCGAGCAGGGCAGCCCCACATAATCCCCTCTGTCCCTACAGAGAGGGTATGAGTAACGCACAGGTCAAAAAGGGGGTAGGTGAACATGTTCCTTCATGTTATACTGAAATGTAAATACCAAAAAGCATAAATGCTAAACCGTCGAGTTTGTTCACAATAAAACAACAGATTGCAATCTTACAGATTTAAAACCGTTAGATTATAAAATATCGGTTTTTACAATATTACGGTGACAAATATAATTCGATTATAAACAGACGGTAGTACCTACTTAGTTGAATGATATACATAGTTATGTTATATTTTGCCATGTCGATGTCATAGATAAGTATAGGTTGTTTGTTTTATATATGATATGGGTTTGTCCTTGTCCCTAGACGGTATTTACAGACGAGGCACAGACAGGGACGACGATGAGGCGAGCTCACCCAGAAGAAACTTACTACTTGATTTTGCTCCAAAAATACTTGATTTTGAAAGTATGCGTAATTTCAGACAGCATAGGTGTGATTTTTTGTGTCTTATAAGACTCAACTATTAAACTATTTCAGCTGGACGTTCCGATAGTAAAATTGGAATTGAAACAGTAATTTTGAGTGATTTGATGTGTTGAAAGATTTTCAAGTTTTATGTTCTTACAACATGTAGGTAAATAGTCAGGCACCGAGATTCCATATCCTTTAATGTCGTTATCGTTTGAAGAATAAGACATGTAGGTAATTGAGATAATCATATGTCAAAATTAATTCAGAATACAAAGTATGTATGTATGTTTCTCTCTGGTGAAGGCCGAAGTGAAAGGCAAGTGTGCGAATATAATCTAGGTCATAAAACAATCGATTCGACGTGGGCGATCGAATAATACGCGATGTGATAATTTACTCAGATAATTAACCGGCTCGTTGGTCTAGGGGTATGATTTTCGCTTAGGGTGCGAGAGGTCCCGGGTTCAAATCCCGGACGAGCCCGCTTTTCTTTTTATGTCACATAACTTTTATATTAAACCTGGTACCTTTGTACCGAATCTAAGTACTGACACACTATATTACTAAGGTTGTATGCGACGAAACATTAGCTTATATGCGCGTAACTATACGAAGAATGGTTTTGTTCCTTTATCCAACTAAACAATTTCGTATTATACCGTGGGAAAGTATCGAGTTGTCAGAAGTTTTCAATTTGACAAAACATTCTGACATAATGTCATAAATTGTTTGGCAAACAAACGTCATTACGTTAAACTTCGATTAGCACTTATTACAATAAAATTATTATCCCTTTGGAATATAACGACAAAAGCGAGATGTCACTAGCAGCAAACTGTGTGATAGAAAGAGATGGGAGATGCGAAGTAGCAGAACCGCTTTTAGTATCTGTCAGTCAGTTTGGAAGCCTTATAGAAGCTCGCTGAAAATTTCTCTCATTTGAGTTTTTGAAAATTTATGTGAAATTGTGTATATTTTGAAGAAATATTAATGTTGAAACATGGTGACTTGATCGGTGATTGATTGTTGTTCATTACAGCGGAATAACCCAACAAATAATCATTCAACAGGTAAATTAGTCCAAATCGAAGCCTCTTAATATACGACTTATATTTACCAATGCGCTTCCAATTTTATAATATGCAGTTTGATTATTCTATTCTACAAACGTTAATTTACGTAAAAAGTAAAGACAGGGAATGAATAACACACGGAATGAATATACGAATATTTTATATAATGAAATAATATTTAGTTTTACACTAGAGCTGCATGTTCAATATTTTGTGTCGGCTGTTTATCATGCAGTAAACTAATATGTTTATTTTAGGAACATTGTTTTTAATCACCTGATCAAAAGGTTATCTCATTTAAAGCTACAAATGTTATTTACTTATGTTACTTACTGACATCTTAAATCGGTTTCCTTTGACAGCTTTTACTTGTCCTTCTATTCCGATAGGAATATTAATTTTATGCTTATTACACGCAACACGGTGGGTATAACACCCTTTACACTCTGTGACTTTTAGATTACATAACAGATTTAATTTAGCATCCATGCAGTTGCGCTTAAGCATCGATGCAAAAGTGCGACTGCATCGATGCTACCGCGTGTATGTATCAATGCAGTCGTCAAAATACAGAACATAATTTGTCAATTTTCAGCTTCTGCATCGCGTCTGCATCAATGCTTATGCGCGCTAGCATCGCGACTGCATCGCTGCTAAAAGTCGCAGTGTGTAAAGGGTCTAAGGGTTACTTCCGTATAAGCGCAATATTCTAGAACAGTAGATGGTGGAATGGAGAATTGATATTATACTTTCGGATTGCTAGCGTTTTGTTCTAAGGTTAACATAGATATATTCTCGCTTGGTCGAATGGACTCTTAATAGTTATTATTATTACATATTATTTTTATTGAGCGTAAACTGAAAAACAACAACGAACATCAGAGGGTCGTAAAAGTATAGTGATTGCCGATCCGCATCCATAATGTTGTGCCTCAGGTGAGTAATCACTGTCCCGCTTCCGCTTGTTGCTGCTGCTGCATATTCGAAACGTACAAAATACCTATAGTTAGGGAGGCGAATAGGGGAATTTTCAGTAATACTCGAGCGTGGCAGTTTAAGATATGAGAGATACCTTGGACCTAATAGAACAACCTTGTAAAGTATTTAGCTCTATATGTAGTGACGCGCACCTAGGATAGACGATCAGATTAGTAAAAAAAATCGATAGTCTGAAATACTCGAGGGCGTCAGATTAAGATATTGGGGGTTGATTTTAGTGTTTTAAGACTAAATTTAACTAATCTGACGATAAGTTCTTGACGCCGCCGAGTTATAGGGTCGCGAACTTGTAAAAAAAAAACGTTAATCCGGCATTCTCGAGCGCGATTTTTATTTTTTTATTTTGAAGAATATAATCTAAAAGTACTAAAAATACAAAATCTGCCGGTTTCCGAATGACAGGGAGTGTGGAGGAGCCATTTCGTCTTCCGAAAAACGCGTTGCGGCATATAAGTCGCGAACGATACATTTTACAAAAAAAAAGTTTAAATAAACAAAAAAGGTAATTTTATTTTACACAAAAAAGGTTAATTTATGTCCAAAGTTAAAACTTTTTGACTTGAAGCATCATAAAAACTCAAACTCTCGGTTTTTTGAGTATATCTTGAAAACTAAGGGTTTTAAAAAAAATGATATGAAATAACGATGAATAAATTATGTTACTTTTATTATATTTCAATTTTTTTCCTAAAGCTTCTCGACAATTTTCGTGGACTCGGAAAAAGTTACGCGTATCTGTATACAAAAGTATTATTAACATGTACAGTTTCATGTATGTATATTATTGAATAGCCTGTTGATCCTCAAATTGTTTTTTGGACGTTCCGTAAGCAAAACGAAGTGAAGAATTAAAGCAAAAAAGAGGAATTAGCCATAAAAATGTAATACAGACTGAGCGAAAGGAAAAAAAAAGAAACCAAAAAACCTTTCCGGTCAGATTAAGAGAACCCACCAACTTTTTTGTCAGATTAAGAAAATATGCTAAAAGGATACCGAGATAAACCTCCCCTATGAAAATCTGACGCGCTCGAGTATTTCAAAAAAACTTTTTTTTGCATTTTCAAAAATTCATCGTAACTTATGATCACGCCGAAATTTGCATTTTTGACTACTTTATATGCCTACCCCCACCACGCAAAGCTAGTATACCGTTGTTATCAGAGGCACTTGGGGCATACGTAGTATGAATATCTAACGCGCTTGAGAATGCCCAAGTAACTTTTTTTTTTACATTTTTGAAAAACCGTACACGCCAAACCCACCGCTAAAATGGTTTTCACCTTACGAGCTTTTCTTTTCGAAATTATTTTATTTTTCGATTTTGATAGGTCTCGACGACGCCGTTGAATTACGCCATTTAGCTACCTCGCCTCCCTAACCACTAATATGCATCCAACTCTGCCGCACTGTGCTCTCGCTCTAAAGTTATGGCGCACTAAGGATTACTCTTAGCCTCCAAAAAAAAGTGTGTTAATTTTAATTTTTACCTATGATAAATACGTCACATTTATCATCTTATCATCCTATAAAGATTAGCTAGTAACAGTAGGTAAGTAGCCGTTCGATATTGTTTATTGCCTATTGATAAAATCGTCAACTTAAAAAATAATGGTAGTTGCCTGCAGTATCATGATAAGTAAATAAATAATTATAAAAATATGTGATAAGTTTTTTATGTCAAAAAACGCTGTTAAATAAATTCTTATAATGTACCATATTTTCGCAAATAAATGTTTGAATTTGACTTTGCCAAGGCGATATATTTTAAAAGGTCTAAAATAAATATCGTTTTTAGTCATTGTTTTAAATTAGTAATTTAAATAACCAATGCTTAAAAAATAAACTTTACTTATTACAACCTACTTTAAAAACCTTAATAAAGAAAAAAAACGTGTCGCATTGACCTTTTTCAAGTCGCCCTAGGGCCCTGTTTTTTAAACACTCGCTTGAAAATAGTGTGTAATTTTCGTTCGAAATCGAATAAAAATCAAAGGTAATCATACGAAATACAGATGTTAGTACTCTCAAAATTCAGTTAACTTTTTTATTCACTCTTGTGTGGAATAATACTTCTTTTCATTGGAAAAATCTGTCATTAATCAATAACTATTACACGCCATCTTGACGCGCTCGATTCAAGAATAAGGCCCATGTATGCTGCAAGTACATCTTATTAACAGCGTTGGTTGTTAAAGCTAGATACACAAAAATACGATCGACTCTATCAGATTTGTAGTGTACTTCCAAAACGTAACAAAGTTAGGCCGCGGCCTGATTGCGAGCAGGCCGCGGGAAGGAATCAAGCCAATAAGTTGCGACGTGATTTGAATAAACCATTTTGTTTTCTGCTCAGTTATTTCATTTACCGTTGATTTGCATCCGTTACAATGGACATCAATTTCAATTACACATATAAGTTATCAACCTGAAAACAAAACAAAACTATTTCACAGTATTTTGTTGAAGTGTAATTGTGTTTTTGAAATAAAACCTTCTTTCTAAAGCTTCCTTAATTAATGTGTTTATTACAGTCCTAACTTGAAAGGTAATAAAAAATGATAAAATTATGTGTAATTAAGTTGTGGTCGTATATGAATAAATTAATTAAGAGTAATACTGTGACTACTGATAATAACTTATAAGTTATAACAAGAACAGTCAGATAATTAATTACAAAACAACTCAATGTTCACACCCAGACCCCGGCTCTACTTTCACTTAACAAAATTATGCTCATTATTATCACGTAGGTACACAAAACATACAATTTTATGGCTAACATCAGCGGCTCGTTGGTCTAGGGGTATGATTTTCGCTTAGGGTGCGAGAGGTCCCGGGTTCAAATCCCGGACGAGCCCGGATCTTTTTATTTTTTTGTACCCACATACTTTTAAAATAGTCAGGCAATCTTTACTCTGCTATGCAACGGTCACGTTACTTTAACTTTAACCGCAAAACTGCTCAAATTATTGCATAAAAAGGGTATATAGAGATTGCTGAGATAAAGAAAAACCGGCCAAGTGCGAGTCGGATTTGCGCACTGAGGGTTCCGTGCAATTTTAAACCTAATGAGTACAATATATTGTTGACAGTAAATATAACTTAGTTTTTCATAGTGTTTGCGGTTGTTGACAATGTGCTAATCTCAAAAACTACTCATTCGATTCCGTACAAAAAAATTTTCGTTGAAAGTATTCGTTAAATGTACATTATTATGACGGTAGGTAGTGTGACCATTACATTAATAGGCGAAAATTTTTATACATATTGAAGTTAAATTTTCTACAACTTTTTGTGAGAAATTAAGTTTTGAATCTGTATTTTGCATTGTACCGACTTCTCTTACTTCGTAAACTTTTGGCAATTTTTACCAACTTCAAAAAAGGAGGTAATCAATTCAATGTGTGTGTATGTGATACCGTGGGATTTTTTAATATTTGAGTATGTTGATCTAGTAAGGCTTCCAAATTCGTGTGCAAAATTTCGTTTCATGTTGTCCACGGATTTCTGGAAAACGAGAATTATTATTTATTTAAAAACTTTAATGCATAAATAAAAGTGTTCAAAAGGTGGACTTAATGCTAATGGCATTCTATCCCAGTCATACCTTAGATCGTTATGGGTGCAGGAGAATATTGAAATTAGATATTAAAATTGCAACAAATATTATTTTGTAAAATATTAATATTATATACTTATACATAAATTTATAAACTAAATATAGAGTATAAAAGTGTTTGTCATATACATAACTTCCAAAAGCATACATAACTAAAAATATACATACATACATACATACGAGTATTTTACATGTTTCGCAATAATTGAATCAGTTCGCAAGTTTCATCAAAATCGGTTTCGTAAGTAATAAGTTAATAGCTCAAAATCATTAAATAAAACAAATAATTTGAAAAAAATAACCGACTCTTTGTTCGGAGCATGATGTCAAGCTTATACCAACATTCTAAGCAAATCATGCGCCGTCTCAAAAAAAAACTGTTTCTCTTAAATAGAAGAATTTAAGCTTTATAGTCAGTTTTTTAAGTCGGTAATTTTTTGACATGACACCACATAATTCTCCCGTATATTCAAAGATGTTTTATTAAATATATTTGATTTGAGCGTGCATAATAAATACACTTCAAGAAGGCAAGCTGAGTAAGTAATGCTAGTATCTCAGCAAACCGTAGTGCAAGCTTCGTCAAAGAGGTATGCAACGAAGTGCAGCACACAAGAGCAGTTTTGCATTGCAAATTATTTAGCACCAATATAGGCTTAGAGCCGACGGCCGTGTTTCAGTTGTTATTGACAGTTGTTTTGACACAACTGAATTGATGCTGGACATTACTCTGGCAAACTTTTGCTTTATTGCAAAAGGTTAAGTAAAATGAAACGACCGATAGTGTGTAGTGATTGAAACAGTAGTTGCTAGAAATTGGTTACTGCTGTGTATATTTTTGGCTTTGGATATTTTTTTGACATAATATAACAAAGGATTAAAAAAAAATTATTCTTTATAAAGATCATACAAAATATCAAACCAATTAAAATATTTGTAGTAGATCTTAGAGGTGTGTGAATTGTGAAAGATTCAGCAACCGGAATAAAATTGTTTCAAAAATATATTTGGGCTCGTCCGGGATTTGAACCCGGGACCTCTCGCACCCTAAGCGAAAATCATACCCCTAGACCAACGAGCCGGTTGTGTAATCACATTAAAAATCCAATATTTTGTTTTAAATATCATAGGTTTATCTTAATAAAGCTAACAATTATTGTAACCTAATAAAATGAATTATCTTATCTATGAAAATAGCAGGTCATAAAATGATAGTAGTTTCACAAAATTATTCGGTAGCAATATCAATGACCTACTGGAGTATCATTTACTTTAATCCGACAAAGACAAAAATGCATAAATAAAAGCTCCCACAAATAAGGCACATAAATATCTGGCTCTAATTGATATTCAAATATAATAATGATGAATAAATAATAAATATTGGACACCAATCACATGCACTGATCCCAAAGTAAGTAGCTAATACACTTGTGTTATAGAAATCAGACACAACGGCGGTACCAAACACCCATACCCGAGACAATACAGAAAATTATGATTCCTACATTGACCCGACCGGGAATCAAACCCGGGACCTCGGAGCGCCGCAACGCCTTGAAACCCAGCGAGCTAGCCACTACACCAAGGAGGTCGTATAAAACTTGAAGTGCATCTCTTAGTCTAAAACTCGATAGAACCGTCTTGATGGCCAATGGAAGATTAGATTTTGTACCGAACTATATATTCAGGCGAGGAACGATACTACTTTTGTTTACTAACACCCTTATTCGTAATAACTCAAACAGTCTAATAAACCTTTTTAGCTATAACATTGTTTTGACACTTTCTGTTGAATGATTTCAGCGTCAAGACAGAACGAGACAAAACAATGTTATAGTTAAAACAGATGTATAAGACTGTTTGCGTTATTATGAATAAGGGGGTACTACCAAAGTTTTACCACCAAGTAGTTGCTTGTTCACATTAATTACAAAAAGTCCTTTGCTAAGGTCTAAATGATTCATTTTAGAAACAAACTTAACACAGGACGTTCATTAGTAAGAACCCCTAACTAGTGTTAGAGCTTAACGCTAGCTGTAATTGCTAAACAAATAAACATTAAAGTAGTAATATTGTGATAAAATTCTGTCAATTCAGATGAAGCTGAGTACCCAATTGTAATAGATCTGATGCATTTTGTCGTGAAAAGTTGTAAGTAACTTATGTGTGCTTATATAATTAAGCTGAAGAGTCTATTTGTTTGTTTGAACGCGCTCCTCAGGAACAACTACAACGACCTATTTGAAAAACTATTTTTGTGTTGGATATCTTATTTATCGAGGAAGGATTTAGGTTATAAAAAACACGACGGAAGGGGAGGGAGCTTGTTATGGGATTTTCTTTGTATTTTTTAATTTAATTAATTAGTTGTAATAATACTGACACTATGTGAACAAAGTACAAATAAAATTGAATATAAGTATTTCGTTGAATAATCGATACTTTTAGTTCCGTTGAACAAAAAGACACTAAAATCTGAAGGCAAGCGAACAAAGAGGGTGAAGCTCCTTGTTTTCTTCTACTTAGGCAGCATTCAGCTTACTTTATGTGAGAGCTGCTTGGAATTGGTTAATTTAAAGTTTTAATACAAAGAACAAGTTTATCGTACAGGAGCAGTTAAGTAGATTTGTTTCAAACTCACATCTTTTAGTTGTGGTTGCTGATTAGGATGTCGAAATAGGTATACGCGCGTTTTGGATACGCATTTTATTGTATTAACAGCAGAGAAGTTTAAAAATTACAAAGGCTTTTTCTTTCCTTCAAAATAGTTGTCTGTGTACCTACGCACGGATTCTACTTCTCGAATTCACAATAAAAATCACAACTACAGTTTCGATCCGTTTTCGATACAATAAAATAATAGCAATAAATGCACAAAATTCAAACGAAATATTGGAGAACGCCGAAATAATATTCACAGGCCGTCGTAGTATAATATATGGCAAGTATCTAGTACAGAAGTCAAAGTACACACAAAGCGCTCTAGGTCAACGCACACATAGACACCGCTCACGGACAAGAGATTTCAGAACTTTTCGGGACCGTGCGAGCGCGATGTAAAAATACTAGTATGTTGTTAGGTAACTTCAGCTCTTTTAATATAATTATTTCTTATTTCGAATCTGTATATCATTCATACCAAAAAATATTACGTTGGATGACAACATGATTTTTATTATGTAGATATTATGTCATTTTTACGGTCATATGATAAGATTAGCTCTGAAATGGAAAAGTCAAAAGGAATTGCGTCACGAATTAAGCCGTTTAAAAGGTACTATATATTATTTTGGTTGTGCTCAGTGTTACATAAATATCGTTGTGTAAGTTTAGTTTCTTGGTTTATAATTTCATTTTTTTTCTTTTTTATCTCAACAAAACATCAAACGGCTAGATGTTAGTGCGACGACTACAATATTTTTTGTGTATTAGTCAAAGTTAGATAAGTTTTATTCTTAATTTATTTAAAGTTATGTCCATTTAATAAAATTATATTATTAGTTATTTTTGTAAAGTGTAAAAGATAATTTATTTATATAGATATATATGTAGACTGCGGCAAAAAAACTGGGCATCCTTAACATAGTGAAGCGATACTTCACGCCTGCAGTTTCGACACTCTACGAAGCATAATTAAGTCCGTTCCTGCAAGGAGTAGTGCTGCCATCTCTGGGATGGATCAGCTAAGTGTGAACCTCACCTTTCTACACTTGAATCGGTGGAAGGCAGAGCTGCGAAACTCCATAACCTTGATCATCGACGCAAAATTGCCTGTCTTTTGGTCTTTTACAGGCTCTATTTTAGGGAGTGTGCACAGGAACTCTATGAGCTCATTCCTCCACCCCCTTATTACCACTGAACTTCTAGACGTTCCGCTTGCTACCACTAATACAGATTAGATCTTCCACTGTTGCAAACTAAGCGCTTGTCGACATCTTTTATAATGTGCACAGCCAAAGAGTGGAACTTTTTGCCTGCATCAGTGTTCCCAAGGGAATACAACCCGAAAACTTTCAAAGACAGAGTAAACAGGCTTCTTCTGGGTGAGCTCGCTCCAGCATTTACTTTGTCTAAGCCCAATTTGGTCTATGCTAGAGTCAACATGCACAATTACATGCAATTAGTTAAATTCTTTTTATTTTAACTAAAACGATATCTATAAACTTCCTCCAATCATAAAGGCTACTGTTTACAAGTAATTCTGAGCAGTATACCACCAGAAAACCGTATATTTTTACACCGATCTGGGATTCAAACTCGTCAACAGACGCTACCGAATCAAACTCAGGACTTCTTCAACAGACGCTACCAAACGAGTTACATATGCTAAGTTCTCCATACATCAGCAAACCGAGCTCAAAGGTGCGAGGTGCGGCCACACTGCCTCCTCGTTTACAGCCAGTTCACCGAATTAATTATGTCATTAATAAATTACTGCCCAAACTATTACCGTGATATGACAATGAACCGTCATTATGTGATATAGATTACTATAGAAAAAATATGGTCATAAATCGTTTTTACACCTATACTGGATGTTCGAAAAGTCAAGGTCAAGCCGAAAACGGGTGATAGGCTAGGCCATGGCAGTCACTAGAAAAATAAAATAAAATTCGAAGTTATGTAGTCATTGAATTATGGACTACGAAAAAGCACAACTTGCAACGGTTATTCGCCTACTATGACCTCAAATACATATTATTTATTTCAGTTTTTTTATTTATTTGTAGGCCTGAATATTCAACGTCAGTATGAAATTTAAATACAACTACCTCTATTTTTATTCCTCGCTTTTTGAAGTCCAACCGCGAATTAAAACTAATTGCAAAGCCCAAATTTAACTCGCTATCCAGAATAAAAAATGTATGGGATCTACTACGGTCAACTAACCTACTATAAATCCAATTGTTTGCCAAAATATAACGGTAATGTGGCCTTAACATACGCGAGTCAGTCCACACACCTTTCACTTCTTTGATGACTCTGTAGATTACGCGCTGATTATTACCAGTTTCTGATTACACAATCGCTGTGAAGAATAACTTGTATCAGTTAACAGTGTTATTCAACCGGCTCGTTGGTCTAGGGGTATGATTTTCGCTTAGGGTGCGAGAGGTCCCGGGTTCAAATCCCGGACGAGCCCAAATACTATACTTTTTTAAACAGCTAAAGACATAAAATATATTTTTACAAACGGTATGCTCTTGAGGATAACAAGCCTTGAAGATATTTTTAAGGGATATTTTTATTAGACTAGAGTTAACACTTATAATATCTCACAAAGTTATATGTTACAAACACTTTATAAAGCATTTGCTTGCCAAAAATCTTTTATAGCGTCAGTATAAATAATTAAGCTTCTGCTTCATTTGATTAACACAGTCAAAAACCGAATATTTATTGCGACAGTCATTACCATATACATTCAGAAAGTCATTCACGGGGTTATGCAGGTAAAACGAACAAAACAAAACGTATGAATCAAATTAACGGTAAGCGCAAACCACACAATGTGTTGAAAATATCACGGCGGCTTAATGACGAGTAAAAGAAATATTTTTGTCGTTCGTATCCGTCGATAATTTTGAATTGCAAATACTTTTGAGCTCGCTCGAGCAAGTTCGCATATCCTGATAATATCGGTGGGTGTTAGGGTAAGGAAAACATATTGAGCTTTCTTTTTATAAACATGCTTTTGGAGCCTTGGTTCATAACTCACTCATAGTCATTCATAGTCTACTAAGTTTGGAATATTTTTGTAGAGCAACTTTTTGTACGTAAACGTTTTTAGAAATTGAAGAGGTTTGCTCTTTGTTTGATTGAAACAACTCCAAAGATTAACAACCTCAAAAATAGGTTGATTTTTTGTAGTTATCTTTGTATTTACTTCAGTCAAACTTTTAAACATATTTATCTAGGATCTACGTAATATATTTAATTTACGTCAACTATCGTCAGCCAAAATGCGGGCTTTTCTCATATATCTGCAACGAAACTCACTCGAAAAGGGATGGTCACTAGCGCTTTTAATTCCTGAAGACTAGTGGAAATCCCATATATTTTGGGTTTTATCGCTCGCTAGCCCAAACTAAAATTTACTTAGCTTTCCACAATAACAAAATTTAAGAATGAAAATAATATTTACATGAATTAATAACGATTGATTACAGTACAGTCATGCTAATAATAAAATATAAATCTTATTAGTATCGACTTATGAGTAATCCTGCCACTATTACATTCACTTATATTAAAAATATAAAGCATATTAAAAATGAAATTTTCGGATTAACTAATAAAGTTTTAGATTTTTAAAAGACTTTATACAGAACTTCCAAGCAAATCTCATTGAACAACAAAATATATTTGAACAATTGAAAAGTTCCACAAAGAGTTATGAACTTATTAAAGTAACAAGCGACATGCTTGAAAAAAAATGATTCCTATTAGACTTTTGGGTGGTTAACGTATGGTAAGTAAGTAAGTAATATGGTTATTAAATTATATATAATGATTTTTAACATTTTGACGCAAACTTTTTTGTATATATCTACCCTATCATATATCTGCTTCTTAAGCCAAGACCCAAAGCTGTATCACAATAATAAAAGCTCTTTTGTCAAATATTTTGATGTCAATTTCGTCTCCCTCGCTTTCATATCAATAGGGTGAGCAGGATGTAAAGACATCGTGGACATAGATTACAGAGTTAACCCTGAGTTCCGTTTGCTAATGGAACTGATCACCTCCATTTGTACGGGCAAAGAGCATTGCCACTGAGATCGTTTATCTGATCTGTTGCTCATTCGAAGTCGGTTGCGTCTGTTACTCAACCCATGATGTTCCGGTCCTATTCCATTGAAACAAAGCCATATTTTCCGACAGAAAGCTAGAAGAGGTAATGATTTGCAATACGTTTTTCTCAGCCTAAAAGCTATAGGAATAATGCTTTGTAATGTTCAACTAAATCAACTGATACCTAGATATTCATCATCATCGTCGTTATCAGCCAAAGGACGTCCACTGCTGAACATAGCTCTCCCCGACGGTGTTCCAAAGCGACCGATCATTAGCGGTCTTCATCCAGGTTGATCCTGCAACGTGGACGGTGGACGTCCTACGCTGCGTCTCTGGTCAAAGGTACCTAGGTATCATGGAGATAATTCAACTTGCGATAAAAAAATAACAAATTTGTTCAGCACAAAATTCTTTTTATGATAGGTACAATAAGACGCAACGAAGGGCCATGCTCATAGTTTTCGATAATATGGCACGAGTTGGCAAAGAATACTCACTCGTATTCTTAGTAAAACTTCCTCTTTTCAAATGTTGTAAAATGGAATTGACTTCCATAATCTTTGACTATTTGGTTTTATTGCAATAGTGTATTGCTCCGATTTTAAATGCAATAAAAACTAACCGATATTTGAAAGTTTTATTACTTTTATGTAAATGAAAGACTAGAAGCGCACTATATTGAAGAATAAGAAAACCATTTATGTTAAGGACTTTGTATTATAATCGGCGTTTGAAAATATGAAGAAACCAACCGTCCAATTATTTTGTAAAGTAAGTATTGGCTTGAATATCAAACTAGGTACTCGAAAACCTTAAGGATATGAAACGAGGGAACATTATGTGGACCGAAGCCTAAAATGGATTTTGGCGTAACCCTTGGAATATGAATCGCGTTCATATTTCATAGGGCATTCCAAGTCAGCTGAATGCGAACGTATTAAATGAGCAGAAAAAATGGAATGGTGCTTATTATTTTCGAATTTTGCTGAATTAAGTAAAAAGATTTCAATACAAATAATCACAATCAACTTTATCATGCGGTATCGTCAGTCGCAGAAAAGGTGTTTAAATTAAAAAGTAATTAGACTTTTTATCACAACTTCGACAATGTTATAGTTTTAAGGATATAAAAATGAGATATTTTATTTTGTTATTCCATACCTACACACATAGCCATCATTAGGAAAAAACACGCATGCCTGATGTTCAGGGTGCGTGCCAGCTCCAACGGTATCCTGAAAGTTATTGCTGGGCGTCAATATGTTTGTTTTTTTATGTGGCACATAAGCGAAAATACATGCACCAAATTAGTTATTAGGTACTAACATAGCACATACCAATTAAGATTTATTGTAGTCCTATTCAATAAATAAAAACATGCTAAGCATCTGTTGTTAGTACTTCAAAGTATATGTAGATCTTACAAGGCTGTTACTAGACAGACATGATCCATCCTACGCCACATCATCACTTACTTACCATCAAGTGAGATTGTGGTCAAATGTCTGCCTATATAATAATAATAAAAATCAAAAGCTTGGAGTCATGCTTGTAAACGAAATCGTTTCCTTGAAGCAAGAAGGCGAAGATGTTGGCTGAGTTTTCATTTAAAGTTATATCGCATAAAACAGCACCTACTTATGAATAATCTTTGCTTTCACAGAGCTTTCAAGTAGATTTTTAACGAACCGATATTTCTTTTTTGCGTTTCAGTCTACGATGGTCTGTCTGCTATCAACATACTTAAAATTCAATATAATATTCACAATATAAAAAAATCTTTTGGTCACGAAAATTCAATTCTACATAATATAGTCAGATTTTTTTCGGACAACATTTACATCATATCCCCTAAAAACACTTTGGTTTTTTTATTATCATAACAGAAATGTAGTTTGATAGTAAAATTATCGGTTTCTCGATAATCTTTTTCCCTGCTTTTTTTAGAGGTTCAATACTACGGATTTATAGGTCGAATTAATTTGGTAAAATGTGTTATATTTCATGGCAAATGTTCCCCCTCCTAAGAGCCAGTCTTTTTATTCATAGTAATGGTAAGGTTACGTTATTACCAGTGATTGAACATTTACGATTGTGTGTGTTTTGAAGAAAAAATACCTTAACCAATGGTCATTAAAAAAGCCAGTGACAGCTACGGATAAAAAAACTGGCCCAGAAAGTTGTTGCACAATTATTTTTAAGTTATATTATTTGTAAGCTTCGCCTTTTCACGATCAAATCGCGATTCTATTAATTGTCAGTTTCCGATTTTCATCCACCGGAAATAGAGTTTGGTTCTATTCTTTGCAAGCTGATTTCACTTGCAACTTCTCCCAAGATCCAGTCACGAGGGAATCGCAGTATAATAGTGACATTATTTTCGTATTTCTGTGAATTCACTTCCAACTTTTAAAAGTGATGGACGTACTTTAGCGTTTACAATTCCGTTTCATAAGCGCAAGTAAGAATGTTTTGTACACAGCAGTTAAAAACGAATAAAAGTGAAAATATACGAGTGGTAGCTGCCTGCAATCATCACATCTCACACGTCTTAAAAAGGTGGACGTTATCTGAAAAGAATCTCACATTATGTTTTTCTTTTTTGTATATTAATAGCAGTAGACATAATGACGAGGATGCCTCTCATAAATACTTGAATATGAAATATGTTCGTGTTCATCACATAAACATTAGCCCCTTGCGGGATTCGAAACTGCGATTCCACAGGTGGTCGCCGTAGAAAGACACCTTGTACGAATATGTTCACTGAGATTATGTAAAACACATTAAGACTCATTAAAGCAGTCATAAACATTCAATAAAGATCGTATTATTTAACAACAAATGAATCATTTCTCAGTCAAATGAATTGTCGATGCGCTGCACCGTCTTTTCAAATTATCACTAAATTATAAACATGAACAGCACATGAGTTATGTTTTCGTGTACGGCTTCATCATGAGTTTCTTATTATTATTTTTTAATATCACAAATAGCTTTTCTTTCTAGCAGTTTCTAAAAACTTTTAGTGCGGCCCTCGTACATTCCACAAACTGAATTACGTGAATGCTTTATTCCACCGCATATTTTGTGAGTTGTTAGCAGAACAGCGAGTCGGGCAAATTTTGTTAAACACAGTTACTCCAAATTAGCAGTTTCAAGGTCCTAGCAGTTTGCCAACATTTTCAAGTGTAACTATCCTACTCATGACGGTAAGCCAAAACGTAAGCTAATTTATTTCAAATTGCCTGCCCTGTCTAATTTTCGCGCCAAATACAGACAACTATTCCAGAGTTAAGAATTTAACTTTCTTCAATTTATTTTTGGAGCTTATAGAGTTAAGCTCAATTTTTTTACTAAAGCAAAATTGTACTTAAGGATTTTCTTTACAACTTAGTTTATTCATATTACCTTAAGTTCTTAAATTTTATCAGAAGATGGCGCTTTAGGCAACACATTACTTGTCAAAATGATAAAAAAGCCTTCAAAATGAGAGTTATCACCCTGGGGGATCAGTTTCAGAAAAAAAATAGGATCTACTACGGCAACATGTGGCCTTAACATGCGTGAGGCAGTTCACACACCTTTCACTTCTTTGATGACTCTGTAGATTACGCGCTGATTATTACCAGTTTCTGATTACACAATCGCTGTGAAGAATTACTTGTATCAGTTAACAGTGTTATTCAACCGGCTCGTTGGTCTAGGGGTATGATTTTCGCTTAGGGTGCGAGAGGTCCCGGGTTCAAATCCCGGACGAGCCCAAATACTTTTTTAAACAGCTAAAGACATAAAATATATTCCAACAAATGGTATGCTTATAAGGATAACAAGCCTTGACGATATTTTTTTAAGGGATAATTTTATTAGACTACAGTTAAAGCTGCTAATATCTTACAATGTTATGTGTTATAATCACTTTATAAAGTATTTGCTTGCCAAAAATCTTTTTACCGTGAGTATGAATAATTAAACTCCTGCTTCATTTGATTAACACAGTCAAAAACCGAATATTTATTGCGACAGTCATTACCATATACATTCAGAAAGTCATCCACGGGGTTATGCAGGTAAAACAAACAAAACAAAACGTATGAATCAATTTAATGGAAAGCGCAAACCACACAATGTGTTGAAAATATCACGGCGGCTTAATGACGAGTAAAAGAAATATTTTTGTCGCGCGTATCCGTCGATAATTTTGAATTGCAAATACTTTTAAGCTCGCTCGAGAAAGTTCGCATATCCTGATAATATCGGTGGGTGTTAGGGTAAGGAAAACATATTGAGCTTTCTTTTTATAAACATACTTTTGGACCCTTAGTTCATAACTCACTCATAGTCTTTCATACTATTACTATTTATAGGAAAGTACAAGATGTTCAATCTAAGCCCCGAGGACGAGGAAGACCCCGAATCACATGGATATCCCTAGTCAATAAGAACCTCAAAGAAGCCCAAGTTAGCGAGGAGACGACCCAGGACCGAGCTGCCTGGAGACGCGTGACACGGAGGGCCGACCCCAAATATAATGGGAAAGGGCCAGGCAAAGAAGAAGAAGTCTTTCATAGTCTACTAAGTTTGGACTTACAATATTTTTGTTAAGTAACTTTTTTATACGTAAACGTTTTCAGAAATTAAAGAGGTTTGCTCTTTGTTTGATTGAGACAACTACAAAGATTAACAACCTCAAAAATAGGTTGTTTTTTTTGTAGTTATCTTTGTATTTACTTCATTAAAACTTTTAAACATATTTATCTAGGGTCTACGTAAAATATTTAATTTACGTCAACTATCGTCGGCCAAAATGCGGGCTTTTCTCGTATATCTGCAACGAAACTCACTCGAAAAGGGATGGTCACTAGCGCTATTAATTCCTGAAGACTAGTGGATATCTCATATATTTTGGGTTTTATCACTCGCTAGCCCAAACTAAAATTATTTAGCTTTCCACAATAACAAAATTTAAGAATGAAAATAATATTAACATGAATTAAAAACGATTAATTACAGTACAGTCATGCTAATAATAAAATATAAATCTTATTAGTATCGACTTATGAGTAATCCTGCCACTATGACATCCACCTATATTAAAAATATATATCATACTAGCGACCCGCCCCGGCTTCGCACGGATGCAATGCGACTATAATTTGAGATTTAAACTATCCTATCTCTCAAGTTGGATCGAACTGCACATGGTGTGCGAATTTTATTATAATCGGTTAAGTGGTTTAGGAGTTCATTGAGGACAAACATTGTGACACGAGATTTATATATATTAAGATTAAAATTGAAATTTTCGGATTAAGTATTAAAATTGAAATTTTTGGATTAACTAATAAAGTTCTAGATTTTTAAAAGACTTTATACAAAATTTCCAAGCAAATCTCATTGAACAACAAAATATATTTGAACTATTGAAAAGTTCCACAAAGAGTTATGAACTTATTAAAGTAACAAGCGACATGCTTGAAAAAAAATGATTCCTATTAGACTTTTGGGTGGTTAACGTATGGTAAGTAAGTAAGTAATATGGTTATTAAATTATATATAATGATTTTTAACATTTTGACGCAAACTTTTTTGTGTATATCTATCCTATCATATATCTGTTTCTTAAGCCAAGACCCAAAGCTGTATCAGAATAATAAAAGCTCTTTTGTCAAATATTTTGATGTCAATTTCGTCTCCCTCGCTTTCATAGCAATAGGGTGAGCAGGATGGAAAGACATCGTGGACATAGATTACGGAGTCAACCCTGAGTTCCGGTTGCTAATGGAACTGATCACCTCCATTTGTACGGGCAAAGAGCATTGCCATTGAGATCGTTTATCTGATCTATTGCTCATTCGATGTCGGCTGCGTCTGTTACTCAACCCATGATGTTCCGGTCCTATTCCATTGAAACAAAGCCATGTTTTCCGACAGAAAGCTAGAAGAGGTAATGATTTGCAACACGTTTTTCTCAGCCTAAGAGCTATAGGAATAATGTTTGTATTGTTCAACTAAATCGCCTGATACCTAGCTATTCATCATCATCGTCAATATCAGCCATAGGACGTCCACTGCTGAACTTAGCTCGCCCCCACGGCGTTCCAAAGCGACCGATCATTAGCGGTCTGCATCTAGTTTGATCCTGCGATCTTTGCAAGGTCGTCTGTCCATCTTGTCGGTGGACGTCCTACGCCGCGTCTACAAGGAGATAATTCAACCTGCGATGGAATAATAACAAATTTGTTCAGCTCAAAATACCTTTTATGATAGGTACAATAAGACGCAACGAAGGGCCAAGCTCATAGTGTTCGATAATAGAGCACGAGTTGACAAAGAATATTCACTCGTATTGTTAGTGAAACTTCCTCTTTTCAAATGTTGTAAAATGGAATTGACTTCCATAATCTTTGACTATTTGGTTTTACTGCGATAGTGTATTGCTCCGCTTTTGAATGCAATAAAAACTAACCGATATTTGAAAGTTTTATTACTTTTATGTAAATGAAAGACTAGAACCACACTATATTGAAGAATAAGAAAACCATTTATGTTAAAGACTTTGTATTATAATAGGCGTTTGAAAATATGAAGAAAACCACCGTCCAATCATTTAGTAAAGTAAGTATTGGCTTGAATATCAAACTAGGTACTCGAAAACCTTAAGGATATGAAACGAGGGAACATTATGTCGACCGAAGCCTAAAATGGATTTTGGCGTAACCCTTGGAATATGAAATCGCGCTCATATTTCGTAGGGCATACCAAGTCAGCTGAGTGCGAACGTATTAAATGAGCTGAAAAAATGGAGTGCTTATTATTTTCGAATTTCGCTGAGTTAAATAAAGAGATTCCGATAGAAATAATTTTACTCTACTAACTGAGGTATCGTCAGTCGCAGAAAATTTGTTTGATTTAAGAAGAAGTTAGACTTTTTATTTTCTTCTTTTCGAGTCGACAGCAAACTAAACGGTCTCGGCCCAGAACTTTGCTACGAGGATAGCGTTGTCTGTAGCTTTGACAGACAACGCTATCCTCGTAGCAAAGTCCACTTTACGACCCAAGTCTGTGCCTTAAAGACTCAAAAGTCGTAATAACTACATAAAGTGTGTGACTCCTCTCACTGGTGATACTCCGAAGGCTAGACCTGTCCTTTGGCGGAATAGCACTTCAATTCCCGGGCCTTTTGTCCCCCTCTATGAACATCTCCCTCCTGGACACCAGCTGCCATGGCTTACCTGGAAGGCTTTGAATAGACTTCGGACTCAGGTCGTCCGCAGCAAGGAACATTTGTTTAGATGGGGATTCCTAAATGATGATGATAGCCTAGAGTGCATATGTGGTGCTATTCCCCAAAGGATGGAACACCTTATATCGTGCCCAGCTTGCCCTTATAACTGTACACGGGAGGATGTATTGATAGCTGCAGACTTTTTCTCAACACTTCAATAATTTTGTAGTGTTTAGGATACAAAAATAAGATATTTTATTGTGTCATTACCTGTATACTTGTATGTTTGTAGAGGAGCGTACAAATAGCTTTGCGGCTTATTAGGGAAAAACAAGCATGGCTGATGTTCAGGGTGCGTGCCAGCTCCATCGGTATCCTGAAAGTTATTGCTGAGCGAAAACATGTTTGTCTTTTTATGTGGCAAATACATGCACCAAATTAGTTATTAGGTAAAAACATAGTACATACCTATCGAAGTCCTATTTTAAAAAAATGCTAAGTATCTGTTGTTAGTACTTAACAGTATAGGAAGATCTCAGAGTCATGCATTAATACGAAACCGTTTCCTTAAGGCAAGATGGCGAAGATGTTTGCTGAGTTTTCATTTCAAGTTATTTTTAAGTAAGTAAATAAACTAATGCAATGATAACTTTAAGGAGTAAAATACTAAATAATGTTACTGATGTATTATGACTGCATATGCATAAGCATTCCACATTAATTAAAAAAATGGCTGTCATAATTCTTCATCTTGCGCTTGAAAATTTAATACCTCATGAATCCCGCTTCGCATAAAACAGCACCTACTTATGAATAATCTTTGCTTTTACAGAGCTTTCAAGTAGATTTTTAATGAACCGATATTTCTTTTTCGCGTTTCAGTCTTCTATGGTCTGCTATCAACATACGTTAATACAATATAATATTCACAATGTAATAAAAAACCCTTTTGTCACGAAAATTCAATTCTACGTAATATAGACAGTTTTTTATCTTGGACAAAATTTACATCATATCCCCTTAAAACACTTTGGTATTTTTTTATCATAAAAGAAATTTAGTTTTATAGTAAAATATCGGTTTCTCGATAACCTTTTTTCTTTTTTATTTTTGAAGTTAAAAACTACGAATTTAGAGGTCTAATTAATTTGTTAACATATTCATAAAGATGAAATAAGAAACCAAAAAATTGCGCACGGGCGGGACTTGAACCAGCAAAAAAAAAATTAACTTCTTATTTCATCTTTATGAATATAAAAATATGACACTGTGAGTGTTAAAAACATTCTTTCGAATGTTTTTAACACTCACACGAACTAGATAGCGAAGCGTCATCGATTTCCAAGTTGAATTTATTCTGTAAAGAAACTGCTTGGGTCATCTGTTTCATAAACAGACGGCTATATGGCGCTAAGCGTCACGCAATTGACGTTTTCATAAGAGACCACGAATTTCGCAGGGTCGGACTGACAGCACGGTAGCTCACTTGGTAAGAGCGTTTTGCCCGGTCAGCCAAAAGGTTGCTGGTTCAAGTCCCACCCGTGCGCAAATTTTTGGTTTCTTATTTCATCTTTACGAATGTTTAAAGTGTTAAAAACATTCTAAAGCATTGGTAAAATGTGTTATATTTCATGGCAAATGCTCGCCATCTGGTTACGTTACCAATGATTGAATATTTACGATTATGTGTGTTCTGAAGAAAAAATAACTTAACCAATGGTCATTAAAATAGCCAGTCTGACATTTGGTTAAGGAAGTTAAAAGCTACGTATCAAAAAACTGGCCCTAAAAGTTGTTGCACAATTAGTTTTAAGTTGTATTATTTATAAGCTTTGCCTTTCCACGGTCACATCGCGATTCTATAAATTGTAAGTTTTCGATTTTCATCCAACGGAAATAAAGTTTGGTTGTATTCTTTGCAAGCTGATTTCACTTTCAACTTATCCCAAGATCCAGTCACGAGGGAATCGCAGTATAATAGTGGCATTATTTTCGTATTTCTGAAAATTCACTTCTAACTTTTAAAAGTGATGGACGTAGTTTAGCGTTTACAATTTCGTTTCGTAAGCGCAAGTAAGAATGTTTTGTACACAGCAGTAAAAACGAAGGTAAAAACGAAAATAAACGAGTGGTAGCTGCCTGCAATCATCACATTTCACACGTCTTAAAAAGGTGGACGTTATTTGAAAAAACCTCACATTCTATTTTTCTTTCTTGTATAATGAATAGCAGTAGTATAGTAGACATTATGACGGGGATGTCTCCCATAAATACTTGAATATGAAATATTTTCGTGCTCAACACATAAACATTTGCCCCTTGTGGGATTCGAAACTCCGATTCCACAGGCGGTCGCCGTAGAAAGACACCTTGTACGAATATGTTCACTGAGATTATAAAAAACACATTAAGACTCATTAAAGTAGTCATAAACATTAAAAAAAAATAAGGTATTATTAAGCAACAAATAAATCATTTCTCAGTAAAATGCATTTTGACGCGCTGCATTGTCTTTTCAAATTGTCACTTAAAATAATTATAAATAATATAATATAGCACATGAGTTGTGTTTTCGTCTACGGCTTCATCATAAATTTCTTATTCTTAATTATTAAAAATATCATCAATAGCTCTTCTTTCTAGCCGTTTCTAAAAACTTTCAGTGCGGCCCTCGTACATTCCACAAACTGAATTACTTGAATGCTTTATTCCACCACATATTTTGTGAGTTGTTAGCGGAACAGCGAGTTGGGCAAATTTTGTTAAACACAGTTACTCCAAATTAGCAGTTTCAAGGTCCTAGCAGTTTGCCAACATTTTCAAGTGTAACTACCCTACTCATGACGGTAAGCCAAAACGTAAGCTAATTTATCTCAAATTGCCTGCCCTGTCTAATTTTCGCGCCAAATACAGACAACTATTCCAGAGTTAAGAATATTAGCGCTAAAGACTTGAATTTTCACTTATTTATTTTAGGGGCTTATAAAGTTAGGCACAACTGTTGTACTGAAGCATAAATGTACTGTAGGATTTTCGTTACACCTAAATTTCTCCATATTATCTTAAGTTTTAAAATTTGATCAGAAGATGGCGCTTTAGGCATCACAACTCACACCAACTTTTTGGGTCGACCTCTTCGTCGGCAGCTGTCTGGTGGTCAATCTGGTCTCGTAGCCAACGCATGGCTCTTGATACCACCAGACCAGATTTGTGAAATTACTTACATTTACGTTAAATACTTTAATTAATGATTCTACTGAGTATGACCTGGTCAAAGTGCTCTAATATACTTTCACTCAGAGATATAGTAATCCAAAGTTATAATTCCTAGTTAATTTATATTGAAAATCTCTACTGGTTTTACAAGTACAAATTACAAGCAAATAATAATAATTTTGGTAGCCGCTTTCTATATTCGCATATTAGATTTAGCCCGTGTTCTTGCCGGCACGAAAGAAAAAGAAGAAGTAAATTATAACGTCAAATTCGATGAATAGATGCATTTGTTTGCAAAACATCGCTGGTTTGATTTATATTGTTTAAAAATAACAATAATCTTATCAACAATATAATCAATTATAACCTTTCCGAATTGATTACAAGTTACTTAAAGAGTCTTTTTTTTGCTCAAATTAAGGCCACAACCTGTATACATCAAATAACTTTTGGGCATTCCTAGCATTGGCTCATTCCATATATCATAGTCATTCATAAGCCCACTTAACTGACACAAACTTTCTTCTCTTACTCTGCACTCGACACTAAGAATCGTCCCAAGAACTCACATTCATATATCTCGAATCTTCCACGAATAATTTCCCGCCTCTTATCTCTCAGTGTATTCAACTAAGCGGAGCGGAGCGAGCACAGAAGCCAATTAAAAAAGTTCCACGACTCTGAGTCAGTTATGAGACAAAGTTGTTGAATGCTCCCCGCCACTCGCATTGTCGACTGACAGTTAAGGCACTTATTCAAAAAGCGAACTGTAAACGCCTCATGTTATTTGTTATTATCTCTTGTTTTTTATTTCTGATAGATTATTTAGTCATGCCTGCTAGAATCTTGAGAAATTAATAGTTCCAGGACCTTTACATTTCAGTGGCAATGTTAATAACAAATATAATCGTCACAAAATTGCTAATGCGTCTGGCGACCGATTTTATAAAACTTATGCTCGTTGGTTTTTCTTTGGATATCTTGTTTTGGTTGTTACATCTAATAATCTAAATAATCTACTACGACTAATCATATAAATGTTTTTTGTAACGATAGAGTTTTCAAAGTTATTTTACCTCTACAAATCATATTTTGTTAGTTGGAACCGCATATGATCACTTATTGCATGTTAAAAAAAAAACACCAGTCTATTGCATTGTACAGCTTTTGAAAAGTTTTTCGTTTAAATTCTTTTGAATCACTCACTTGAAAATGGCATGTAAATTTCGTTTCAAAATGTATCAATTGAAATCACGTGAAATATAGAAGTTAGTACTCACAAAATTCAGTTATATTTTTTCGAATCACTCTGTTGTGGAATTATATAGATTTGTTTCATTCATTAGAAAATCAATTATTAATCAATGAATTTCACACGCCATCTTGACGCAAGTGAATCAAAAATTGAGGCCCAGAACACAAGTTTTAGTTATATCACGGAATAGTTTTATAAAAATTACAATTAAATGTTCATTATTTGTTTGTCTTAAAATGATCTTTTTCCATGAGAGTCAAGTTTTTTAAGTTTCTCAGTTAAACCGGCACCACTTTACAATGTAAGTACTCAGCAGATACCTAAATCAAATCGGAACACTGTAATACTGTATTACTACGAGAAATCAGTTTCAATAAAAGCATTTGGGTCCAATCGACCTCTTACCTAGTCCATTAATACTCTATTAACATCGCGTAATGAAATTATTCCCTCAGGAAGGCAAGATAAAGTGTTCGGGAGTGCCATGTGTAGCCGGCGTATTAAAATTTAAGCATTCAATTTCCGTCTTAACGTGAATGGTGTATGGCTCCTTTTGGCTTATCAAATTGAAATTCTAAAGCACTTGCACTACGGAAGATAACTTAAAACTTGTTCTTTGAAGAAAATACTCAAGTAGTTCAGTCAGAATAGATTTTTTAATGCACTGGACCGCTTGCTGTGATCTTGCTGATCAGTATCACGGTGGAAAGCTTTGGGGGCGGCGATTGTTCAGCAGTGACATTCCTTTAGCTTTTATATAGAAAGGTTAAACATAGTATAGTATAATAACATTTAAGCATTCACATTTTTTATATCATTTTATCATGACTTTGTTGTCCTCATAGGAAAAAGTATAGGGCATAATGTTGTAGGAGAAAAGATCAAACGACATCAGGAAATTGGCATCTTAGCCAGATTTGAATGAAAGAAAAAGTTAGATAAAAGATTTCTAAGTAAAGATTAATCAAAGCCTAAACGTCATGGTTTCTTTAAGATATAAGATCCTCTATACTATTCTAGTTTAGAATACCCTACAACATACCCAATTAGTGATGTGAACCATTCCGTCACGACCGATCACGTCATGCGTCGCCCCAAAATTGTGCCCTAACTATCTTCACGACACGTCTTAAAATCGAATACCCATAGTGAAATTTCAATAATGTTACCACGCCCCAATTCGTTCAGTTAAAAACCAATTTTGCTTCCATATACATAAGATTGAGATTCGCTCGTGTATTCGTGTTTTGTGTGTGGTCAAATGGCACACACGTTTTGCGTGTTTCGGTCAACCGCAGAATCAATCGTGTGGTGAAATGTACAGCACTACAAAATAGCAAAGCGAATATTCTTATCGACCTTAAGTATGCAGGTATTTGCATAGCCAAGGTCTTGGCAAATTCTTTAAAAGAATTTACGAGGTCACGAATGTAGTAGAAATAATTCGAATCCAGCAAATTAGAGGTGATACCATCAATTGCCAGCTTTCTAGGTTTATTTAAGACTGCATGTCCTAAATAATATCTTGAGGTCTTTTGAAATACAGGATACCTCCTTCATAATATACTGCTACTGTCGTAAGAATGTGATTGAAATTGTGAAAATAATCGCTTTATCAAGCCTCAGGTTCACGAAGTAATTATAATTAATGGCGCCATAAATCATAAACATAAAGCTTTCAATATCTTGAATAATAAGGGACAATTAAACAAAATTGAGCGTAAGCTGAATTGCTAAATTCAACAAAAGTGATACGATAGAAAAAAATATTCAAATACAAAATAATTAATGTTTCAGCTAAAATCCACTTTTCATAGACCAATTAGCACTTTTTACTTTCGACTAGCTACATCCTCTCCGGCCACGTGTCTGTTTCATAGTTATTATTTTTCCTATATTTATTAACGTTCGTGCCTTTCCTAGACTTTTACGAATATTTCAAGACTGAAATCAGTCAAATCGGTTCAGCAGTTCTCGAGCCTTTGCGAGACTAACACTAATGGCATTTTATTTTTTGTTTAATGACTCAAATTAGCAAAACTTTGAGCCATAATCATTGTTATTCACCGGACACATTTGGCGTTGGAATCCAGAGAGTGTTAGATTTTTATATACTTTTAGCATTACCGTTAATTTGGAGAACGAGTTTTAAACGTCATAAACTTTAATTTAAAATGTGTAACGTCTGTAACGTTATAGGCCCGATTACTTGATGTCTTAAAGAGTAAGAAGAGGTAGAATACTTCCTTACTTCAAAAGTATAAAAAGTATTTGTTGAAGTCATGATCATACCAACAAGCATGTAAGCATAACAAGTATAAGCGCATTCATTTATTTTACAGCATTGACAGCAGTTCAACTCCAATGGACTTATTTAGCTAGAAAGCTCCGTAATAATATCATTTTCAAGAACAGTCGTTTTGTAAACAGCAATTTCTTGAATTCAAATTGTTGTTACATTGTGAAACAAGCGACGATCGTGCGATTGTTAATCGGAGTCCCAGAAATTAGATTCAAATTGTTCAAAGTTTAAATCATGGCGCAATCGTTAAGTTGTTTAAACAGTAAATCGCCTGTACGCCTTAGGAGCCCATTAGGAGCCTGGCATTTTCCCACAAATTGTAACTTAAGTGCTGCTTCAGCCCAACTTGCTTCTTTCATTCTGATGGAATTATTCAAAAAGATGTGATATAGGAACTAGGTGACGCATTGCTTTACTGTTTAATGCATGAAATCTTAGTGAAGGTACTGACCATACCATGTCGTACCATGATTGTACTGGGAACGTGTCAGGCACGAAAAGTAACACCTTAACACATAAACAACCCGTATGATGCCAGTATGCAACACGTAAGATACTCGTATGATGTCCGTATGATACCAGTATGTAATATGTTGTTTGTTGGTGGTGGGCAAGCTATTCGTTATATATTTTGTTGGCATGAGTAACTGCCTCGGTGGCGCAGCGGTAAGAGAGTCACACTTTAAAGCAACGGCTGCGCTATAAGTCCCGGGTTCGACTCCCGGGTCGGGTCAAAATTATATACCTGAGTTTTTTTGTTCAGATATTCTTAGGGTAGCCCGGAGTTTGGATATTGGCGGTGTTTCACCCCCGTATATCGGAAAGCTCGTAAAGCCGTTGGTCTTGCGCCTGATCTCTCTCCGGTCGTGTCAGATTGCTGTTCCATCGAGCTATGAGAGTAAGAGGAATAGAGAGTGCACCTGTGTTTGCGCACACTGAAATGTTCAGCGCAGTCGGTTAGTAGTTGTGACTGGCCACCGTAGTCGAAATCGGCTAGGGGAATTATTATTTTTATTTTGTTGGCCAGGTCTATCTAAAACTCTGAACACAGAAATGTCGTGCTCAGTCCGACAATCTGTATCGGCAGGACTTTCAAATGCATAGGCTAAGTTACAGCGACGCCTCAGACGCATAGGCTAAGTTATAACGGTCATCATAATCGGTTAAAACCCGTATGCCATGCATGGAGCGTGTAAGCTCCGGCTAAATCACACAATCCGGCAACACAACACGGTCTTGTGGGCAAGGTGTCATAGTTTTCAATATAAAGAAATATTTTTTTGACGTACACGTTCCTAGCACTATCATGGCACGGTCATGATTGTCCGTTGCATTGGAAAAAAAGCTTAAAAGATAAGGCCTTATTATGTAGGTGCATTAGCGTTGCAACTGCATGATAGATGCGCATTTATGTGCGTAAATAAATTACACCAAGTCTACACGTAAATTAAAGGAAATATGGCGCCCAATTTCGAGCAATATAGGCGAAATAACAAACAAATCATAAAACCTACTTTTCTATGGCCAACATACTCTAATCTAGGCTAGACCGCAATAAAAGCGCTTCTAAAACCTGCGTGAGTTCATTCTGGGAGAAGAATCCGAAAAATTTAGGCCACTCTAGTATATCTTTTCGGCAAATATAATTTTATTGCAAATATTTTACGGCAAGCCGAAATTCATGTGCCTCTAAAAGTTTTACGACTTTTCCTTGTATCGGAGTAGTACATTGGCTATGAAATAGATCATGCGTAAGAATATCATGACAATATCTGTAATATACAGCTGTTACTATTGATAATATTCTATCGTTGAGCCCTATATTTTACAAGATATCAATTTTTCCTATTAGATGTGAAAAATATTGTTGTACATACGAAGTGCCCCTAGCTGATTTCGACTATGGTGATTGTATGGTATTTCGACGATTTGGACTATGGACAACCGACTGTGCGGGACATATTATAGTGCACAAGTGTGTGCACAAACACAGGTACACTCTTTATTCCTTTCACTCTCTTTGCCTGATGGAACAGCAATCTGACACCGCTGGAGAGAGATCAGGCGCAGAATCAAAGGCTTTACGTGCTTTCCGAAGCACGAGGGTAAAACACCGCTTATTTCCAAACTCCGGGCTACCCTGAGAATTTCTGAACAGAAAAATCAAGGTACATATTTTTGACCCGACCCGGGGATTGAACCCGAGACCACTGGCGCAGCTGTCGTTTTAGACCTCTTACACACTGCGACTTTTAGTAGCGATGCAGTCGCGATGCAGCATCGATGCAGTCGCAAAATGTAATCCTGTACACACTGCGTTTTTTAGCATCGATGCAGTCACGATGCTAACGCGCATTAGCATCGATGCTAAATTAAATCTGTTCATTGCGTGCGTCGCGATTGAAGCGCATTTTCAAAACGCCCGATTGCATCGATGCTAAAAGTCACAGTGTGTAATGTTTTCGTACTAAAAACTTAATGTTGACAAGTTATTACGTCTGATAGTCAACATTGTGTAGAGCTGAGCTGATGGTGGAACTGGCTGAGGTAACTTCTGGTAGGTAATTTGTACCTAATAAAAGGAGAGAGTCAAAAGGAATGATACGTTTTTAGAATGAATTATTTTTCCATTTATAAGAATACCACATAGTTACGATATCTCCCTATTTATCTACCTCTTCTATCGTATTACCCAACTTGTAAATACGCTATCTAACAAACGCATCAGAACAAATAAATCCAGCTTTTGTCCTGTTGTTCGTGTTTACTCGAACACAGTTAGTATTCTGTCTATTCGGGTCCAGACAGAAAGTTTCAACAGTTACTCCACGACAAAATTCAGTGCTATTTGGATTTTCCATTTGAATGTTTGCTAACGGCGATGGAAAGGTTAGTAGATAAGCCACTACAATAGTGGTCGCAAAATTCAACATTTAAAATAAATTTAGTCATACATGTCACGTGACACTCGAAATCGTTGCTACTAATTACTTATAAAAGGTTACGTAATAATAGTATGATACTAAAAATGGCTATCGAGAGATATGATAATTATAATTAAAATTAAAATTAAATACAAGTAAATCAACTCACCAAATAATAAACTCCAAACGGCATAACCACAACAGCCACCAGCAGATCTGCCACAGCCAAACTCACTATAAAGTAGTTCGTCACAGTTTGCAATGTCCTCTCCCTCACAACACTCATAATAACTAACACATTACCAAACAGAGTAAAAAAAGGAAATATCAACAACAGTAACGCCCACAAGTTATACTCTGGCATTAATTCCCCTTTGTTAAAGCAAGATATATTGAACGTGCCATTGATCGTACAATTCGAGTATTCATACACGTCGTTCAAAGCATCTAACGTGCTATTGTGATCGCTAAAAATATCATGGCTAGTATTCCCGTAAAAATAATCACTAAAATCTTCGACTAACATCATGTAATTTCCACTAGAATTATTATTTGTTACATTTCTAAATGTTTTATGGAACGCTTGTGCCTGTCTCGTTTTTATTATTATGGTATGGTTTGCTTCTAGTTTCAGTTCATCAGGCGGCCTTTTAGACGGGTAAAGGTATGTTGTTAAACTATGATAAGTTGTTTTATAGTTATATGGCACTTGTGTCGAGTTAACCATCGTTCTGCTGTCTAGTTTTGCACCGCTATGTGGCGTTTGTGCCATTTTGGTTAGCTATTTGGTGTTTTAACATAATTGAGATATTTGTTTCTTTCACGATGAGTATCTTCTTCTTCGTTTCATCTTGACGCTTCTTATATCTGGAACAAACAAATAAAAAGGTTAATGATTATTATTATTCATTTCACTCTAGCACTGTCGTGCTTGTTAGTATAATTGGCTTTACGTGAGTCAATATTTAAAAGTGTCACTTAAAATCGCGGGTTGATACAAACTTTGGACTTTTCCGACATAATTGAAAATGATTGATAGTAAAAAAAGGCTTTTAAAATACTAACGAAGCTATCTGTGGATAATGAATCAATTAGCTTACGATTGATTGATTTGATATTTTATTTCAAAGACTATTTCTTATAGCTCCACAAAATACTTTGACAGGTTTTGTTTTGATAAAACTGCATGGGTCATTTGAGAAATATTTTTTAAAGTTAAAACAATATTTATATTGTACTTACTTATGTAAGTATCAAAATAGTAAGAATTAAACATATATCAATACGAATCATAAGCATTTCGCTATGTGAAATCAGAAAATGGGCGGTTTTATTTTAATAGGCAACCTTCTAAGGATCTGTGTTGGAAGTCTCGACGACTTTTTGTTATAAATGTTGGACACCAATCACACATATTTCAATGAATCCAAAAAAAACAGCTCATGCAACTGAGTTTTGAAAATAAAAACGATGGTGATATCACGACACCCAGCCCCGAGAATTGAATCCGGGACCTCAGAGTGGTGACGCCTTGGAACTGTAGAGGTTTGGAGCTACGCGTAAAACCTCTATTTTTCGTTCGTTCGACTCTTCGTATTTTAAATGTAGGAAACTTTCTTTACGAGTAATTTTTGATATATGATTGTCATATTCCTTCGATTGTCAGACCTTCGTGCGTCAAAAGTATTTTATAATTATTCACTATCACTATCACACCATCAAGATTAGCTACTACACCACGGAGGGAGTAATTTACCTATTAACTACTGTAATTAATGTAATTGTTATACTGTAATAATACTGTAATTATCTATACTGATTTTATTAATTTTATTCATTGTTCATTTAGAATTGTTTTTTGATTTGATTTCAATCCATATAAACACGTATTTCTTTTTGACGTTTTTCGAGTGTAATCTGGTGTTCGACAGGTAAATGTCGTCGAGACTACCGCGCGTGATATACCTACTGGTCGCTTTTGTGCAAAATTTAAAAGCCTCATAATTGTATGGGACAAAAGAAACCTCTGTAAATAAGTTTGTGTTAATGAGCATTTGTCCCTGAAAGCTTGTGTAGGTATACTTAGTGTTTTCGGGGCCATGTTTATTTTGAGTCTGCGTTGAATTCTACATTTAAGTTATTTTTAAATACCATTTTCATCAGGATGTTTGTGATATGGTCTCAGTCTCTATGGTCTAGCCCTTTGTTATCAAAATAAAACCACGCAGCTTATCACATTCAATATAACAGCCCGAGTATGAAATGTAATAAGCTCCGCCCAACTGGTTTACAGAATAAAAAGTTTTCACTTTTTCTTAATGACATTTTAATTATAGCCGTATCCGAAAACGGGCGCTATCAAAACATCGTTACAGATGCTAACAGTCGGTAGAGTAGATAAGGGCGTCTTTCTGTTGGGAACGGCCTGATTTACGGTATATTTTATTTTTGTTTCCTGCCCTGCGGTTCAGGGAAAACTAGGGTGTGAAAACCCCTGGAGATTTTTTGTCGACCAATTAGGACATGTTTTTAGTTTTACAATGCAATCTATTCGTATATTAGGAGTTTAACATAAAATATAGTAAGCCTAATAATAAGTAAAATGCCTTTTTTATTATTTATATGTAGCGTCACTAAAGTAAAACTTTTGTTGGAATAGCTTCGCTCTTCTTTATCATAAACATTAAAGATATTCAACACTGTACTGTACTGTTAGTATATTATTTGACTAGGAAGAAAAACACTGAGCTTGAAGCATTTACAGAGTACAGTTCAGGAAAAATGTTCACCTATATTCGAATCCGATCGTAAGGTCAATTCATGTACAAAACCGGCCTGTAAGTTAATTATACGCAAAAATCGCTGAACGCCCTGCGTGTCTTAAATAATATGATCAGAGTACTGTTGGGGCCGTCATCCATATCGAGGTTTCAGCGTCAGCGTTCAAACGTGTCTCAATGCCTCAGCGCACCTTAAAAAAAAGTGCAGAAACAACTATCCTAAGAAATAATGTTTCAGATGGAACATCATATTTACATTTAGTTCATCATCATCATCATCATTATCAGCCAAAGGACGTCCACTGCTGAACATAGGCCTCCCCCACGGCTTTCCACAGCAACCGATCACTAGCGGTCTGCATCCAGTTTGATCCTGCGATCTTTTTAAGGTCGTCTGTCCATCTTGTTGGAGGACGTCCTACGCTGCGTCTTTGGTCGAAGGGTCTCCAATCTAGAACTTTCCTGCCCCAACGGCCATCAGTTCTTCGCGCTATGTGCCCGGCCCATTGCCACTTGAGCTTACTGATTCTTAAGGCTATGTCCGTTACCTTGGTTCTTCTACGTATCTCCTCGTTTCTGATTCGATCTCGTAGAGAAACACCGAGCATAGCCCGCTCCATCGCTCGTTGTGTAGTTTTGAACTTATTTATGAGGCCCATAGTTAGAGACCACGTTTCGGATCCGTATGTCATCACTGGTAACACACACTGGTTGAAGACTTTCGTCTTCAGACACTGAGGTAATTGAGACGAGAAGACGCTCTTGCGCAATTTCCCAAACGCTGCCCAGCCGAGTTGGATTCGTCGATTGACCTCTTTCTCAAAGTTGGACCTACCCAATTTGATCACTTGTCCCAGGTAGACGTACTCGTCGACAACTTCGAGAGTTGAGTTCCCAACAGATACTGGAGTGGGTACAACAAGGGAGCTTGACATAATTTTCGTCTTTTCCATGTACATTTAGTTAATTTCATTTAATGATGCCTATCACTTATAGTTGACTAGCGGTCCCCCGCGACTTTGTCCGCGCGTTTTGAGTTTGCTCCCTCCCCTCCCGTCGCAGCGCCATGTTTTATATCCTAAAGCCTTTCTTGATAAATAAGCTATCCAACACAGAAATATTTTTTCAAATCGGTCAAGCAGTTCCTGAGATAAGCGCGTTCAAACAAACAAACTCTTCAGCTTTATAATATACTAGCGGTCCCCCGCGACTTCGTTCGCGCGTTTTGAGTTTGCTCCCTCCCCTCCCGTCGCAGCGTCATGTTTTATATCCTAACTAAAGCCTTTCTCGATAAATAAGCTATCCAACACAGAAATATTTTTTCAAATCGGTCCAGCAGTTCCTGAGTGAGCGCGTTCAAACAAACAAACTCTTCAGCTTTATAATATATTAGCGCAAGCGCACGTTGTACTTAAGCTGCGAACATTATTTTGGTGCGGAGTTATGTTAAAACTGTGATAGCTCCTAAGATATTTATTGAAATCAAATGATATAAAGGGCAACTTGGTTCTAAATGAAATGCTTGTGGTGATGAATGTATTTATTTTGATAAGAATAAATACCTGTGTGTAAAATACACCTCTAAAAATAATCCATTATTTTTTTACAAATTTATTAACATAAAAAAGGTTGTAGTAAGTCAACCATAAAAGATAGACATATGCTGTCGCGGACTTTATTATAGAACTCTTAATGCTGAACAATCGTGTCATACATAATTTTTGTGTAACTCAAGCGGTTTCCGCAGCGTATGCAGCGGAAGCTCTCAAAAGGAATATCTTTCTCCCGTTTTCGCAACATTTTTCATTTCTGCTGTGGTCTTATGAGTTGTATCTTTATGTTATATAGCCTAAAGCCTTCCTCGATAAATGGACTATCCAACGTAAAAATAATTTTTCAAATCGGGCCAGTAGTTTTTGAGATTAGCGCGTTCAAACAAACAAACAAACAAACTCTTCAGCTTTATAATATTAGTATAGATTAGCGCAAGCGCACATTGTACTTAAGCTGCGAACATTATTTTGGTGCGGAGTTATGTTAAAACTGTGATAGCTCCTAAGATATTTATTGAAATCAAATGATATAAAGGGCAACTTGGTTCTAAATGAAATGCTCGTGATGATGAATGTATTTATTTTGATAAGAATAAATACCTGTGTGTATAATACACCTCTAAAAATAATGCATTATTTTTTTTACAAATTTATTAACATAAAAAAGGTTGTAGTAAGTCAACCATAAAAGATAAACAAATGCTGTCGCGGACTTTATTATAGAACTTTTAATGCTGAACAATCCTGTCATACATGATTTTTGTGTAACTTAAGCGGTTTCCGCAGCGTATGCAGCGGAAGCTCTCAAAAGGAATATATTTCTCCCGTTTTCGCAACACTTTTCATTGCTGCTGTGGTCTTATGAATCGTATCTTTATGTTATATAGCCTAAAGCCTTCCTCGATAAATGGACTATCCAACGTAAAAATTTTTTTTCAAATCGGGCCAGTAGTTTTTGAGATTAGCGCGTTCAAACAAACAAACAAACAAACAAACAAACTCTTCAGCTTTATAATATTAGTATAGATTAGCGCAAGCGCACGTTGTACTTAAGCTGCGAACATTATTTTGGTGCGGAGTTATGTTAAAACTGTGATAGCTCCTAAGATATTTATTGAAATCAAATGATATACAGGGCAACTTGGTTCTAAATGAAATGCTCGTGATGATGAATGTAATAATAATAATAATAAATATTCTTTATTGCACAAATAAGGACACAAGAAACAATAACAATACAGGCAAATCATTTGTACAATATTGGCGGTCTTATCGCTGGAAGCGATCTCTTCCAGACAACCATTGGGTAGAGGAAACAACGTTAATCAGTGAGGTAGAAACGGTGTGCAAAAATATAGCTAGAATTTAAATATCATACTTTAAAGATAGTTACATAATAGAAGTAAGAATAAAAATATATAACTAATAGACTTTATATCACAAATAAAATAAAATAAAACAAATTAATAAATTCATATAATTAATAAATACATATAATATACGTGCATACTACGATAGATCCATTATAGAAAATTTTCCGTCAATTTTTAAAGCGAAAGGAAATGCGCTTTTTTTTTTTTTTTTTTTTATTTTATTTGTTAAGGACAACCAACAAAGCATACACCACACAATTCCATACTTAAGATTAAAGCACAATTTTACAGTGTTGCCTTACTTATAGGCTGCCACGACATTCACAAAAATACTGCTGAAAACAGATATATAGCTAAAAATTATTTTACAGATAGACAAAACGGCTTGACATTATTAAACAATTTACAACCTCTCAACTGTAAATGTTTCAATGATTGAGGACTTAAATTTACGTAGTGAATAAGACATGTCAACACTGGCCTCGGACGAACGAGAAACTTTACTAAAATTGGATTGAATTCTATCAATGGCGGAAAAATGTCCTAGGTTAGTCCTAAAAGTATTTGCCTTAAAAGGCAAATATCTGGATAACCGAGCTAATTTGCTTGGGACATTGTAATTAATCCTTGACAAAAGGTCAGCACAATCAATTTTATTATTAATTAATTTGTAAAGAAACATAAAGTCCAATATTTTTCTGCGATCTTCTAATGATAAAAGTTTAAAGTGTTCTAATCGGGTCTCATATGTAGGCAAACGCTTTGCTAACTTGCACTGGTAAGACAAGTGATAAAGAAATTTCCTTTGAATGGATTCCAGCCGCTGTTTGTGGACTTCATATAAAGGAGTCCAGACTACACTGCCGTACTCCAAGCCTGACCGTACTAGTGAATTGAAAACCGTTATTTTACTAGAATTATGTTTAAAATGTTTACAATTACGCAAAACAAATCCCAAAAGTTTAAAGCCTTTTTTAGCAATTTTGTCAACATGTACATTGAAACGAAGTTTACTATCAATGTGAACCCCCAAATCTCGAATTATGTCCACTTCTTGAATAATTTGGCCACCTATATTGTATGTATTTGTATTAGGAGTTATTTTACGTGAAAAGTGTATGAAAAAGCATTTTTCAGCGTTAAGATTAATTTTGTTAGACTCGCACCAACTTGAAAAACGATTTAGATCTTCCTGAAGTAAGCGATTGGCGCTATCATTATTTTGGCGCATGGCAATCTTGAGATCGTCTGCGTATAAGTATATTTTTGAGTTTAGAAAGCAAGAATCAACATCATTAATAAAAATATTAAAAAATAATGGACCTAAATGGGAGCCTTGTGGGACGCCTGATGACGCCATATACGCATCTGAAGTAAAACCGTCAATCGCTACTCTCGAAAACCTGTCAACGAGGTAAGACGCACACCAGCTTAGTAAGTTACCTGTGATTCCACAGCAGAAAAGTTTGTTGATTAGGATTTGGTGGTTGACTTTGTCAAATGCTTTGCTGAAATCTGTGTAAATAACATCAACAGGCATACCACGGTCAACAGCATCAACAACGTCAGTCAAAAAAGTCACTAAGTTTGTGGAGGTGGATCTAGCACTGATAAAACCATGTTGTTGAGGTAACAGTATTTGTTTGACATGCCAGAATATGATAGGGTAAATAAGAGACTCAAAAACTTTTCCAAAAGTTGATAAAATTGAAACTGGTCTGTAATTGTCTATAGCCGATTTGTCACCACTCTTATGTATGGGGACAACTAAAGCTTCCTTCCAAAGGGTTGGAAAATGCCCTGCCTGTAAAGAGCGATTAAAAATCATACAGAGTGGTTCAGCCAATGACTTACTGCATTTATTTAAAAACACTGGGGGTATACCATCTGATCCTGCACCTTTGCAAGGGTCAAGTCCTTTTAAGGCATTTTCGACCATTTCATTAGTAAATAATATGTTATTTAAATTTCTTGACTTGGGATTATCGGAAACATTAGGCTTAATAATGTTATTCGATTCCACTTGCGAAACATCAGTGCTATTGCTGGTGTTATAATCGTAAACAGAGGAGAAATATGAAGCAAATAAATTTGAGACTTCTAATTTATGTGAAGTTATCAGAGAATTATAATGCATAGTAGAGGGATAACAGCTTATTGCATTACGTTTTTGTTTTAAGAATGACCAAAATATTTTCGGGTTAGATGTAAGAGAGGATTCAATAGACTCAAGGTAATTTTTATAGTTATTTTGAATTAGTTTTAAACTCCTTTCTTTGAGCAATCGGTATGTTATGTCATCTAATGGATTTTTATATTTGGAATAACGTTTGCGATATTTATTTTTTTCATTTAAAACTTTAATCAGACTTTTACTATACCACGTGGGATATTTATGTTTACTTGATTTAGCCATAGGTACAAATTTTCGAATAATATCCCTAATTATATTATAATTTTTACCCTAGCTTTGAGCACCGGAAGGGACTGGGATTGTTGAATGTATTTATTTTGATAAGAATAAATACCTGTGTGTATAATACACCTCTAAAAATGATGCATTATTTTTTTACAAATTTATTAACATAAAAAAGGTTGTAGTAAGTCAACCATAAAAGATAAACAAATGCTGTCGCGGACTTTATTATAGAACTTTTAATGCTGAACAATCCTGTCATACATGATTTTTGTGTAACTTAAGCGGTTTCCGCAGCGTATGCAGCGGAAGCTCTCAAAAGGAATATATTTCTCCCGTTTTCGCAACACTTTTCATTGCTGCTGTGGTCTTATGAATCGTATCTTTATGTTATATAGCCTAAAGCCTTCCTCGATAAATGGACTATCCAACGTAAAAATTTTTTTTCAAATCGGGCCAGTAGTTTTTGAGATTAGCGCGTTCAAACAAACAAACAAACAAACAAACAAACTCTTCAGCTTTATAATATTAGTATAGATTTTCAATACAATTAGCAAGTTTTGTTTCATAGCCAACCCACGCAATAACATGTTTCGTCGTCAAAAGTCGATTTTAGGACAGTGCCATAAATGGTGTAGTATGCTACTTTAATGTGGTGGTTTACATTCCGGATTACAAAAGAAGCAGTCGCGGGTTCGTTAATTTGTCAAAAAAATATATACATGTGATCACGTGATCGTGAATGCCTAGCAGTGAAAATGGTCTATTGCAATGTAGGACCTTCTTGCAAAAATATATTAGGAAAGCTACTCGATGTACCTGTTCCGAAACTGATGTCTGATGTGATGGATGTCAATCCATTGACATCCATTAATCAGACGGTACCATATTTGTGTACTCTTTTAGTTCGCGAGGCGTCATCTACTTCTAAATACAACATCAGTGGAAAGCCGCCATCAAGCCTAGGTATATATAAGTCGGCGTGTTTTCGACTGAGTCCTGTCAGTGTCATATCTATCTCGTTTGCACCTACCGGCAAAGCGGCGTGTTTTATATTCATGTCTCTATTAAAATAAGGGCCTCAAGATTCAATTGCCAACACGCTTACTATACCAAACACCCCAAATACTGGAAATAGTAATCCGCAAGCAATTTCAAAGGCAGGCATACCTTCGTTCTATCTATAAATAAAAGTACCTTGTGATCATAATATTTAGTTCCACTCATTAATTTAATTTTATCAAAGACAGGAGCTCAAACGTCAAACTTGATGTCACTGAAGTCAAACCCTTAAAATCCTTCTCATTTTAACTTTTCGATTTTCATCACAAAGTGCCTATAAAAGCGATTACGGCACTCTCGGAGATGAGTCATTACCCGATTCTTGGTCAATTTGGTTGTGGTTTTACTAAAAGCGTATAAGCAACATTTAAGAAAAGATGAGTTAGGATAGGAGAAGTATAGCTCTTTAATGCACATTGGTCAGTTACAAGTATATTTGATGAAAGTTGTTAATACTATTGTTTGTATTTTTTTAAATTCAGGAATTCCATAACATTTAACCCACATACATTTTTCTTAATTTATCTGCTTCTATGCTTAGTTAAAAACACTCGCACATATCTCGGTTAACTAACTGTGGATTATATGATGATTTTGGTTTTGATCGAAATTGACAGGTTCGATGATAGTTCTGGGGGAAAATTCTCGTGCAGTTCGTATACGAAAAAAGGTCACAGATCAAATTTTCAATGTCAAAGAAATAATAGTTTTAGGTTTCTGGGTTAGGTACAATCTCTATGCATTTCGGTGTCTATTTACCGTGTTACTATATTACTTGATTTTATAGAAAAGAGGGTTAAACTCGCAATTAAATTACCACACGATCAAGTTCGATTGATGCGATATCCGCCACGCAAGTGAATAAGACCAAAAGAAAAATCACGCAAGTGAGTAACATATTTAAAGGTAAAATTTTCAAAACTAGCAAATAATAATGTACATAGTAGTTGGTACCAATCCCGTAACAATTCTAATGAAACAAGTTTAACTAACAACGACAATGAAATAATAAAATAATAAAAAACTTACATTTTGAAACTGAATTCTACTGAATACCCGCTCTTAGCCGACCACGGCTTATTTCAACGCTTGTCAATCGGACAGGCGACAATCTGAGTTGATAGATGACCAATCGCCGCATCATTAGTGCTCACTGCTCCCCTCCTAAAGTTGGCTCTATTAGCCTCAACTTATCTTGAACAGATTATAGGAGAGAGAGGTCCTTGGGTGAAGGACTTTGAATTGTAAGGAACGACCAAATTGGCTAGCCTTAAAACGGTCTTGTAGTTGGAAAGAATGTTTTTATTATAATATATACTGCAAATTTAAAAAAAACACAGGTATAAACAAAAAAAGTTTATGCCTTGCAAAATACTAAATGCTGTTTTAAACATAGAATTTGCTTTTATAAAAGAAGAAAAAACTAAAACTAAGACATGCAAAAAATAATTTAAAATCCACCTATTCAAAAAAGAACCCTTTTTTGCGGCAAGGAGGCTATGATGCTGGCTGCATTGCCGCGTTTGATTGCTAATCCTATGGCTATGAAACAGCTAGCTTTATTATTGGCTGTTACAGAATTTATTTTGGCGCAATTTTTCTAAACAGCAATTAGCAGAAAGTCCCCACGGCCCAAATGTTTGGTGATGGCGCTAAACGTCACGCATAATGACGTATCCGTAAGAGACCACAATTTTCTCAGGGTTTGATAGACAGCACGGTAGCTCAATTGGTAGAGCATTTGACCCGGGTAGCCAGAAAGTGCTGGTTCAAGTCCTGCCCGTCCGCAAATTTTTGGTTTCCTTTTTTCATCTTTATGAATATAAAATATGAAACTGTGAGTGTTAAAAACATAAGTGACGTACATCACGAGCCTCTCCGTGCCTCGGAAGGCACGTTAAGCCGTTGGTTCCAGCTAATATCGGTTGATATTAGTTGTTAAGCCTATTCAGAGGCCTTATGGGCGGCTTGATAACATCTGACAGTAGGGTTAGTCGCTTGCCTTGCAAACATCCCTCCACCAACCCGCACTGAGCCCGCGTGGTGGAGTATGGCTCCGACTACCTCATAGTTGAGATAAGGCCTTTGCCCAGCAGTGGGTTGTTACAGGCTAACTTAACTAACTCAACTTAACCGCTGCTGCGCCAGCTTGCTGCTTCGGGCCAAAGAATCGACACAAGTTGCATCCCAAACTAAGGCCCGACCCTGTTCCTAAGGAATAAGCGTGAGGCCATGAGCTTGATGAGCTTTTATGTGAATATTTAACACTGTTATTATTTTACGCACAAACATACACTTGCGAAATTTAGTAAGCACACGTGTTTGGAACATACTAAAATATTATAAAATTCCGACGACATCACATACATGTATAAACATTAAATTTATTACGTCCTATCTGAAGTCGAAAAACATTAAAACTGAGAATTCATCTTAAGTTCAAATGCTTCATATAAATAAATCAGACTTTGATGGTGATAAATGCCAAAACCACACTTACAATTTGTCAAACACAAATGTGTTTATTTGCGTATTTTGGGTATTGCAATACTACTACAATATTACTTTTCCATATTAGTATAGGGTATTGATGGTAATTTCATTTTCCACAATTTGATGTTTGTTAAAAATAACATACATTAATATTTATGTGGCCTCAGATAGCGCCATTCATAAAACTAATCACAGCACTCGCAAACCAGAATTATTCATTAAAAATTGAATCCAAATAACAACTTGGAAATGGACTCTCCAACTTTGACAACGCTATCTACCACATCCAGAACACAACCTCTAGGGAATGTCCGTGTGGACACATTGTATGCATCTCAGTACGGGATGATTACGTAACTCAAAAGCGATAGCAACGCTCTTGCTGTAGGTACGTTTGCAGTTGCAACTACATTACTGAAGCACGTAGAGTGGCATTTTATATTTATGTAAAGCTATAAATTATATTCATATATAGCATACATAGAAAGTAATTATGGGTACTCATTTTCTGATAGACATATATTTTTTAGATTAAGTAATTCGATGGTCGTTTTGTACAAAAATAAAATAAATAAATAAAATAATGTGCGCATTCAACAACATTGGAAACCCTCAACTAACATAAGCCATATATTTATTATTCTCTTTTGCCCATCTATCACTTCCTTCGCACCGCCAGCATTTTCTCTGAATAGATATTAAATGAAAGAAAATGCTTCTAGCATTAAGTCCGCCATTTGTACCTTTTGTTTGTGCATAAATAAAAATAAAATAATTAAATAGGTTATAGTGTTTTTCTGTCCGATAAGGTGGCAGCTTGACATAATAGATGCTAGAGTTGCTGTCTGAAGTTCAAAATGGACACACCGCAATTGCCGAGTGCCGAGTAATTTAAGATAGAAAAAACCTAGAAAAAATTCCAGGCCTGGGGTTCAAATCCTGAACTTTTTGGGTGTTAATCAGAAAACTAATCATTAGACCAACGAGACAGTGAAGTGAATGCTAGATACTTACCTCGCAGCTTTCAAAATATTTATTGAACCGAACCTTATGCCTTAAAGCATCTAGCAGTCAACCGCTTGGTAATGCAGAGATTTTTTTATCAGTGGCGGAACAGTAATTATAGTGAGAAGAGTTGTACAAAAAAATAACTAAAATACACTTAGAAAAAAAAACACACTAATAATTAATATATGATGAGAATATGCATAGAAAACATGTATGTACTCAATACTCAATAAATGAGTAAAGAGTAAAGTCATAAATATTAACGATAACCGAAAGTAAAAGAAAATGGTGGATAATTCTGAAGTAATGTTGTCATTGTATAAAGTGAAAGTAGCTATCATCGCGGTTACATAATAACACAACGGAGTTATTAACAATCTGTGGTCACTTTCCAAACTCGAGTCTTGCCATATGCGATCAGAAAACTTCTCACAACTTCATATCGAGCAAGTCCAATATTAAACGTCGGTGGGCCCTTGCTTTTATTTAACTACTAGCGGTCCCCCGCGACTTCGTCTACACGTTTTGAGTTTGCTCCCTCTTATCCCGTCGCAGTTGATGATGTTGTAGCCTAAAACCTTCCTCTATAAATAATCTATGCAACACAAAAATATTTTTTCAAATTGGTTCAGTAGTTCCTGATATTAGTGCGTTTAAACAAACAAACAAACTCTTCAGCTTTATAATATTAGTATAGAAAAAAGGTTGTATTAAGTAAACCATATAAGATAGACATATGCTGTCGCTGACTCTATTGTAAAACTGTAATTGCAAAATAATCTCGTCATACATGATTTTTGTTTTTATTAAACAGTTTACGCAGCGTACGCAGCGGAAGTTCTCAAAAGGAATGGAAAGGAATAAGGGGGAAGTTTTCCCCTGTATCCAGGGGAGGAAAACCCTGTTTTTGCAACATATTTCGTTGCGATGCTGGACTTAGGAGTCGTATCTTGCGTTTAAAGTGGAATATCTAAACGGTATGGGTGGTAGCCCGCGGTACATCTAGACGTACGGTGGTAAAAAGGGGATGGAGGAATGAGCTCATGGAGTTCCTGTACACACTTCCCAAAATAGAGCCTGTAAAAGACCGACAGACAGGCAACTTTGCGTCGATGAGCCAGGCTATGGAGTTTGGGGCATATATTGTTATCACCAATGAGCCTTCTAGCTCTGCTTTCCACCGTTTCAAATGCAGCAAGTTGGTACTTAGCTGATCCATCCCAGAGATGGCACCAATACTCCATGCAGGAAAGGACTTGTGCTTTGTGGAGTGTCGAAAGCTGTCCAGGCGTGAAGTATCGCTTAACTCTGTTGAGGATCCCAGTTTTTTAGCCGCAGTCTGAGCTTTTTGTTTGATGCTAGTTCCAAAGTTAAGACTACCATATAATATATTTTTTGAATAAGAAATGAGAAGATACGAAGAAGAACTAACGTAACGGACATAGCCATGAGAATCAGTAAGCTCAAGTGGCAATGGGCAGGGCACATAGCGCGAAAAAGTGATGGCAGTTGGCGTTGGGGCAGAAAAGTTCTTTATTATAGCATTGATATATATTCTCTAGATTTGCAGTGACCGCCGAACAAGTAGTAACAAAACATTAAGACAATCGGTGTTGCAGCTTATGTTTATTCCTCAAAGAAGTTTTTAAACTTAAGATACAATTAATTGGCAGTTGTTTAAAGGCTTGAATTTAAATTCAATTATTGTTAAATTAGGCTCAATTTCACATGTTGACAAATGTAACAATTGTTTTTAAAAATTGTTATAGACTGTAGTTAAATAGGTTAGTAGATAAATAGAGTTAAACAGTTCCCATTGGCGGTGTCTGTCTACTTATCAGATGAAATGATGTCAAAGATAAAACAATCGGAAACTTTATCTGTACAAAAACATGTTACACAAAGGTGGTACATTCTATATAACATTATTCACAGGTTCTTACACTCGTAATTTAAAATATAGAAATATTTGTATGACCATGATCAAATTTAATTTCACCAAAAAGCAGTAGGTAGATCGAATTTAATAAAACATCAAGAATAAAACGCCCCTCGGACGTTTACTTTTTTCTCCGACAACCTGCCGTTTCCTTTTGTGAAAAGAAAAATGCTAAGAATTTCTATTATTAAGTCTTTATTGTATCCTGAGGGCAAGAATGTTCTGTCATCTCTAGAGGCCAATTCATGTTCCCACTAATTGATTTGTAGATAATCTCCCAAGTGCCTTGCAAAAAATACTGTATAATTTTTATCGAACACGCCAGATTCCCCCTTGCGGCTATATTGGTTTTTGTCCTAAATTGGTATTGTTTAATTTGAAGAAATACGTAGGCGATAAAAATACTCATTTCAATTTTATTTATCACTCCTAGCAATTTTGAAATAGAGGTAGTATCAGTCAATATGAATTCAAAAGGTATAACAAAGGAAACAGAAAAAAAAAATGAAATTATTACATACGATAGCCAAGCCGAATCCCACCATTTGATTAAACTGGACTATCAAACTTTAACAAACTCAGTGTTCAAAATTCATTGAATAATTGTAAAACCAATAAGGGAAATAAATAAATAAATAAATAAATGATATTGATTGTTAGGCCAAACTCAGTTCGGTTTTGAAATAAAATTATTAGTATTGAACTTCTAAAAAATTTGTTAACTTACTATTTGTTATGAATAAAAAAAACCTGCAAGCTCATACAAACAGAATATCTTGTACCCAAAAATTGAGTGTCACAGCGCACTGTCTATTGGAGAATGCATTTCAGTGCCTACACATTTAGTGAATAGATATTTCAATTTGAGTTCTGAAATATTTCGCAATAACTGTCCAAGGGGTGGAAGCTTCAAATCGAATGGTACGACAAGGTGGTGAATACTTAACTATAGTGATAGCGATGAAATAGCAGTCCGTGAGTACTCGTAGTGTGACCAGAGTTAGTGCTTATAAAAAAACTTTAAAAAAAAGTAAAAACCGACTTCAAAACCAAAATGCACTAAAAAGTCTTAAATAAACTCTTCACCATTGCAAGGAAAGGAATCCGTTTTAGGCAAACAATTTCTTTTTGGAGTCGGTGCTGTGATAGTTGATGCTTGATGGTCAAAGTGATGGCACCGACTCCAAAAAGAAATTGTTTGCCTAAAACGGATTCCTTTCCTTGCAATGGTGAAGAGTTTATTTAAGACTTTTTAGTGCATTTTGGTTTTGAAGTCGGTTTTTACTTTTTTTTAAAGTTAATTTTATTTCTTTATTTTTAGTGATTACATAAGAGGGGGGGGGAGTTGCACCTTATGATTCTATTTTTTACGAAGCTACAAATTACCTATCATAAGTTGTGTCATTATAATTACTGAACTCCTAGGCGTTAAGGAGTTCCACCATCAGCTCAGCCTCACAAAATGTTGACTACCAGACGTAACAACACGTCAACATAAAGATTCTAGTAAAGAAACACTATACGTGCCTTTAAAATTTGAGGGTTTCCCTCGAATACAGCAAGATCCCGTCATCAGATCCCAAAATGGAAAAAATGGGACCAACTAGAAGGTATACTCTCTAAGTAGGTGAAAAAATTTTTCGATTCGGTCGACAAACGACTGAGATATGAGGTAACATACATACAAAAAAAAAAAATGATGATAAAAAAAAAACATACAGTCGAATTGATAACCTCCTCCTTTTTTGAAGTCGGTTAAAAATACAGCCTTACTTTCTGGAGGTATAGTAGGAGGTTGATTTGGAACGCGAATATTGTATTTGTGGACATACTAGGTTAATGTCATTCTGTAGCTAGACGTCAAATCTAGACACGTGGCGGCGTGTCAAGCCAAGTTCAAACAAAATAACAGGCGACTCAGCACCGTGTGCATTTACATGAACGGTTGCGAACGACTTTTGACCTCACTATTATTCCAGACCTATTCAACAGAAACATTGAAATTAAGTTTATTTATTTAAATCTATAATCACAAGAAGAACATTAAACTTCATTTGCAAAGTTCAAACGGTTACGAAGACATAAAGGTAAAAAAATCGCCGCCTGTAGATATTTTAAACTCGAATATTTATCTATAAAAAAAATATAAAAATCAATTTGCGTTAAAAAATAAAGGATTGAATTAACATCTCATACCCTCAAAATATGGCAACGTATACTTAACCGGAGAATCCAATCAATAACTGCAATATCACAAAACCAATTCGGTTTTACTCCTTCTAAATCCACCACAGATGCAATCTAGACAGTAAGCCGACCGAGCGCCCAGAAGACTTGTATGGCAAGCACTAAGAGCCCAAAATGTACCCGAATATGACATCAAACTGATCGAAGATATGTTCCAAGGGATCAAAACTCAAAACAAAACAGGTAAAAAGCCCAGCCAGCTTGAGCGACAGCTTTGAAATCAAAGTAGGAGTATACCAGGGATCGGCCTTAAGTCCGTTACTTTTTAACCTAGTCATGGACTACCTAACTAAAGATGTACAAATCTCGCTACCGTGGAGCCTATTATACGCGGATGATATTGCTCTAGTGGCCAATACGTCAACACAAATCCAGAAAGAACAATCGAATGGAACAAAAGCCCTCGTGAAATACGGTCTTCGCGTCAACAAGTTAAAAACAGAACACATGGAATGTTTGTATGACCCCAATCCAATGGTGAATGGGATGATGGGCTAGCCACTATTCACTACTCCGATGGAACACCTGTACCAAAAGTAACGCAGTTTAAATACCTGGGCTCATTGACGACGGAAGACACAAGCATCGATGCAGACGTAGCACATAGAGTTAACGTGGGGTGTCAAAAATGGAGAAGCTTAACCGGAATCATGTGTGACCCTCGAATGCCATTTCAAACCAAAGGAAAAGTCTATAAAACGGCGATAAGACCTGCTTTATTATACGGCGCTGAATGCTGGACCGTTAAACGTAATCACAAACAAAAATTTCATGTCAATGAGATGAAAATGTTGAGATGGTCAGGGGTGTAACTAGACTAGATAAAATTAGATAATAATAATAATAGTCCCCTAAGCCGATTTCGACTACGGTGGCCAGTCACAATGACTAGCCGACTGCGCGGGACATATTATAGTGCACAAGTGTGTGCGCAAACACAGGTGCACTCTCTATTCCTTTCACTCTCATAGCCCGATGGAACAGCAATCTGACACGACTGGAGAGAGATCAGGTGCAGGACCAACCGCTTTACGTGCTTTTCCGAGGCACGGGGGTGAAACACCGCCAACTTCCAAACTCCGGGCTACCCTAAGAATTTCTGAACAGAAAAACTCAGGTATTTTTTTTTGGCCCGACTCGGGGATCGGACCTCGGGACCTCTGGCGCAGCCGTCGCTTTAAATTACGATAAAATTAGAAATGAGCACGTAAGAGGTAATTTTAAAGTTGCACCAATACCTGAAAAAATAACAGAGAGTTGACTGAGATGGTACGGTCACGTTATGCGAAGAGACGGTGACAATGTGGTTTGTAAGGCTCTCGAATTTCCTGAAAAAAAACGCGGAAGAGGGCGCTCTCCCGGCACCTGGTGGACAACAAATGGAACAATAAAAAATGCCCAGTTGGATGAAGAGACAATCCAGGACAGAATTGCCTGGCGCAAATTAATTAGGAGAACCGACCCCACCTTAAGTAGGAAAAGGGCAAAGAAAAAGAAGAAGATAAAAAATAAAGGATGTCCCCATACAAAAAACTGGCTGGCACGCGGGGCGCCATAATATAGGTTTAAGCCCAGATGGTACAGAAGTAATCTTCGTGCTCGATCAACGTATGACAAAAGAAGAAAAAGAGTTGCATTTTTGCTTATTTATAACGGTCACTTTCATCTCCTCACTTTTATTTTATTTTTGTGAAACTGAAAGCGTAAAGAATTTATTTCCTCCTCGTAAAAAACATTGCAGTTACGCTTTGAAAATACTTCATGAAGTAACCAACTTTTGCTACACAACATCTGGTACCGATCAAGTTACGCAATACCTCTACGTATTCGCATAACCCTCGAAAACGGTGACGAATCAAAATTCCTGGCATGTCCCGAAAGGCTCTAATTTCCTTCCGTGACGTCACACGGTCGCCTCACCACCTGTCATCGAACACGTTCAGAAAAAATACGACTGCATGTGATGTTCTAGCCTTTCGCTTCGACTAAAAAAAATATGATCAGCATTGACGGCAGACTTTTCCGAACGAAAGTAGATTTTTTGTTTTTGGTTTGAGGATCATTGTTTTTTTTTTCGAATGAAAGACGTAAAATATGAACAATTTCGTGCGGTTTTTATTTGCTAGTCCAATTACATTATTGATAACATAATCAATCTTTTTATAATTTTTAAAACACTATCAGTGATTAAAATTTATAAACCATTTGATTTAAAAAGATCACAGTGTATAAAGATGAATTACCTATGTAAGTAGTGAGTTTTGTGTTTTCTTATTTTTACATTAATTATTTCTTTAAAAATAATGGACAACATTTCAGTTTTGTAAAGGTATGAAAATTCGAAAACCATTTTCAAGATTTTGCATTTCTAAACACGTTTAACATTTTTTCAGTTTTTTTCCCCTTTATTTTTAAAATTAAATGAAAAAGACTGGAAAGACCATTGGCATTTCACAGGTTACGCATTTGCAATGACATTTCATGCAGAAAAAAAATGCTTTTGAACTTTAAGCTTGCTGTCAGCTTTCATTTTGACGTTAGTGTTGTTGTTGTTTCCGGTATTGTTTTGGACATTATCGATAAATTACGATGTGGTAAATTGAAGATTATTTGAAAAAGAATCCTTTTCATCACAACATTTTTTTAGTTCAGATTCGAAATAATCATTATGAATCCTCATTCGAAATATGATTGATTTTTTTTTCTTTAAACTTTATTGCACAAATAAAAGTGTACAAAAGGTGGACTTAATGCTAATAGCTTTCTCTCCCAGTCATACCTTCAGATCATGCAGAGAGATTGTTATGGGTGCAGGAGAATATTGTAAATAGATATTAAAATTGCAACAAATACTATTGATATTTGTAGTTATAAGAAAATATTGGAGTAATTTTCAGACATCATAATAATATTAAATAAGAAAGGTTGCTGCGTTGTTTTATTTGGTTACTTTTATAACTTAAAATTAAACACTCAATGGATATACTATAGATTTCGACATCTTAATTCTACAATTGATACAGACCACAACACTATAAACGTCAGATTTTTTTATCGAATATAAACAAAGACGTGACCTCGTAACATCCAACTCCCTGTACTTACGCTCTTTTAGAATGGAGAGTTTTTAAACAATTATTATTCGAGAAAATACTGAAAATAAATGAAAATGAAAAAATATGGGTGCCTTAATTTTTCAGTTCTTACAGGAAAAAAAAATGTGCATATGAAAATTTTGAAATCTTGTCAATTTCTCATTCTCATTTTTAGAGTATTCAACTAGCAAACAAAAACGGACTTTTAGTATGTTCTATTTTATGAACTCAATTTTGGCATGCATACTACATTTTATGTGATAAACTAGGTTTATGCATAGGACCACTAGACCACTAACACATTGCGACTCTTAAAATCGCTGCTATCGCGCGTTTTGGTAACGCGCATTGGCATCGCGACTCACGCAACAACCAGATTTTGGCTCGATGCAGTCGCCAATATACAGATAGATTTGTCAATGTCCAGCTTCTGCATCACGACGGCATCAATGCTAACGCGCATTACCATTGTGACTGTATCGATGCTAAAAGTAGCGCAGGTGTGTAAAGGTTCACATTTTGCGACTGCATCGATGCTGCATCGCGACTGCATCGCTGCTAAAAGACGGAGTGCGCAAAGGGTCTAAAATATAAAGAATGGTACACGCTTTTGAATTGCAATTTGCCAATGGACAAAAGTTGATATGTTATGGAGCTTGTAGGCAGTAGGTTAAGGTTCTTGAAATAACGTTATATTTAGGAAAATTATTCCAAAATAAAAATGGCAGACACTATTTATAAACATTTCCAATACTTTCTATAATAAGATGTTATTTGCAATACCGTTAAAAAGTTATTTTTGTACACCCGAATCAAACAATCGTTTTAATTAATACGCTGAAAATAGCCTAGGAATGGTAAATAGAACGGTCCTTCGATTAAAACTTTTGTTGATTTTATCTAATAGAAAAACATGAACTGGTTTTCAACTTTTTGATGACTTGCATTACTCGCATGTGCGATGGTTTAGGTTTTTATGTGCTGTATAAATAGTAACCACTATTTTAATGATTAGTTGAGTGTGTTTATGAACAATCAAATGTAAATAGCATAGTTTAATAAATGAAAGTTTTTGATTGTTACGCACAGGCATTTTGAACTTCGTCTTTAAGAGCTTCCTTCTGTAAAAAAAAACTTTTATTCACAGCTTACTTAACGATCAAAGTACTTGTCGTTGGACCCTTTCCAGCTTTTATAACAAATCACTTATTTTGCAGATAAGTGAAGTATGATTAAGGGTCAATGTTACTACCGTCAGATAAGACTTATCCGACTAAATAAGTACAAAACCACAACATACGATTTAAAAATGACATTTACATAAATTATTGTTAACAAATATGTGGTACCTTTACAAATAAGGCGTTTTGTATTCTCTTCGACGAATATTTCTTTTATGAGTTGGTAAAAGTGCACGAGAAAGACACAACCATATAGTTTAAAAAAAATAACCAGCAAAGACATATTTTCTAAAAGCCACGTAACACCAAAAACTAATGGTCAGTAGCGGCCGTTACAGTTCACTCGTAAAACGGACTAAAAGCTGAGATGAGACCAGTTAAAAACGATAGTGTCGTGCAGTCATAAGAAGCTTCTCCTTCTAGATCTTGTTTTACTTTCATGTGTCGTATGGGCACATTCTGGTTTAGGCAGTGGCCGCCACATTTAATGATCTAGTGTTGTTCTTAACCACTATTAAAACGTCATTAAGACCATAAGCTGAGAAGGTTTTGATATAAAGGTGTCTCAATCAATCATAATTATACAGAGTGTTTAAAAGTACCAGCCAAATTTAAGATTGTCGATCGAGTTTAAAATACAGTAAAAATATAAAAATTACACGAAAAAAAAGGTTTTTTAAACTAAAACGCTATTCCTTGGCTTGACTCTGAACCACTCCCTTGAATTTTTCTCTTATTTTTAACATAGTATAGAATTAAAGGGATCCTTGGATATTATATCGTATTATCTACTCTTTTATTTCTTATTCAGAGTTTTAAAAAAATATATAAAAGTTCGAGCCCAATTCACAATTTAAAAAAAACCTTGAACCTTTTATTATTTTTATTTTTACATATATTTTCCTGTATTCTTTACTTTATAGAAAAATACCCCCTTGACTTTGGCTAGTACCTTTTTTACACCCTGTATACAGCATGTTATCAACTGAGTCATGTCAGTGTCATGTTTCTATCTCGTTTACACTTCCCGGTGAAGCGGCGCGCAGCATATTTCTATCTCTGACATTATGGCCTCACAACTCAGTTGCTAATGTGCCGACTGTAGTCAAAGTGTCTGTAACAGCAGAACCACACCAAATAGGTACCTATTTACCTTCCTAGTCTAGTAACGAGCGTAGAAACTTAGCATAATCGCTGTTGTAAATTCATAAACAAACTCTGAACGGCCAGTTAGCTATTCGCAACTAGTCGCTTGTAAAACGGCTGGAGTGGAGTTGGCAAGTTGCGGCGACCGCTGTCTGAACTCAACTTACAGTGTCACGGACCTGATTAACCAAGTTTCACTCGAAATACGGTTTAGAAGTAGAGATAGGTTGCACCAACGTTTACCTTAAAGTCAAAGCTACGGTTAAACGAAACGACATTGGCGTTTCGTTACGTTCTTAACGACGACGGACTGGAAACGACGAAGCTGCATCAAAGCGACGAAGACCATACGCAGCGTCAATGTGATGGCTTAGGTTACACGCAGGTAGCCAGGCAGGTATTAAATATACAGGTTTGTTTTAAGGGTGGCAGTGTACAGATCCATTAGTATACACTAACTAACTTTCTTGCAAAAACATCGAGATAATGTCAAACCTATTTACTCATAGGTAAGGTTATAATAATAAGTATTCTTTATTGCACAAGAAAGGACACAAGAACAAACAAATAATTTGTACAATATTGTCGGTCTTATCGCTGGAAGCGATCACTTCAGACAACCATTGGGTAGAGGAAACAACGTTTATTAGTGAGGTAGAAAGCTGTGTGCAAAAATAAAGCTAATATTTTAATATTACACTTTAATAAGATACACATAATTAAAAAAAATATAAAACATATAAATAATACAGGTTTTATTAAAAATACAATGTAATAACATAGGTATGTCGAAAGAAATAGTATTTCTTTACTCAAAGGTTGTCGGGAAGTGCTTAAACCGCTTAAATTGTTCATTGATTAATTGAATTTGTAATTGAGCTATCATGTGTAATAAAGAGTTATCATACCTTATGTTATTGGAACACGGTGCAAAGTTGATTTGCCATTACAAAATGAACATTGAAATGGAAACTTCACGAATGAGCTGCTAAACTTTTAGGTTACGGCTAAAATAACAAATAACAGTTTACGTTATGGTAAGTGCCTTAGTGAAGCCCACTCTAGAGGATGGTACAAGAAACATTTCGACCGAAATTGAGTAGCAAGTTGCGTCTTAGTACACTCTTCGTTCTGATTTGTCGGAAAGTTTAGTAGATTTAACTTTACAAACGTGTTGCCTAATAGCTAAGTTGTACCTTAACAAGGTACTTTGTATCATATCATAATACACAAAAAAACTTTTATTTTATTTAAACAACATCTGAATTTAAAAAAATGCTGAAAACCGACTGTTTGAAAGATTTTCTATAAGAGTTAACTTGGAAAGTTTAATGAGCAAAGAATTGTTCGCTAAAGGAAACAGAAGGCTTTATGCCTTCAGTTTTGGCTATGTGACTTTAGACACTTTTTATATACCGCAGAACGAAAAATTGTGATAGTTCTAGTGTTGTGTTCTTTGGTCACAAACATACAAAAGACTTTAAAATAAATTTTCAACAATATTAAAATCTTGCCACGTATCTTTAAATTAATTTATGCCACGTATCTTAAAAGAAAATAATGTAAATAAATGAACCGAATTGTCATTTAGTGTGAGATATCCCCACGTTTCGAACTTACAAACTTCGCAACTTGAGCCTATAATTTATTCATTTATTTAAGTAACCGTAACACAAAGATTCACCCTAGTTCTGAATCGGGACAATGTTCTCAATGTCGTCCGTTATTTTATTTATTATTAATGGAATGAAAAACGATGCCGTACGGCTCTGAAGCTGAAAGGTACGCATAATCGACTTATGAATTATTTATCGTTTGTTTTGAGAATACGGCCATTGATTGATTTATAAAAAGGATCACGCTTTTCACTTTTATTCAAAGTCGCAGGTGATCTTTACTTTTCGTAGCAATAAACGCATGCCTGTAATAAATATAATATGTCTTTTTTATCAGCAATCGCGTCAAAAATCTAGGTAATAAATTGAGTAAATACCAATGTGGAATGGAGGCTTTGATATATTTAAACATAATATTTATATTCGTATGTTAGTAGTTAAGGATAATGTAACGATAAAACAAAATACAGGGAGTTGAGTACATCGTGTGTACAAATCACATACACAAGCATTTTGAAAAAGAAAAAACAGATTGCTTTTGATTTGGATGTTAGTGAAATCGCAAAAAGCAAAAAAAAATGCACAATTAAACAATAATGGTTTAAAAAAAATTTAATGCCAAATTTCGGATAATTTGTTTAGAAAACCATAAAAAAAGATACAAAAACCACCGGGCCAGAAAAAATTGAAAGCCAGAAAATAATACCTTATAAACCCCATTATAAGCGCTTTCTTATTTGGCACACGATGTACTGAACATCCTGTGCAGTATCTTAAACTTCAGAAATAAATTATGGTAATTAAAGTTAGTTGTGATAATACGAAATCCACTATTTATTTATATTGCACCTTAAGTTCTAATCAATTATTAGTTTTTACCGATTTTACATAAAGGTGGTCATCAATTCAATATGTATGATGTATGTGATATCGTCATAATATTTTTTTGTATGTTGACCTACTAAGGCTTCCTCACACGTGTGCAAAATTTCGTAAGTGTATAATTATTTGTAAATTTGTATGAGTGTCTCAGGATTTAAAAAAAACTGACTAAAAGCCATGAAAACGAAGGCATTACTTGAAGTTTTATAGTTAGTCAGTTTTTGAAAGGTTGTTTTATTTTTGAATTCCAAATTCATTATTGGACTCGCAAGGCGTTTTTTTGCAACGAATGATAATTATTTTTTGTTCTATGTAAATGCAGATCCCCGATCTATGGAAGGGGATAAAACGAAATCCAATCTAAATTAACATTTCTCTAGGATTGACCACCCTTCTTATCAAATAAATAGTTTTCCCAGACAGTTCCGAAGCCTACTAGTTATTGTTACGGTGAAATTATAACATGCATTACGTCATGTAAATAAAATCAGAAATAACAATCTGCTATTTTTTATCTTTAGGTGAAGTGATTATTTATTTCTATAATTATCTAAGTACCTACCCACTTGTACTTTTCAAAAGGTTACCATTCAAGACAAGTTTCTAATTGCAGGCCCAAAATAAAGTACCCTTGATTATACAGATGACAACATGTCAAGTTATGTGCAGCAAAAAGGGCTAATTTGCAACAAGAGTAGGTAACCTAGGAAGCTGGTGCTGTATATAAAAAGTCAAACATTACGATAAAAAAAATCCAAAAATATATAAATTGTAAATAATAACAGTACCCCTTAATTGTAATTTACGATTTAGATCTAACGGCACAGTCTTCCTTAAATATGTATAGAAAGGCTTGGAAATAAAATCGGCAACATTATTATTTCATAGATATCACCACATATATGTAGGTTTAAACACATGTAAATAGCACAGATTTTTTCTTATTTCAAGTCAACTGGTTAAATACTAACAGTCGGGAAAAGGAAAAAACCTAAGAGCAGAGGTGGAATTGTGTAAGGCAATCGTATTCATTTGACAGCTCAAATCGTACGGAATGATCTGTCAAACGGCAAAGAACAAAGCGTTTGACGGTACGTTATGAACTGTCAAATGAATACAATTGCTTTAAACAATTCCACCTCAGGTTTCCATCATAAAACATGCCACAAAGTAAGACAAAAATGTAATTTAATTTGTATTTACTACACTACACAATGAAATAATGTCAAAATGCATACCTAGGTAAGTACATTTTTTAAATATTTTGCTCTCATTCCGTTAAACACATTAAACTACCAATACTTTGGAAGAAAAATTCTAGCAAGTGAATGAAAGAGGGGATTGAGTGAGCAATACCCCTAAAAACTTTACACTATCGCAAAACAGAACGAGACCGTAAAAATCCAACCGATTTTTATAGCGCACGTAACAATTTATTTCAAAAGAATAACTTCTTTATTAAGCCCGGAAGATTTTGCATGGCGAAGGAAGCATTGAATTTAAACCTTAAACTGAGCGCTCTGGTAATAAATCTAAGGATTTAAGGGGTTTACTACCTGTGCTCCAAGTCACATTGGTTAGTTATTGGCCCAGATGTTCACGGTTAACTCTTGTTTTATACGGGTTCTTAAAGTAGGGTTAGCTTCTTTTATCTGCTACGCTGTTTCGTAGCGGGGTAATGTCGTAGCATTTCGTGGTTGGTTAGAGCTATTTGAGGCTCGACAGCAGTTTTAGCGATATAGACGAACATTGAGCACCCATTTTTCGATTTTAATTCGGTTATCAAAACGATCTCTGTTATTTAAACTATGATCGTGCTTTTTATAGATAGAAGTATGTTGTAACAAACTGTTAAACTCGTTCTAAATTACTTACCACAATTTGTTATATTTAGGATGAAAATGTACTCAACCCATGATTAAGATTGAAATTGAAGAGAAATTGGTTAGACGTATAATATGTAGTTACCTACTGTCCTTCTTATTACACCGTAAATGGCATATAGTAATTGTAATGCGACCGGGACCCTTAAGTAGTAAGCAAATATAAAGTTCATTTATCAATCTGTGTCCTGTATACCTATTGGTTTTCACCATGTTAAATTTAGACTAAAAATACTGTTATATTATTTGTCTCAAGCGTCTTACCTCGAATGTGCAGTGTCACAACAAACGCAATGTTTAGTGACACGAAGATTAGTAAACACTATGTGAAGGACTATACTGAAATAAAACAATAAAAAAGAAACCACTTATCTTGTAGCATCTAATATCTTTTTTTTACTTAAGTTTCGATGGTTCCGGTTTGGTTGGCGAGGAAAAGTTTTCTTAGTTTTTTTTTCTTCGTTTCGCATCGTTGGACCAGTGCCGAGCTGTAGCCACAATTTGCTTATTTCATCGGAAGTAGATTTTTCTTTTTTGATGTGATAAACTACTCGTATGTGACTTATGAAAAATCCTTTTTGGGTTTCTGAGGACATTTTTTAGATTTGCAATTACTTAAGCCCAGATTCGGGATGACTTAAGTAAAGGTTACCAGCTGTTAAATATTTACGATTATGAGTGATTAAAAAATACCTAAGCCAAATGTCAGAATGTATTTCGTCATGATCATTAGTTAAGTATTTTTATTGCTTAGATATTTATTGCAAAGTTAACATTTTGTTCCGTTCTACTCAATAACTGTCTATTTAGATATTGCCTGTATTATAAATGGTACAGAAGTTATTGTAATTTGATCTACGTCGTGTGATTTACACTTCATTCTGGTCACTATTTTAATTCCTATTTTACATCTTTCAGTAAAGTCGACTTTTGTCCACGTAATAAGTCCGAGAGTGCATAAAAGGGATCAATATTTCCCTTCATCAACAGCCAAAAGGAGGCAAGTCGGAGCTCAAAGAGGAAATAATTAATAGGTCTGCCGGAATCGCGTATGCTTCCACTAACGAATCGCAGTTGAGAATTTTATGCACTGGAATAATGATGTTAAAAATGAATTTCATTACGAGATTTTTTGCAAAATGAAAGCTATTTTAATAAGCATGTCTGTGCACCAACAGTGACGGAATGGGTTGACTTGTAATTTTTAATTTCTGCCGGAATCCCAATGGACCCAAATCGTCACGCGATGGATACCAGCAGATGGCTAACGCCACAGAGCAGACCTAGAAAGCGCTGGTGTGACGAACTGGTCAGTTTTTCTAAAGATTGGGAGTCGTTAGCCATAGATGGAGGAGTTTGGGGGAGACCTTTGCCCAGCCATGGGATAGTGTAGGTAAAAAAAAACGTAGCTGAAAGATGTTACGAAAAAAATACGAAAAAAAAAGTTTAGGAATTTGGGAAAGTTGGTCAGGCGAAAAGTGATTTTGTCAGTTATTTTTCAATTCAAGCACATTTGTTTACCATTCAATTACATTTTTGAAAGCACTGCACGGAATCATACATCATAGTCCAATTTTCTGCGCAAATAACCTAAAAACATGTAATCTTGCTTACAAAAGAAACCTTTTTCATGTAACAAATGATCATAGCATCTCCTGCCGCTATTTAAATAACAAGATGTAACATCTCATTGGACAGCCAGTCATCCGTGGAGAATGAATTCTACTGGTTTTCCACGCGGTTACTTCTCTTTCACAAAACTAGGTAAGTAATTGATTGAATTAAAATCAGAATAAGGTGTTTTATGAGATGTTTGAAGCACGCTGCAGGCACTGCTTCGAAAAAAAAAAACCTCCAAGTGCGAGTCGGACTCGCGCACTGAGGGTTTCGTGACAACTTTTACTAAATTAGGGACTCCACATACTTTCACATAGCTGAAATACCAAAATATATAGTTGACAGCAAATACAAACTTGTTTTTCATAGTATTTGTATGAAGTTATATTTGCGGTTGTTAAGACGTACAATATATATATTTTTTTAAATTTTTACTCGCTTGGTTTAGAAGTTAGAGGGGGTGGACGCCCATTTTACCACTTTGAAAGCTTTGGAAGGCGATACGGACGGACAGACAGACAGACAGATAGACTTGACGAAACTACAAGGGTTCCGTTTTTTAGCATTTGGCTATAGAACTTTAAAAAAAAAAAAAAATTTTTTTTACGGTTTTTACGGTTTGCAAGTAAATTAGCACAAACACCAACAATCATGCCGGTGCTATGAAAAACATGGTAATCTTCATTTCAAATATGAATCCAAATGTAACATGAATGAACGATAGTAGTGTATAATTAAGCAATTTCTATATAAATAGATTGTAAGGTTACTGTGAAAGGCTTTGAACCATCAACTCACACCACACTAGGGCGTGTATGTTGCGAATTAGACGGTTTTTTTACACCATTAATTTGGTTTTTAATATCTTAATTTTGCTTAAGATTAGTTTTACTAGCTTTTCTGTATACCTACACAATTTATTTACCGAGGTGACTCACTATCAAGTCGTATGAGATTACCTAGCAATTAAGGCAATCATGCAGACATCTATAGTGAATTAATTCACGGATATCTCAGCGCAATGTCTACAGAACTATACGAACGTTATAATTGATTAAATTAGAGGAGAAACACGTAACTTGATGGTAAGAAACCCTTACAAATGATCCCTTTGCCGGCCTTGGAACTTTGGCTTATGAATAAACTCAGAACTAGCAAGATTTGAGAAGATCTATAGATATTATACTGAAAGCGCTATCAGATAGATCAATAAGCAGTATTGGCTCTTGAGTTATAGAAACGGCTTTTGGAAGTTTGCTGTTTATATTGGAAAATATAATAAAATAACAAAAGGATTCCACAGGTGTACACTTTGAATGTACTCGTAGAATAAATTTAACTAGTAAAGAAAGAAATAAAGGTTAATTTGCTCATAAAAAAGGGTACAATTAGCTGTTTAATCTATGGTTATGGTAAATCTTATTTAAAAAAGTTTAAAGACTTTTCATTTACTAAGGTATATAAGCAATAATACATAAGCTGATTATAAGGCGAATAAAAAAATAAGCTAAAAGTTAGGTCTATGCGACTGCACTAAAATTTCATTTTTTCTTAACGGGCATTATTAAATCTAAAGTCATAGGTGTTTTCTATGTATATCATGTATGTATTTACAAACAAAAAGTAAAGTATTATATCCGTTGTCTGGCACCCATAACACAAGCTTTGAGTAGCTTACTTTGGGGCTAGATGGCGATGTGTGGGAATGTCCAAAGCATATATGTATTAATTGTGTAAAGCAATCGTATTCATTTGACGGTTCAAAACGTATGTTAAGATTTATCAAACGGCAAAGAACAAAGCATTTGATAGATTAAACCGTACGGTTTGAACTGTCAAATGAATACGATTGCTTTACACAATTCTACCTCAGATATTTATACTTAGCAGAAAACAAGTGGCAAAAGCTAAATTAACAGTAATTTTCTTAGTTCTGTTGATTTATTAGATAGATGAAAAGGATTCAATTATTAACCTTGATAGTATTAACTTGCAAAAGTAAAGTTTGGTGTATTGTACAAATTATCAAAGCGACTATGAGTCTTCTCCCAATAGGGGTGATAAAATAAACGTTTAAACTTTGTGCACCATACGTCTTTTTCACTACATTCTTATATTGTACTAATACAACTAGAATCAGTGAGCCCATTTCATCAATCATTAGTCTGAATGCTGGTTGGTTTTATTTAAGTAACAAAATAATTGTATATAATTGTCTGACGCAGGTACCAAGTTCGAGAATATATAATCAAATATTATCAGAAGTAGATTTTATTTGTAAGCCGTTAAAGGTTTTCTGACAGTAGTTATGCAATACATTGAATTTCGTTCCCAAATGTTCGTAAAAATATTATACAGGGTGTTGTTTTGGTCAGTGTCATCAAACTCAGGGATGATAATATGAGTTATGCTTATTTAAAAAAAAAGTTTTTCTTAAATTCGTAGCAAGTTTTAATACAAGAAAAACTCTTCACAACATTAAAAAAAATACAAAACGAATGGAAAAACTCGCACCCTAGCGCTTATCCACAAAATACTACGCCGTAGCTAGTAAGCTACGAAGAGGCTACCTGTTGTTGGTAGTTTTGACTTGATCGCTGTACCGCAAAATATATTATTTCCATTTCAAAAAAATATATTTTTTTTTTTGGTATCAGTATCGTTTATTAGCCACCCCTGAGTCGCTCGTCGCTGACCAAAGCAACACGTCAATTTTTCATTCGTTTCGTCTGTCCATTGGTTTTTATCGAATTACTGTTACTAAAAAAAAGTTATTAGAAGTAGTGGGTAATTGATATTACTTTATCATCATCATCATCGTAAGTAAAGACCAAAGGACGTCCACAGCTGAACAAAGGCCTCCAACACGGTTTTCCACAGCGATGGGTCGCAAGCGGTCGGAGTCTAGTGTGATCCTGCGATCTGAACGGGGTCGTCTAACCATTTTGTCGGTGAACTTTCTACGCTGCGTTTTTAGTAGAAAAGTCTGCAATCTAAACTTTTCTGCCCCATCCGTCAGAATAAATTATTACTTTAACAAGTGACTAAAAATACCTACTGGATGCTATATGCATTGAATACTCAAACGGACAGCACCAACTTTGCACGTAAATTACGGCAACTTGTAAGAGATTTATTTATCAACTTTGCGTGGGTCACCTGTTGGTCATAGATAAAATATCTTCAGTGTAAGAGATTTGAAGTTTGGAAACTTTAACCTGCTTTGGATGTTCAATGTTAATAAAACTATGTAGTTATTTTTATCTACGAGTATGTTTACGTATTATATTATTGATGGAGGGCAGTCACCGTCAGATATTTTGTAGCAGTTATTTTGGATTTTACTTTTACAAAGATACACAGTTGGATAGTGCTACCTTAATGATATTATTGTAAACAATACCTTACTTTTTTCTCGTACCAAGAGATAAATATGCTTTACGTTTTATTTTATTAATAACCTTGGCATTTTGATAAATGTACATGGTATGATTTTAAAGGTATGGAGTTAAACTGACAAAATGCCACATTGTCTTGCATACATGTATAAACTACTGGATCCGTTAATAAAACAAGTGTTCATCCATAACTGCTCTTATTTCGGCAAGATACTAATAATAAATTCCTTTCATAACATTGTCTGCATTTTTCATTTTTATGACCATCAATAGTAATCAAAAACCGTAACCATGGCAACTAAACCATGGTCTACTAGAATCGTAATACAAACTTCATAGTACTATTTGCATACATTGCTGAACTAAATATATCCAAATACATCTTTATTTGTTAAAACACTATATTTAATTATTTAATTCTTTACAAAGCTTACAGCTCGGCCATCCTACGAAAAGCGAGTCCCTTCGCTTCTTCTTTTACAAAAAAATAAAAACGAACTATGTTTAACTTTACAGTAAATTAACTAGAATGTTACACATTTTTGTTTAGATGTTTACTAACTCGGCCATCCTGTTATAAGCGAGTCCCTTCGCTTACTTGAAAATAAAGTACAATTTCTCTGCCCCAAGAAGAAAAAAAAAAGTAGTAAGTTTACATCACATTATTTAAAACGTATAAAAAAAATGTTTCAGACAGAATTCAAATAAAAGTAACATTATGAATTGATATACCATAGAACAAAATAAAATATAAACAACTCTTTGTCTAATTAACGTAACACTTTGGTCAACAAACTTTAGTCATCATCTGAGCTATTTTCCTCACAACTGCTTTCTAAGTTCCTATTAAAACTCAACCACGGCTGCATTTTGTCAACAGCTACTATAGCCTCATAACGACGATTATTTTTACGTGATAATGGAGTATCCTCAATGACATACCTATCATTTGGCAGTGCTTTTACCACGCGATAAGGTCCCTGATATTTCATTACTAGTTTTTGCGACTGTCCATCGTGAGGAAGATGTCGTTTCACCCGCACTAAATCCCCTTGACAATATGTTGTTGCTGGTTTCCTGTGATAGTTAAACCTGTGTGCGTCTTTGATTTGCTGTCTCCTGATGTTTGCTCCTGCTTCATGTCTCATTTCTGCCAATTTTTCTATTGGTGTTATATTAATTGTATCATTCAAGATCTCACTTAAGATTCCTTCGCTTCTACATTTAATATTGAATCCAAATAGTAACTCTGACGGCGTCTTCCGGGTTGTTCTGTGAACTGCAGTATTTAGGCCCAACTGAATGTCCAAAATTTGTTCGTCCCAAGATTTTTCATCTTTACCGTGCGTTGAAGTAGAAAGTGCGTCCAATATGGTCCTGTTGAATCTTTCTACTTGACCATTTGCTCGAGGTGTTGAAACAGCATTTTGTATATGCTTGATGCCATATGATGTTACAAATTGCTTGAAGACTCCACTTGTGAAACTAGTGCCTTTATCAGTAATGAGTCGTGTCGGAACTCCAAAACAGCTCACATGGTCTTTGAGAATTTTTATTGTATTAAAATATTCTTTCCCTTCGGAACGTCGTAGAGAACCTTTTACATATACATCTGCATCAACGTTTGGGCTAGCAATAACTTGGACGGCACAGAGTGCGTTCCGTGGTATCTGAACAGTTTTACTGACAACAAGATGTATTTTGTCATTTTGAACTCTCTTGAATAGAATAGCCGTAGGAGTCTTTATTATAACAATATCAGGTTTTTCAGTGAAGGAATGACCTAAAAGGACTGATTGCTTGATCACGTAGTCTTCCACCACGTACATATTAATAGTCAGACTCAGGGCGATAACGGCGCCCCCCTCTCGGTGTATTTGTGCTGCTACCTATTTTTATCTCGCTCCGCTGCTACGATCCATGAACACCACAATCGACGTCAGAGCGAGACGGGTGACGTTCTTTTTGCTGTTTCTTTCCTGTAACGCTGTACTGAGTCGTAGCAAATTGCTACGGAGATCGCTACGAAGTTGCTACGAAGGCTACAAACGCGATATCAAAACAAAACTAAAATCATGCCCAATTTAGATAAATCACAATCCGAAAGCAATATCTCGGAAATAATGAGTGAGCAAACAACGCCTCCAAACTACGAGTTCGTCTCCCATCGCGGTAAGAGGCCCAGAGAGGAAGACTTACCTGCGGAATTCCAAAGTTTTAAACAGGAAATGCGAGACCTCTTCACGTCATTTATGTCTGCGCAGCAAACGCACTTGAGTGAAATTGCGTCGGAACTCAAAGGAATTCAATCAACAAATGACAACATAAACAGCTCCATTAATTTGCTGACCGCTCAGAATGAGGACTTCCGGAAAAAAATAGAGGGATTGGAGTTGCAAGTTAGAAAGGACCGAGAATACATAGATATACTTGAAAATAAAGTAGAGGACCTGCAAAGACTGAATCGAAAAAGTTGCTTTGAAATGAAGAATGTTCCTAGACAACCTCAAGAAACTACTTGCGACTTGATTAGCATGGTTGTCTGTCTTACTAAGAGTATTAATTTGGAGATGGAACCCCGTGACATAAAAGACATTTTTAGACAACGAGGAAAAAATAACGATGGTCAGCAGAATTCACCTATAATAGTGGACCTGGGTTCAACCATCCTGAGAAACGAGCTGCTCAAAAAGGTTAAAACCTTTAACAAAAAAAACAGTCAGAAACTACGAGCAAAACACCTGGGGCACAAGACAAATGCGGATCAACCAGTTTTTATATCGGAGCAATTAACAGCTAAGAACGCGCGACTCTTTTTCTTGGCTCGTGATTTAGTGAAAAATAAGCAATATAAGTACTGTTGGACATCTTTTGGAAAAGTCTACATCAGACAAGATGATACCTCCCGCATCGTACAAATTACCAGTGAATCACAAATTCATCAACTGCTACAACCTGCATGACTGATATTTGTTTATGAGTTTTTAGTGAATGTTTTGTTGCTATGTGTCATTTTCGAGATGTCCGGTTCTAAGTGCGATCTGTTTAACTTAACTTATCACATTGTATGCAGCTTAAAACTAATGCATACCTGCTTGCTGTGGATTCAATATTATGTAACATGCTCATTAAGGTACTGTAACACAGTAACAGAAAATAACTTACATACATCTACTACACACAAAAGAAAAACACACGTTATATTTTTACACACAAACCTATATCTATTTATATACCTATTCTTCCTTACCCAAGTAATATATACAAAAATAATCTTATGCAAATTAACTTTTTATAAGTATGCATATCGTTTCAAACACTATCTAGACTGTCGTATATTCTGTAATGGATAGACATTTTACCGCTCTGCAAGAATTGGATAATTCTGAAGTAGCTACGTTCTTAACATGTGAAATTAATGATTTTAAAAGGTACATTCACCCGCATACTGGTAATAGCTTCAATGTGATATCCCAAAACATTAGAAGTATTTATAAGAATTTTGATGATTTTGTTATAAATTTATCTCAACTATATTTTGTTACGGATGTATTAATTTTAACCGAGTGCCGACTTGACAAAAATAAAGCAATACCGTCACTCAGAAATTACTCTCAATATTATACTCTAAACCAACTCAACCAAAACGATGGTGTAGTTGCTTACGTTAATGATTCGTTAAAAATAGTAAATGTGACAGAAATAAATATAACGCATGCCTCCTGTCTCCAAATTACTACCCCAAAGTACACAATAATTGGCATTTATCGCTCTCCATCAAATAGAAACGCTGAAGAATTTATTGAATCGTTAAATTGCCACTTAGAATCAATATCATCGCGCAAAAACATATTTATAGTAGGCGATATCAATATTAATCTGATAATTAGACCTGAGGAAAGATCTTCAGACAAGAATAATAGATTAAAATATTTGTACAGTCTGTCGTGTCACGGCCTTCTTCCGGGTCATTACCTACCTACGAGGCAGGACGGTTGCCTTGATCATGTTATTTTAAAACTGGACAAAACTGTTTACTCTGCACATGTTGCAGTTTTAAACACTACCGTAACGGATCATCACATGGTGAACCTTAATATATCTAACCTTTATATAAAAACTAATAAAAAATATAGGCAAATAACTGAAGTAAACTATGACAATGCGTATAAATCACTTATAAGTACCGACGCCTTCTATTTATCTAGTTATAGCGATCCAAATATTTTAGCGGACAAGTTAATTGACATGGTTAGGGCAACTGTGTTGTCAAACACCAAAACAAGAACTGTTCCGGCTGGGAAACGGATATTAAAACCATGGATTACAGGTGGGGTTTTACGATGCATTAGACTTAGAAATAGTATGCAAAGTAGACTGGCTTTAAAACCTGATAATAATATATTGAAAATAACATATAAGCGATTTCGCAACTATTGTGTCTCCTTGATAAGAAAATGTAAGAGACAATACTTTAAAAATAAAATAAATAACTCAACTAAAAATAGTAAAGAACTCTGGGCAACCATAAATAATATCAGTCAATTTAAGGCTCAAAAAACGTCAAACACAAATCTGATTAATATTTTACCTAACCCTTTAAACTCTTTAAATTATGTAAATAAATTCTTTGTTGGAATTGGAAAAACTTTGGCGGAAGACATAACTTCCCAGATTGGCAGCCATGTCGGGCGAGTTAATAGCGGCTTTGCTTCTGCATCATCTTTTGTACTGCTGGATACTGACCCGGAGGAAGTAAATAGAATCCTTTCAACACTAGATTCAAATAGTGCATGTGGATGGGATGGCATATCAACTAAATTTGTAAAAAGAGCTAGAGACTTCTTGGTTCCACTTCTCAGTCGCTTAGCAAACTTATGTTTTGAAACTGGTATTTTCCCTCGTGCACTAAAACGATCAGTGGTCACCCCAGTGTACAAGAGTGGGGACAGAGGTGATGTGAATAACTTTCGGCCAATATCTGTGCTTCCATGCTTCTCGAAAATACTGGAAAAGCTTCTCAATAATAGACTTATTAGTTACCTTACCAAATACGATATTCTTTCGCAATATCAATATGGTTTTAGAAAAGGTATGTCTACGCAAGATGCTGTGTTAAATTTAACTACTTATATTGCTGAAAAGGTTGATAATGGCCAAAAATGTGTCACTGTATTCATAGACCTAAAAAGGCGTTTGACACTGTCTCTGTCCCCATCCTTGTGCACAGACTCGAAAATATTGGAGTAAGAGGAGCGCCCTTGAACCTTTTTAGAAACTACTTGGAGGAGAGGACACAGGTTGTAAGGGTTGGTGATTACTGCAGTGATGAGGAAAATGTAACTTTTGGTGTTCCACAGGGAAGTGTTTTGGGCCCTACACTTTTCTTAATATATATAAACAATCTATGTAACCTTGAAATTAATGGTGCTCACATTATCTCTTACGCAGACGATACAGCTGTTGTGTTTTCTGAGCCGTCTTGGAATTCTGTACAAGTGGCAGCTGAGAGAGGCCTGGTTGGAATAGCCGACTGGTTGAATGCAAACCTACTAACTCTTAATACAACTAAAACACACTTCATCTGTTTTTCTCCCAGTCGGCGGTCCCAGCCAGTTTCTGACTTTCAAATCAAAATGAATCGCTGTGGTAATTATCAGCATGTGAGCTGTGGGTGTCCTCCTCTACAAAGAGTAGAATCTATAAAGTATCTGGGTGTTATAGTTGACCAAACTTTTTCTTGGCACAGCCATATTGATCTAATTATAGGAAGGATGAGAAAACTTATGTGGGTTTTTAAGTTGCTAAGGCATGTCATGTCAAATAATTTGATACACAGAGTCTACTTGGCTTTGGCTCAGTCTGTTTTAACATACTGTATTCCAGTCTGGGGAGGTGCAACAAAGACCAAATTCCTTGAAATTGAGAGATCCCAGAGATCACTTCTTAAAATTATGTACTCTAAACCTAGGATATACTCATCAGAAAGTTTATATAAAGTAAGTAACCTTCTTACGGTAAGAAAACTATATTTACTCGATACAATTTTAAAATTGCACAAAAAACTTTCGGTGGGCCTTATTACATTAAAGCGTGGACGTAGACTGGCTGTGGCTCAACCTCAAAGGTATCATACAGCTTTTGCTAGACGTCAATATAGTTGTCAATCTATTTTTATTTATAAAAAAGTTAATAAAATTTTAAATATATACAGTATGAATACGTATGATTGCAAAAAATGCATAGTTAAATGGTTGAAATCTCTTACGTATAAAGACACTGAAAATTTACTTGAAAGAATGGTATAGTTTTGATATAGTTGTTACAAAGGTACATACTCACTCACAACACATACATAATATACACACATGCATTACACAAACATTAATACACAATTACACACACACACACACATACACAACACACTATTTTCAAAAATTAGAATATTTCGTTAATCTAAGATATCACTAAAATTTTTTGTCATTGATTTAATTTTAAATTAGCATACCTATTTCTTACTGTTGCAAGGGCTTTGAGCGAAACAAACCCTAACACAAGCATTTCTAAAATTGCTTAATAGGGTGGTTTCATTTATGAATATGTAATGGAAATGTTTATGCAAATAAAATCATTTTTTTTTTTTATTTACCCTGAAGTTCCACAGAAACAGTCGCCATCCCAATTGGAGACACTAAATTAGCGCCGATGCCTCGAAGTACTGGTAAATCCTCCGGTACCACTATGTCTAGATTTAGTTCCAAAGCCTTTGCCTGAATTATCAAAGAACACTGACTTCCCAGGTCCAAAAGACAGTCTACGGTATGCCCATTAATTTTTATATTAATCATATACTTTGCATTCGGGTTTTGAGTTACACTTAATTGAGCTACTTGCTTTTCATTTCTATTTTGTCCCACGTTTTTTTCAGGGTCTTTATTAACATTTTTATTTTTCCGGCAATAGTTAGACAAATGGCCCGTCTTTTCGCAAACAGTACATTTAACCGGAGGTTGCTCACACTTGGTACTAATGTGGCCTGCTTGGTTACAATTATAGCACTGCACAGTAGACGTGTTGACAAATTTCGAAGTGAGATTGGCATTTCTTTGCTGTAGAGATTTCGAATTTAGATCACGATTTTCTCGATAATACCCAACCTTAACTGTTCTAAAATATTTAAGTACCTGCTCTGGTTCTGAAAATTGAGCAGCTTGTGCACCTACTTTAATTGCTCTATCTTCCACACCGTATAAAATGCAATCAACGGCTTGACGACCATAAATCTTACACCGATTTAACATATTAATTTTTTCATAGTAGTAGTGTTCCAGTGATTCTCCATATCTAACTCTTTTAGCAAGCATTTCAGACAAGAGCTCATAAGAATCTTTAGGCCTTGGTTTTCAAAGATAAACTATACGACGAAACTAATTATTTTTAGTTCAAAAGAAATAAGAAAGTAAATATCAATCATCACATTATTAAACCAAACAATACAATGCCAATTTCATTGTAAAGCTTGAATAATTTTAAATACTCATTATGATTTTTATTTCAAGTAAAACTTTGTTTGTTTACATTGTTTGTTAACATTTTCCAAATAAATAAAAATTGTAATTCAAACGTTTTATCGTTTCGTTTAATGTTCATAAATGTGCAGCACTTACGTTTTGTCTGTAGGCGTAGATCGAAAATATTTTTATTTTCGTCAATCCCAAATTCTGAAAGTTATAAACTACTGGATCCGTTAATAAAACAAGTGTTCATCCATAACTGCTCTTATTTCGGCAAGATACTAATAATAAATTCCTTTCATAACATTGTCTGCATTTTTCATTTTTATGACCATCAATAGTAATCAAAAACCGTAACCATGGCAACTAAACCATGGTCTACTAGAATCGTAATACAAACTTCATAGTACTATTTGCATACATTGCTGAACTAAATATATCCAAATACATCTTTATTTGTTAAAAACACTATATTTAATTATTTAATTCTTTACAAAGCTTACACATGTAACAATCTTATTGTACTGCCTCGAAAAAGTGTTCTGTTATGAATAGAAAAAAAAACTTTTTTGATAAATTGATGAAACTAATAAGACGCCCCAATATCTTATCCATCCTGTTTTGACGGGTTATTGAAAAATAACTTTATTGTATAATAATACCGCGAAAGAACTCCAAGCTTACCTATCAAGATATCTTTATTACAGATGAACCTATTACTACTTTATTAATAACAAAGAAGACGAAATAAAACAATTACATATAACATTAAAAGTAAACTAAAAACCTAGCTATTTGAAAACGTACCTAGTTATCATGTATTAATTTATATCATTTATGATTGTTTACCATCATTAAATGACGGTCGGTTGGTAACGCGGCCAGATTCGACTCGCAAGTCGCATGCTTTAATGAAAAAAGTAAAGCAATTTATACTAAAAAAGATTTCCTTGAAACAATAATTTCCAACGCCTTATCGCTAATATATTTTAATCCGTCTCTATTCCAGCGGAATCATAAAAGCGCCGTCTGTAAAAGATTAGACCCCGATTCGACGGTGCTCTTTGTGGAAAAAGTAAGATTGAGAAGTTTGATTAATCCATTTTGTTCCTAATAACGTCTTAGAAACTCATTCGGTAGCTCAAATTGTCTTTTAGGAGTTTTAAATAATTCATAAAGCTCCGCTGAAATGTCCTTTTGGATAAATGTTCAATATCCTTCAAGCTGACTATTGATTTTGCTTTACAAATTTAGTCTTTATTGTCAATCAACTGAATGACAACATTTCAGTTTTCAGTATGTAACTGTGTTCTGTTGATATTTTTAACATGACATACTTAGAGCCGACTTTCCAACTTCAGAAAAGACTTAGGCTTGACTTCACCAACGTCAGTTAAGTAATATTCGTCAAATAAAATACAAAACGCATAATTTTAAAACTTCACCTATTCGCCAGCAATCATTTATGTAAATGTCATTTTAATATTGGTCGTTTTATACTTATTCAGTCGGGTAAGTCTTATCTGACGTTGTTAAAATCGCCTCTTAACCAACTGAATAAGTATAAATAGTCCGACTTTAAAATTACATTCATATAAATGTTTGCTGCCAAATAGGTGACGTTTTCAAATTCGGCATATTGTATTTTATTCGACAATTATGGCTTGGAAAAACTGGAAGTTAATAATTTATCAACTTAGGACAAAATTGAGCTGTAATGAATCAAAAAGAGATATTCTGTGTGTTAAGTGTGTATTCTAAGGCATAGGAACAGGTCATCAGATTTCTGAAATATTTGACCAGACGACAAAATGGCACTGATATTTTTTCAGCGTTAACAAAAAAACGCAAAAGTCAAACGGGCTCGTTGAGTTAATAACTAGGTGTCTTGGATATAACATGAAAATGAAACATTCATTTTTTTATTTCCAGCCATCAGTTAGTTAACTTATGAATATACCATTTGCTACCTTTTTTTCTTTTTTAGCTTCTATTTACCTTTAACAAACTAAACGTATCATGTATCCGTTTCAATCAAAGAAGGAAAGGTTAAATCCTGTGTTTCCTTTTTTTTCGGAAGGTGTGAAAATATATTTACCCGGACAGTAGCACAAAAGGCGAAAATTTATTTGTGTCTTATATTAGGACAGTCAACACCCGAAAATGTGTGAATTGTCTGATATCTTTTCTTCGATAACATAAAATATAAGCTGTTTATTTACATTGTGCGCGAACTCTTATAAATAACCTTTGACAATCAACAGTTTGATGCAAATACTTAAGCATTGATTTTTTTAATTGAGAAAAGCTTAAAAGGCATGTTTACTGTCGGTATATCTCATTTATGTCGTCCATACCGTATCTGGCAACGGCGACTTCTGCACTCTAGATTTGGTTTACGTGACTAGCGAAACCAAACTTCGTTTTGCAAAGTCGGTCACATGATGAATAGTAAAGCTGCCGTGCAAGTTTAAGCTTTGGCGGTGTCTTTCGTACTTGGCGTTTAGCATCAAGGTCTTCACGACGCGTTTTTTCGAGAACTTGACACTTTTTAAGACAATGCGTCGCCGTCTTATTCCAGTCTGAGACACGCGCGTTCCTCTCAACTAGCAACTGGTATATTTCATGCTACAAGATTGCATTCCAGGGCATCCTTGTAGCGTCAATATTGGCCACTCTACTTCCACTTGCCAAACAAAGATCTAAATAGATCACTGCCTTGGGCAGTCTTTCGTCGTTCATGCGCACAACATGGCCAAACCACCTCAGTTGATTTCTCATGACAAATGCCTAGATACCAAACACCCTAGTGCAGCGCAGGATATCTGTGTTTGGAATACGGTCCTGCCATTTTGTTCGCAAAATGATTCTGAGACATTTAAGATAAAAAACATGCAATAGCTTCAGATCAGCTCTCTAGCAACACCAAGTTTCTGCACTATGTAGAGAGTAGGCAGGACAATTGCTACAACACTCTACACATTTATTGTACAGACTTGGCCTATCGCTTTAAAGAAGTATTGATACTATTGATAGCCCAAAACAAGGAGATACTATTGAATGAGTGGGGTTTAAGTTTGCAGCTTAAGTCGTGTGAATACCAAACACGTATCCTGAGCTTACCAAATGCTGCAGCAGCTCCTCTGGGCAGGAATTTCCGATGCCAGGGTGTTACAATCCTTGATTCGACAACACAAATATCTAAAGCTGGAACTTCCTCTAGATCAGACTAAACCATGTGTTATTCAGCGAATCTACATAGGTTAGGAGATGATTCACTGAGTTAGCCATAAGACGGCCATAATAGTCTTATCGGCATGCAAAACGTTTAAGATGGGTAATCTGGAGACTCAGCACCTTGCTTAGAAGCGAAAGAAGTCAAAAAAGAAGCGAGACAGGTCAGTAATTTAACATGACCTGGAGACAGATACTCCTGCAGTTCGTATACAAAAAAGTTCACCGATCGATATTTTTTTGTCGATGAATAAATTGTGTTTTTTTCACAATTTCTATGCATTCCGATTTCATTCATGTGATGTTTTTTTACGTGCGGATATTTTACTAGATTTTTTAGGTATGACGATTAAATTCGGAATCGAATAATCAAACAAAAAAAGGTCGATTGAAGTGAAAATCGCCGCTCGCAAAATTGTTGACATTTTTTGTAGACAACGCTGCGAAAAAAATGGTGTTTTCATGTATTTATTGCTTGAGAATAATTTTTCAATGTAGCTTAAAAAAGTACATTGTTTTTTTTAAAATTTTATTAGAGGAATGAGATAGTTAAATATGTAAAAATGATATTTGATGAAACAAAAAATCAGAAAATTCAAATTGTCGACTCGAAATGTCAAAAATTTTGCTTCAGACTTCAATCGCAGGCTCCTAGAAGATCGATAAAAAGGTAAATAACCTGTGTTATGATTGTTTATCCTTTCATTTTGACATGTTTTTTTATATTGCATTTGACTTCAAATAAAGATATGTCTGTTTCCCTTCTTAACGAATGAAAAGAGACAGACTACAATGATTTGGAAACGTAGAACTGAACAGCTTTCAGTTGCTCATAAAAAAAACTTGCGTAATTTAGTGTAGTCCATAAACAATTAAGTGGCGATCTGTAGATGTCTCCGCTAAATTGTCTATGGATCCCATTTTTTAGCAACAAACAGCTTAAATTACTACTTAAATCGTAGTGTTTAGGAAACACTTTTAAAAGTCCCTAAAAACTAACACCTTTTAAGAAACCTACATGACCCAGCCGTAGTAGGTAACTGCGGAATATTACCTGAAACAGAAACAAAATAAACTTTTTAAAATAGCTGAAATAACATACAATGCTGTTCACCGAGCATGGCTGTAAACGTAACAATAACAATGATATACGCGTTTTTAATGACACGACATTTTCCCTGAAAGTTATTTAGTAGGCGGTTACAGAAAAGGAAAAGTCATAGAAGGTCATGACTAAGAAAATATTGATGACAGACATTTTTCGTTAATACATTGACAGCATATAATATCCTAACCACTATAATAATCACCGAGAAAGCACGTAAAAATCATTAGGTACTACCCTTCAGTTATAAAAACTCACTTAGTTAATGATGCAAAGTAGTTCAGATGCGCTTGAAAAAACCATTGTATGACGTAAGGATTTTCATATTCCATTAAAAATACAACAACAAATAAAAAACTATGTGCTTAAGTAGCTACCTAATTCTAGCGTAGTATATTTTTGTGTGCCTTTTTCTTTTGCTGATTCAGAGGGCGTTTAACGAGTGAAGATTAGCAAAAGCTAAAAAGCCCATTTGAAGCCCCAAAATGTGTTAAAATAATAAAGAGCCAGCGTCTACCGGTAAGCAAATGATTTAGGTCATAAAACGAGCCTTCTTTAATAATGGAGATTATGACAAATGCGTAAAAAAATTCTTACCTTTGTATTTAAATGTAGGTAGGTACTTATTAAAATTAGTTGAAAAAGTGAAAAATGTATAAAACATGCCCATTTATGAGACTAGGCAAGTGAAATACAATTTTCAATGTTATTTTCTGCGCTAAATTGTATGCGAAGATGGATATTTTGCGAGATATGAAGGGATTTTGTAGGAAAAAGGGTAATGTATAAAAAGCACATCTTACAAACAAAGCAAGTTAGCTATCATTTTTTTTATTTAAAACTTTATTGCACAAATAAAAGTGTACAAAATTTTATATTTATATTTATAATGAATTTACAATAAAAACTTAATTAGGAAACTATGCTATTCACAGCGTTACATAAACCATCTGTGGTTTTACCGAACGCTGCGCTTGTTGAGTCGTCATCGTACTCGTGCTTACAATATATACTCTATACTAAAAAAAAAAGAAAAACAGAAAATGACTATTAATAAATTGCATGCAAATTCGATAACATTTACGCCATAGTCAGCCAGAATAGGCATATTGAGTTACCGATCCACCCGACCCGCGCGCCATAGCACTCGCAAACAGTACCGGTTTTAACTAGGCGGGTCCACACGGGGTGATTTATGTGCACTTAATCAGATCGTGTTGTTTGCAGATCCAAAAAGTAACGTTTAAGTTTATATTTAATATTATTTTTTGTAATTTGTGCTTTTAGTGTTGGAGGTAATTCATTAATGAATTTCGGTACCACATACTTCAGAAGCTGCTTGCCGTATAGGTTATTAAATTTTGGGACTTCAAGTTTCTCTTTTAAGGCACTTCTAGTTTTGCCACTACGGTAGACATAGGTTTTAAGTGGATTATTGAAAAAGTTTTCATTAAGTATTATGAATTTAACTTGGTCATGTATAGGTATTACGTTACAAAGGTAGAAGAGCTCATGGTAGTTATGTTGGAATGCAATTTTAATTTTTTGAGGTACAATAGTTTTAAGTAATCTGATTTGGAGATTGTAAATAGGATCTAAGTGGGATTTGCTAGTTCTGCCATAGCTGCCGAGTCCATAATATATTGTAGTTTCAGCTAATGCCTTGTATAGTTTTAAAAGTGTCTTGTAGGGTATTTTATTTTTAACCAAGGCGAATTTAGCCAGCATAGCCCGAAGCTTGTCACATACATGGTTGATATGTTCCGTCCATTTAAGTCTATCGTCGATTATTAGGCCTAAATATTTATGCCTACTTACAAGTTCCACAGGGGGACATAAACAGCCAGAAACATTGTCATGCAAACATTTATGGGTGTGCGCAATTAAGGTGTGATTTTGTATTTTTCTATTTTTGCTTGAGCTTATATACATAAGTTTAACTTTTTATCAGCATTTAGGACCAGACCTGCGTCATGCGACCATTTTGCTAACTGTGTGAAGTCCCTTTGCAGTTGAGCTAAAGCCAGAGCAGGATCAGTGCTAACTGCTATTAGGCAGGTGTCATCAGCAAACTGGTACATTTCACATTCAGTCACTGTGTTAACAGCGTCGTTAACGTAGGTAATGACTAAAAGGACTAAATGCTAATAGCATTCTCTCCCAGTCATACCTTTAGTTAGATTATGCAGAGAGACTGTTACAGGTGCAGGAGAATGTTGTAAATAGATATTGAAATTGCAACAAATACTATTGTGTAAAATAATATTATTATATACACACCATAATATACATAAACTAAATATACGGTATAAAAGAGTTTAGTTCTTTGAGATACATAACATCCAAAAGCATACATTACTAAAAATATAAATACATACATATTTTACATATTTCGCTATCATTGAAACAGAAACCTTTGTAGGTTGTTTTTGAAACACAGTTTCATCTCTGACCTCCTGATCTCAAGAGGGAGCGTATTCCACAGCCGCGTAGCCGTCACTGTAAATGACTTGTATTGATAGGAGGAGCGATGAGCCGGTATGCCTAGCCGGAGATCTTCGGAAGAACGGAGAGCACGATAATGTGATTGACATAAAAAGGCATGCATTTTCATGCATTTTCTTGCGTTAAATTGAATGAGACTATGCACATACTTATAACGCAAAAGTATTCGTATCTCGCAAAAACAAATATTTATTTAAAAGATATGAATGTGGTCGCATTCGATTAAGTGCAGATAATTAAATTGAAAATAATACCTTACTTGCCTAGTTTAATAAATGTGTATGTCTTATACATCCGTAGCATTTTCACCAAAACTTTGCATATCTTACAAAATATCGATCCTCTAATTATGGGAATCGTCTCATTTAAAACAGGTAGCGCAAAAAATACATACAAATTTGCATTATTTACAATGGTGTCCATGCCCATATCCCCTGGGAGGGAAAAGGAAGCCTTAATTTTGGTAGAAAGAACTTGGCAGATTCTGATTTCTAGTACCAAGATGAAGTTAAAAGCAAAGGTTTTATTGATGCAGTTCTATATATTATGCCGCCAAAAGTCTTATTTGGATTTTTTCTACTTGATCTTGTGAGCGATACTCAAAACACCTAGAGCGCTATTTTTGAAACTAATAAGTATTAAGAATAGTTAAAACATAAGTGATTGTTTGATTTGTGGTTTTTTGTTCTTATCGTTGGCTGCCTAATGAATTAACTTAATTTCGTATTTCCATTTCAACACGATTGTAAGATCATTTGCGCTTCTACAAGGGTCTTCTGTAAGAATGATTGCTCATAGACTCCTTTTAATTTACTATCTGTAAAATATTCAATAGAAGTGAAATATTTAGTTGTCAATAATTAGTTGTTGATTAGACTCCACTAGTTCATTTACACCTAAAATTTATTTTAAGTTAGGTACAGTCGCCGTCAGATATATTGGAGCAGACAAAGTTACCAAATACTTCTGAACATTTTAAAATTTCAATAACTTCTATACACTATAAGTTACAATTAATATCAGAATATTTATCGCTTCATTAATATCTGAGCAGAAACTAGTCAATAACATCTATACACACACTAACCAGTAATATCTGAAGACTCATAACGTCAAATGTATCTACGCAGTCGGTCTTAAAAATCTGAGCAATCCAGTCAAATTACAGAAGGAAGTGCTTCCAACTTAACTATAAATGCTGTTTAAAATAGGAACTCTTTTCATATTTTATTTTATTTTTATTTCAAAACTTCATGCACACAACATTAAATTGTAGGTACATATGGCGGACTTAATGCCAAAAGCATTCTCTACCAGTCAACCATAGGTCAGGACAGAGAAAAATATATATATACAGGCGGTGCAAGTAAAGTTATAGAGGCAATAAAAGAGAAGAGAATATCGATAGAGATAACTATAATACAATGATAAACATACATACTGCCTATTACTTATATACGATTATATGAAAATAATGAAATAATATATTTATTATATAAACATACACATCATTTAAATATACATAATATGGTACACATAGATAAATTAATGTCAATGAGACGGGTCAGTGAGTTCGTCGAGTTCGTCGTCGGGTCGATATAGTGTTCGTAATGCCATTTTGAAGGTAAATTTCGAGGTAGATGTTTGGACACTTTTTGGAAGCCCATTCCAAAGTCGAATGGCTGTGAGAGTAAAGGAATTGAAATTTTATATTATAGTAAGATGACGCTGGCAGTTTGTAACGCTTTGTAGTAGTAGCTTAGTAGTGTTTTATATTACGCCGCTAGTACACCAACGCATTCACATGCGGCAGAGATGCGGCTGAACGATATCGACAGGGATGAAACAATCACATTAGCTTTGTTAGACTCTTTACACATTGCGACTGTTAGCAACGATGCAGTCGCGATACTGTCACTATGCTGCATTGATGCAGTCGTTAATGGTCCACCTTCACACACTTTCGCTAATTTTAGCATCGGTACAGTCGCAATACTGTCGCGACTTAGTATCGTGTATCGATACTAAGTCGCGACAGTTGCGATGCAGAAGCTGGCCATTGACGACTGTATCTGTATGTTGGCACCAGTGTCGCGCGACTAGCATTTGAAATTTGTGTGCATGAACATGTCTGTTTGTATTGGTCTGGGTGTTTTCTATGTATATTATGTATGTATTTACAAACAAAAATCATTTAAGTATTATATCCGTTGTCTGGCACCCAGAACACAAGCTTTAAGTAGCTTACTTTGGGACTAGATGGCGATGTGTGGGAATGTCCAAAGGATAAGGATAAGGATAAGGATGCTGACGTACCTATTATCTGCTAGGCTGTTCGTCAGCCATTTAAGCAGGTGTTTAAACGGCGGTTTGTTTATTATCAACTTTCTTTTTAAGGTCGTTTTAACGCCGTCGACACAATGTGTCGTCATGCTCATTGCAATGTCATAGAGATCGAAGTTACGTTATCACTCTCTCGTACCTGTCACTTGATAAAATTGAGAATTTTCAGAATTAATGAGCCTATTTAGCCAGATTCGTCTGTGAAATCCACAATGATTTTCGGCCCACCCATTTGTTCCTATCGAATTTTCTCCTCCAATGCATTCCAATATTAGAATATAAAAATCTTGGTCTGGGATAATACTCGTAGAAAGTAACGGTATGAAATCTCGATAGCTATCTCTTTTATTTAGATTATAAGATGGCTGTTCAATTGTTCTGAAGTTGTTAATAAATATATTTACTTGTATGAAATACTATGAACTTGATATATTAACATGTAGGTTGTAAGTTTTTTTTTAAATCTTTACGAATTAGTTTTTTTATGTAATGGGTTCGTTGACAATGGAGCGAGCTCACAAGATACTGACTTTTAAGATACCTACATGGGGATTTTATTTTATTTATATTTGGTTGGACATGTTACTAGTCCATTCTTGCGAAAGTGGTCCATTCGTTCGAAATCCGGTGATCAAGGTCCCACAAGATACTTATAGAAAAGCCATTTACCTCGCGCGGCGCGTATGCACAATATTTTTGCTCAATATCGGCAAATTAAAGAAATGAACAAAAAAATATTTTATATGCGGTGACATTCAAAAGTGAAGAGAAGAAGAATGACATAATTCAGAAAAAGGAAAAAGTTGGTATTTTAGTAAGGAGTTTTCATTTCACGTTAAAGAGGTCGCATGCTTTCAGCACCCAGATCCTGAACCACTCAGTTCGTGGCAAGTGCAATCACGCGTGAAATCAGCAACCAATGAACCCAGATACCCCTCCGCATGTGAAGACATAACAAGTCCAACCATTTCTTTTTAAAGTAGACTAATAATTCCTTATTACAAATCACCGAACAGAATAATGAAATAGTATAATCCAGAATCAATTGACTTGCTGTAGTTATTTATATACTTAAGAGTTTCCAAATATGTCATATTTTAATACATGATATTATCCTGTTTTACTTATTTTACCGTGTTCAATTTAACATCTCATAAAGAAGGGAATAATTGGTTCCCGCCCCTGCCATTAAATCATTCGACATCAAAGTTTAATACTGTGAAAGAACACACAAATTAGAGAGCATCTCTGTAATAAATTGAGACTTAAACGCTCTTCTCGCTTCGCTTTTATCGTAGGGCGTCTCTCAGGGCTGAGGGCTACCACCACGGTTAATTTTAGTGTACCTACGCAAATAATACAAAACCATTATTGCTTGAAATCAGTCATCCTTTCTCAAAGTGAAAGAAAACGCCCCGTTTTGCCACTAGGGAATGCTAAGGGGCCTGCAGAAAATTGGGAGAGAATATAAAAGTCAATTAACCTATTAAAAATTTATTTCAGGGGCCATAATCATGTTTAGGAACCTCTAATCTGAATAATTGTATAATGATAATGTTGTCATTTTATTCTACGGAATTCTTTTATCATAATTAATTGGACTTTTACCAATAACTTTATTAGTGTTTTCCTTTTACGTCCAGTTTTATATCTACGTTATATTTTTTTTTTATTTTGGTCATATATTTCACGATAAAAAGGTTTGCTTGACCGCTACAAAATTTTTGCTCATAAGATTTTTTATTGTGCAGGTAATAAACATAGGGATTCGTTAAAATATTTTACAGCCTGACCGCACCATAACATAGTTTATGGTTTGATGAATAATTAATTTAATTTCTTACCGTTTACTTTAACTGTGCTAATCCCGTAAATATACAGGCTGAAATTTTATTCAGTGACTAAATTTTATTTAATACTGATATTTTCTCGTTTTCACTATTTCCCCCAATAGGAAAAGTTGTTTATATGAATCAGTAGAATCTTTACACAAAAATTGGTCACTGATTAAAATTTAAGCCTGAATATGTAGGTTTATACTCCGAATTTACGAAGTTGCATTGAATACATTGCATTTATAAAAAAATATATCGCTTCCCTGATGATAACGAAACTTTTCTATTAATGTCAGTAAAAGGGTTTGACTGTCATTGACAGAGTAAACTAGTCTCCAGTCATTTTCGTGGCGACACACAGATGTTACGTTACTAAAATAATAATATTGAGACAGCCCTGGTTACTGTCTTGTTCCGTTCGTGACATTTTCTTCGCAGCGGTTTATTTACTGAGTGTAGTATTGTAGCTACTTTGCTCTAGTATCTTGGTTGGAACGCGACGACAGATGTGCACTCCGTTAACCTTCTAGTTCCTAGCATTTCGGTGGATTCCGTTTTTAATGATTGTTAAGACTAACAGGACTGTTAGAGCTGCAAGCTTTTAAAATTTAAAGTTTGCTGTAAAGTTTCACGGAGGTAGTAAAACCTGTCTTGTAGTTTTGCACTTAAAATGCTGCAGGCGTTGTTGTTTTCTACTAAAAGGTACTATAGTTCCATGTGTAGAAAAGACCTACGTCTAACAACCAACTAAGTGTATCATTTTCCATTTCAGAGATAACACAGACATACTCGATGATATATATAATATTTTTTAAATGAAATGACTTGCTTTTTCTACAATTAGCGAAAAACTCGCACAAAAAATTCCTTGAACCTTATCAAGACCTAATCTAATTAAGGCATATAGTTATTTGAAATCCTTTGTATTTTAAGACTTAGAAAGTCAAGAGGTACATGACACTATACAGAGTCTTAATAATAACTCAGCTACTGGTAATAATACTTTTTTAGAAAACATCATGTCTCTTTAACGTACCTCTGATTACACTTATCATATTTTTTATCGATGCTTGATTCGTGGTGTCTTCTCAAGCTCGATAACAAGGCTTTGATAACACCTATCTAAGGAAGGGAATAGAGGCGATGTCAACAATTAAAGACCGATTGCAGTTTTATATTTTTATCCTTATATTTGAAAAGCTTTTAAAATTCTTGTCAAAATTTAGAAAAACCGGCCAAGTGCATTTTTCATAGTGTTTGTATGAAGAACAAATTTATATTTGCGATTTTTGAAAATCTCAAATAACTACTAGTTTGATCCCGTCCAAAACAATTTTCGTTAAATGTATTTATAACATAAGACATATCTTTTTTCAAAATTTACACTCGCTTAGCGTAGAAGTTAAAGGTAAGGGGTATTGCCCATTTTAGCAATTTTTCGGTTTAAGTTTCATGTATGGGAGCCCTTCCATAAATTTCATTATTTTTTATTATTTGTATAAGAATCGTAAAGCGGTTAACAGGATACATCTTCCTACCAAATTTCAACAGTGTAATGCTTATAGTTACAGAATAAAAAGCAGGCAAATTGTCTGAAAACGCTGTTAGTAACCTTGTAAATATATTGTTAACAAATTGAATAAAGAAAAAACCGGCCAACACGTGCGCGAGTCGGACTCGCGCACATGTAATGAATTTGGGAATCCACTTACTTCCACTTAGTAAAATACCGCAATATTTTGTTGACAGCAAATATAACTTTGTTTTTCACAGTGTTTGTATGGAAAACAAAGTTATGTTTGCGGTTGTTGAAAATGTGCTATACCTCTAAAACCTCCCGTTCGATCCCGTTTAAACCAATTTTCGTTGAAATTTTTTGTTGAGATCTACATTTTTTTTTTCAAAATTCACACTCGATTAGTTTAGAAGTTAGATGGGGGGGAGGCCCATTTTACCCCTTTTGAACCGTCTAGCTATGAAATTTTAGACTTTAAAAGAAAATGGTTTTAGAAACCTCTATGTCATTTTAAAAGACCTATACATAAACATCCCACACGCATATTATGCTTGACAAAAAAATTTTTTCCGTTTAAGTTTCATGTATACGTAATTTAAATATCATTATTTTTTGTTTTTTGTGTAAGGATTGTAAAGCGGTTAACAGGATATATCTTCCTACCAAATTTCAGCAGTGTGATGCTTATGGTTACAGAATAAAGTGGCTGTGACATACGGACGGACAGACAGTCAGTTCTTTGCCATTTGGCTACAGAATCCTAAAAAGTATATCGGCACGTTTTTGAACTTGGCAAAAGCGTTTAATACCGTCTCTATCCTCATTCGCCTACGCAAGATGGAAGCTATTGGTATACGTGAAGTACCACTGCGCCTCTTTGAGAACTACCCCACAAATCGTTACCAATCTCCCAAAGTAGATTACTGCATAAGTGATGAAACGCCCACCACCTATAGAACCGAACAAGGTAGCGTGCTCGGACCGAGTCTCTTTTTACCGATTTCATTGATATATATTAATGAGTTATGTCTTGCACCTATAAATGGAAAGAAATGCTATACTGCTATTGTAGATCACTGAGACACTTGGGTCATAGCTCGCAGTTTGCTAAGAAGTTTTTGAGTGTGGTTATATCTTTGCTTAAAAGAAACATGCTTTCACTAAAACTTCGGAAATCTTAAAACATCATTGGTTCTATTACGTCACAGCCAGATGCACAGATTGGTATTCGAGCACACACTTATTATGTTTCACTATCTGATTCTTTCCCATGCGTTATTGTGTATTCGATATCTTAGCGCCAAATAGGTAAACACCTATCGGCAAAAAGGCAACGTTTTTTGGGTTATGAAGAACTTGCGTTATGTGGTTGTATTAATTAACTTAAAAACGTCTACTGTGCATTGTGTCAGTCTTTTATCTTATACCGTATCGTGATTTAGGGCAGGGCATGTAGAACGAAACTTCTGTCCACAGAAAGAGCACAAAGATCTGTGCGACTGTGCGATTTCGACTCAGTACAAGTGAGATGCCCAGGCTATGTGGTGTTCTTACTGTCAAACAGTTGTTTATATGTTTATTCACAATTGGGCTTCTCGAATAGAAGAAGACCAAAAGAAATCTGTAATAAATATAAATAATACAACACATCAATTGTCATGGTTTTGAAGTAAGGAATTTACTAACGATTTTACTAACGAAAGGCTTTTACTAACGATTCCCATAATTTCTAGAACCATTAAAATATAATAAATGACATGAAACCATAGGAATCTAGAACCACCAAGACTACAAAAAAACTTAAAAGCTTTTAAAATAAATAAAACGTATGCTTAAATAGGATCACTTTAACTTTTTTAAACATCTGGACAGGACTACCCATTCATGTATACAATCACACACGAAAACATACACACACTTATAATATGTAATCTATAGTTTTATTTTCGTTTTATAGTACTAAGTGTCTGTGTATCATAACTTGGGAAGTGTATAAGTGATTCGCATTGTACTATCTAATGGAAGAAACTGTTTCCTAGAATACAGGATAATCCTCAAATAGGTGGCAGAGTCATCTTGTTAGTAATGCACTGTACACAGACTAAATTCTGTAATAACCATTTAAGTTGTAATTCCCATGCATTACAACTTTATTTATTTATCATCTTTAAGATACTTTGTAGTTTCTTGTTTTTATAAAATATTTATATTTTCCCCTCGTAAATAACTACTTTATGTATGTTCTAGCTAAAAACAAAGCAGCCATGATCGAACTAAGCACAGATCAAGATTTCGTCGCACACCAGCATTGTAAATATTTCAACACACTTTAATATCACATTGTACAGTTGAGCTCAAAAACGATGTTCCAGAACACCTATTTCGACATAATATGCTACATGTGCATCAAATGGTTATAATTTTATTGAGTCGAATTTACCAACGTCAGTTAAGGAATATTCGTCGAATATGAAACAAAAAGCCTGATTTGAAAACGTCACCTATTTGACATCAATCATTTATGAAAATAACAATTTAAATTTGGTCGTTTTATACTTATTCGGTTGGATAAGTCCTGTCTGATATTGGTAAAATCAACTCTTAAAAATATATAATTTAAAAAGTGTACTTGTCAAAAAAAGTTAAGGCATCATTATTTAAGGGGATACCCGGATTCTTAACGCGCACACTAGCGCCACTTTAGTAGAAAAATCATGACTTGTTAAATAAAAGACCACAATCGAAAATCTGATTAATGCGATTGTAGCTCTGGTTATGTGGTTTAGATACAATGTTTAAGTTCAATAAAACGAGAGTTATCTGCAGTTACAGTTAGAAAAATTGCCAAAAGTGGCCATATTTAGCAATTTTTCTAACTCTAACTACAGTAAACTACTTTAGAAACAATTTAAACGTACTAATTAAACTATAGAACCTGTACTACAATCGTGACCACCAGATTTTTGATCGTTTTTGTATTTAAGGAGTAATCATTATTTTAAAGAGAGTCTGAAGAAAATCAGGGTAGCCCCTTAAGGCACAAAGTAACTAGGTTATAATATGGTGTCAAATGTTACAAAAAATACGATACTTCAAAATCTTTTTTTAAATAAAACTATGTTGCATGCATTTGAAGATGACTGTATCATCTACGTGTCTGCCATGACTTGACTATAAAACAACGTTACCTGAAAACAGACCGACGATAAATTCCTTTTTATGTTCGGTGACAACGCCGAAATATATTTTTTTGTACCTACAAGTGTCCTTTTATTGTTTTCTCGACATTTTTACGGAATCTTTCTTTTGTAGAATTGTAATTTGATTTGTTTCCTTTACAAGGTGTGACATGATGGCGAAAAATACTTGGTTTTTATAGGAGTTATATAATTTACAAAACTTTCGGGAAAACTTATGGAAAAACATTTCAGACCGTAAATGGGGGTATTTATAATACGCATTAAAATACAGAAAAAAAAGTTGTAAAAGCTGTTTTTATGATTTATGACATTAACTGTTGTTGCTTTTATTAATTTAGTGTGCAGTAAAAATTTCAACTGCATTAATTATTACGTATTATCAGATAGCTCTCTATCCAACCCATTGTTTATCCCTTCGTTGCAGAACAAAACAAATTCCAAACCGTCTCGTGAGTCGCGTCATAATGATTCGGAAACGGTGATAGCCAAAGTTCGATTCCTATCTTTATCTTGGCAAAGACGTGATACACTTGTTAAATAGCCGACGGTTTTTACGGCGGTTGTAAGGCTAATGAAGTTTTGTTAATGGTAGCAATGATCGGTTCTAATCGGTAGACTAACGTGTTCGTGTGCTAACTACATAATAAGTAATTGTTCAACCAAGTGTGATACTGGAAAAAGCTTTAAGAGCCCATCAAATCACGCTGTGGGAGCTTATGTTTGCTTTTTTCTGGGTGGTATAAACCTCGTATAATAAGGGATGCAGATTCATTCTGTCAACATTGTGTTTTTTTTCGACTTAAAAAAGGAGAAGGTTATCAATTCGACTGTTCTTTTTGTATCTATGTTACCTCATATCTCAGTATTTTTTTCGACCGATTTGAAAAAAAAAATCGCCTACCTCTGTTCTGACCTACGGTTGACTGGTAGAGAATGTTTTTGGCATTATGTCCGCCATATATATAATTTTATGTTTTGTGCATGAAGTTTTAAATAAATAATACTGATCAAAGGTTCAAAAGTGAAAAATAAACATTATTAAGTTAGACCAGTTATACCAGTGCTAACTCAGGACATAAAATGCCAGTGAAAGGTGACTATGAGTTGTTATTCTCATACTACAGCAACCGAACAACTGCAAAATATAATACCCACAGTCGCGAGTCACCAGTTACAAATAAAGCGACTAAAAAAAATAGGGATGTGCTTTAAAAGCGACACATGCGAATAAACAGGAACACGCAATGTTTGCTCCATAGCAACACGGGAACAATGTCCGTCTCGTCATCATTAAAACAATACGAGCCAACCTTTCGGAACTGACTAGCAACGCTTTTTATAAACGGAATGCCCGTCTTCATAAGCAGATTTTTGTGATTAAAATAAAACATCGAGGGTCGAAACGAGGGCATGTCAAGTTTTATAATAGAAACTTGATATGCCATTGTTTTGTTTGTGCATGAAACTCGTGTAGATTTGATTTCAGCAAAGACTTACAGTCCGTTTTTTTTGCTTGTCGAATAATGTACACAATTTTTTGATTACTTTTAGTATTATAATACCAGTAAATCACATTAATTAATTTTAGTATCCAACGATGAATTAACTGTGTAGAGTGTGAGTATTCATCGTCATCATCATCATTATCAGCCAAAGGACGTCCACTGCTGAACATAGTCCTCCCCCACGGCTTTCCACAGCGACCGATCACTAGCGGTCTACATCCAGTTTGATCCTGCGATCTTTTTAAGGTCGTCTGTCCATCTTGTTGGTGGACGTCCTACGCTGCGTCTAGGTGAGTATTGTGTTTATCTTAAAATGAATCAAGAAAGAAATGTCAAGGGCGTTTACAATATTTGATAAGCAAAGAAAATGATAGTTATTGACAAAAAGCTTCTTGCGATAAAGTCGCAAAGTTATATATGTCGCAGGGATTTTGTCAAAATCCGGCCAAGTGAGTTTGTTTTGTTTGTTTTTACAGTGTTTTTTGTATGAAGAACAAAGTTATGTTTGCGGTTGTTGAAAATGTGCTACATATCATAAACTACTAGTTCGATCCCGTCCAAACCAATTTTCGTTGAAAGCATTTGTTAAGATTTCCATTATTTTTTTCAAAATTTAGAAGCTGGAGGGGGGGGGGGGTAGAAGAGTAAGAATCGTAAAACGGTTAACATGATACATCTCAATACTAATTTTCAACAGTGTGATGCTTATAGTTACAGAATAAAGTCGCTGTAACATACGGACGGACAGACAGACAGACTTGACGAAACTATTATAAATGCACTCCTTAATTATTATTAAACTGATTATTGTCAATGAGACTGGTTAATTTCTCGGTCTTTTTTTTGCTTTCAATGATCATATTTAACTAGGCCGAATAGTGATATAATAATAAATCTAGGTTTATTATGTAATGAGTTTGTGGTAAGAGCCCCACGTCTTCTAATTGATCAATTAAGTTCATCAGTCGCCATTTTTAAAACTTTAGTTGTAAACATTAGAGCGTGCCTTTTGCAATATCGTTTTATTACAGATCCATATTGTTTCTGTGAGGTATTTACTTAATTATTCTCTTCTAATTGATCGTGAGCATTTTTAAGTGCTTCAATCGATAGATTCATCAAATTAAGTGGAAGTCGTTGTGAAATTGTGGTGCAAAATATTAAGACATAGAGTTACGTATACTTACATACTTATTGTTGATTTACTGACATATCGAATAAAGCGGAATGGAGTGCGAATAAAATGTATCAGGTAAAAAAATAGTTGAAAAACTTTAAGCAAGAAAAATACAAAACTTGAGTTCGGCTGGACATATATGTAAGCAGCACCTAAACATTAATTTAATGCCTTTTTTATTACCAGTAATACCTAAATACTATTATGCTTATTATTATTGAGTTTAATGATTAGGAGGCGTTATAAGATTTTGAATTCTTATGTTTTATCGTATAGACAGGACTATATAATTAGGCTTGTGAGGCTAAATGCTGAAAACACCCTAGCCAAACTAACAAACTTCTATAAAAAAGTCGGTCTGACCTTGCGAAATTTGTGATCTCTTATTGTGTTATGTATATAAGTGTTATGAATATTAAAAGTAAGTTAATCAAAGCACATGATAATTTGAAATTCAAGTACGCATCATATATGCATGAATTTTTGACTTTACGGTATGCTTGGTAATGCTTGAAAGATTAGTATCGTACCATATCTTTTTATCTTTCACCAACCATAATCTTACAAAAGCACATGCTATAATAAATTTATATATAAGGATTTGTCTCATGTACAACAGAACCTTATTTCCGTTCGTTAACTAGTTGTTGGAATGTTGAATGTGGACGCGGACCGGACGCGGCAGTGTAGGACGACTCTCGATAAAGCCTCTCTTTGCAAGGTCGTTTATAGGTTGTATAGTATGCTGTTCTTGTCTTAAGTTTCTGGTAGTTTAAATTAAGTAAATGATAGTAATTTTCATGTTAAAATAATAATACAGAAATAGTAATACCACTCCTTAAGTGTTAAAACGCTGTCGATATATTATTTACATTTAAAACGATTGAATTGAGTTTTACGAATGGCAGACTTAAGGATTCTCTAAAAGTGAATTAACACAATTAATCCGTAAAGTGATTTAAATTAAATACTTTTTATCGTATTTTGGTGGCTATATAGAAATTAGTAGCCAAGTTGGCACATATTAAAATTGATAACGTTTAATTGATAAGATTAACAGCAGAATATTTATTCATTGAGATCAGTTTAAGTAGTACCAAAGCTTTACTTGGGGTGGTGTATTGTCCTCCAGGGATTGATTACTTCAACCAGCTTGAGGTTGCCCTTGAATCATGCTGTTCAGACTACTCCCATCACATTATTATGGGTGATTTCAATACCGAGCCTGCCGGAGATCCTCCTCGTTCCGACAAATTTCTTCATTTACTAAGGTCCACTGGCCTCCAGTATCTTCCATTTTTTCCCACTCATCACAATATTGGCACCCGTGATACCTGGCTCGATCACGTGCTGACCTCGTCTGAACAGTTCGTGCTTGGCCATGGTCAGTTGTTGGCTCCAGGTTTCTCTAGACATGATTTGTTGTACTTAGCTTACCGTATTCGACCTCCTGGAAATAGGCCCCGGACAGCTCAGGTGCGAAGTTACTCGCGTATCAATAATGAAAGCTTGTTGAAAGATGCTGCTACAATAGACTGGAACCCTGTCATGTCTGCTGGCACGGTCGATGTTAAAGTGGAGCTGCTGTGTAGCAATATTATTAGCTTATTTGATAAGCATGCGCCCATGCACACAGTCCGCATAAGGCGACCGCCAGCTCCTTGGTTGACAAAGGATATCAAACTTGCAATGTCTAGACGCAATAAGGCCTTCCGTACTTTCAAAGGAAATAGATCAGACGAAAATTGGGCCCAGTACAAAAAGGCGCGTAACCGTTGCAATCAGATGATACGTGCAGCGAAACGTCATCATATACATACTGAGATCCATAAGTCCTCTTCCTCTAACATCTGGAATTTTCTGAATTCACTTGGGGTCGGCAGATCAAAGTCTGATGACATCCACATTCCTTTTGATCTCAACGACATCAACCAGCATTTCACGAACCTTCCTGCCCTTGATGCTCTCACCAAAACGAATACTTTAGCATACATAGCTTCACTCCCTGCTCCTGACATTACTCCCTTCTCATTTACCCCTGTCTCCGATGCTGACATCAGCAAGGCCATTTCTACGATTACATCTAAAGCAACCGGAGTGGATGGCATCAGCCGTCTGATGATGGTGCCATTGCTCAAAATAATTTTACCTATTCTCACTCACATTATTAATTGGTCATTGGACTCTGGCACTTATCCAGATGTTTGGCGTAAAGCTCTCGTCCGTCCACTCCCTAAGGTTCGTAATCCCACTTCTCCAAGCCAATACCGGCCCATTTCCATTTTGCCTTTTCTCTCAAAAGTAATTGAGTCATGTGTACTTAAACAGTTATCCTCCCATCTCTCTCAGAACAACTTACTGAATCCTTTTCAGTCTGGATTTCGTGCAGGCCATAGTACTACCACTGCTCTGCTGAAGGTAACAGAAGACATACGAGACGGGATGGATTCCTTTAAAGTCACACTTCTTGTTCTAATAGACTTTTCTAATGCCTTTAATGCTGTGGACTATGACCTCCTTCTGGCCGTACTTTCGTACTTAAAAGTATCTTCTTCAGCCCTGGAATGGTTCTCTTCCTATCTGCGTGGTCGCCAGCAGTCAATTAAAACTCCTAACGCCCATTCTGACTGGTACAATCTGTCATCTGGTGTACCACAGGGTGGCATAATCTCTCCTTTGCTCTTCTCTATTTTTATAAATCTTATCACCCTTAATCTTCGCTGCTCGTATCATCTGTATGCTGATGACTTGCAATTGTATGTGCAAAGTGAAATTGCAGAACTACCTGCTGCAATTCATCTTATGAACGAAAATTTAAATTATATTTCATCGTGGTCACAAAACTTCGGAATCTCTGTCAACCCTACGAAGTGTCAGGCCATTATTGTGGGTAGTCCGGGACTTGTTTCTAGGTTTAATGTAATGGATCTGGACCCAATAGTGTTTGAAGGTACCACTATACCTTACTCTACTAGTGTCAAGAACTTGGGCCTAACTATGGACACTACGCTTAGCTGGTCTGTTCACATAGCTGAGGTCAGCCGTAAGGTGATTGTCTGTCTGAGAAGTCTCTACCGCTTAAAATTCTTTCTCCCATTTAAGACGAAGCTTCTGCTTATGCAAACTCTTGTCATCCCTATCATAGACTACGCAGACTCTTGCTGCACTAATCTTACTGAAGCCCTTATCGACAAGCTTGAACGTCTCCTCAACAATTGCATCAGGTTCATCTTCGGCCTCCGTAAATATGACCATGTCTCCAGTTTTAGAGCACAGCTTAACTGGCTCCCTATTCGTCAACGTAGAGACTCTCGAATCCTTTGCATTTTACATGCTATTCTTAATAACCCCTCGTCGCCTTCTTATCTTAAAGATATGTTCCCGTTTTTATGCCAAACTCACGATCGGTCTCTCCGTTCCTCCGTCAATCTCCGGCTAGGCACGCTGGCACACCGCTCCACGTACGTCTCCAAGTCATTTTCAGTGACGGCAACACGACTGTGGAACTCTCTTCCTTTGGATGTCAGGAGGGCCGAGTCGAAGGTATCATTCAAGAGGAAAGTCCGACAATTTCTTAAAGAATAGATAATTGCAAAATAATATTTATTTATTATGTGTATTATTTATGTACATTTTTTTTTATATATTGTATTTATTTTGTGTAAGTTTAAGTATATTTATTGAATATAAAATAATTTACAGTAATTAAAGCACGTTTATTTGTTACTATAAATATTAGTCAATTGTTACTATTTTGTTGTTTTTTCTCAAAATTTCTTTTCGCTGCACCCATTGCCATCTCTCTGCATGACCTAAAGGTTTGACTGGCAGAGAATGCTTTTAGCATTAAGTCCACCTTTGTACACTATGATTTGTGCAATAAAGTCTTTAAATAAATAAATAAATAAATAACGTTTTCGAAGTACATTTGCACTAGCTTATGATGAAGATAATTATTACATAAATCGTCCTAAGCGGAAAAAATATGTTTGATGAGACATATTTTTTCCGCTTAGGACGATTTATTTAATTTAAATCACTTTACGGATTAATTACTCTTATAACGAATTACCCGATGTTTTGAATGCTTTACAGCATCCGTGATCGCAGGCAAGACTCTTCCTTGTGACCCAAGTGTATTTTTATTTCAATGAGTAGTATTCGCGTAAACTTCAGAACCAAATATGAGGAAAAGTACTCAGACAAAGAAAGACAAATGGTATTAGTTGCCGGCGTAAAAATGATAAAACAACTTGTTGTCTCGTTCAAACAAATCAATGTGTAGGGGGCACAGATTTATGTGCCCCGAGGGCACACATAAAATAATGTGAACGGTATCGTCGTAAAAAGTGAGCATGCATTCGATTTCATATTGACGACATAATAAATGGGAAAACATCGGATACGTCGGTCCGACGTATGGATCCCATAAAGTTTTATTTGGCCTTTGCGCGAAAGTTAAAAATAGAACTCACTTTCTCAAATATGTTACGAAAAAGATTTGGTGTTGGGTGTGTTGGTCTGGAATTGAACTTATCGCACTTTTGGGTAGAAGTTCCGAAATGCACCAACAGATGGCGCTGTTCCTAGATAACTTGCATGAACTTGCGTTTTGGATACACTCTTATATTCGATATGATAGGTATACACCTATGCTTCGAATTTTAAAATTATGTTATGTACACTATTGTTCGACTACAGTTTGGTCTGTATTTTAGATTATTTAGTTATAATAAGTAAGTAAAGACTGTAATTTGTTTGTGTACTGAATAAATAAAAAACAATATATAACAAATTTGATGTAACTTATTTTGACGATCTGTCAATACAATAAACCGGTGTCTGCGTAGTTGGCGTTTATTTAGCTAAGAAACCTAGCATTCCCTTGACTGTGACATGTCAACCTGCCGGTTGTACAACTGTTTTCTTCCATAAAAAAAAATGTAATTTGAACACGGCTAAACAAAATAAAAGCGATTTGAATGTCTGAAAGGAATTATGACCACTGCATTCACGATGACATTAGTGAATTAAAACGGAACCAACTAATTCATAATTAACGTCTTTGGAAAATTATAAAAGTCACTTCAAAATTCTGACGATAATTCTATTATCTAATAATTAGACAGGTAGTTCATATTCCTGGACAGTTTGAACAGCATTATCTTACTTAACTCTTTGCTTACACACCAATACATTCACTACCTTAGATAAATTTGTGCGTAGACTCACACGCTGCTTAACCGCTTCACGAATACCTATGCATCTCACAACTGATGTTCAAAGAAGGCTATCCATATACCATCTCGCGACGAACCGAAGAGTTTCAAAGGCTGAGTCGCACGAGCACCGAACCTGAAGTAATGTGTTAATCGATGGGACACATTTCCTGCGCTAAGTGTGCTCCCATCCCAACTCCTAATACACTTTATTTTCCATCGATACCGTTTACCTAGATGTGATCGATGTAAAGAGATGAAAAGTGATTTCCATTCGTCAATGCTAGTCTTATTTACATTATAAAAATATAAGTTTGTTGGTTCGTAGTTGCTTTTCGTTTCTTTCACTAAAGGTGGGCGCTAATATCATCGACACAGTTTTTTGACTACTGCGGTTGTTAACGCAAGAATGTTTCTGTATATGTGTTATTGAAATAAATTTGTCAATTGTAATTGTACCTTAAACGGATCAAGACCTATTTTAAATTCTTGTATTAGTTAGAAAGGTACCTAATTATTGAGTTACGTAAGATATATTAGTGCTAAGTGGTACTGCCTCATGATTAATAGAATGGAATAACTTCGTGTACAATCCTCAGGGACCATACCTACCTGTTACATACTCAAAGCACTGAGGTTCAGCCTTAAAATCTGAGTGGTCCATCTTATATTATATATACGATTATCCCAGTATGCACTATCATACTCCTATTATTCACGTACCACTAGATGAGATTTAAGGTAAATAACGATGGTTTAGAGTATTTTTAACACTCACAGTGTCATATTTTATATTTATAAACATGAAATAAGAAACCAAAATTTGAGCACGGGCGGGACTCGAACCAGATAGCGCTAAACGTCACGCGTAATAACGTATCCATAAGAGACCACAAATTTCGCGAGGTCGGATTGACAGAACGGTAGCTCAATTGGTAGAGCGTTTGGCCCGGTTATCCAGAAAGTGCTGGTTCGAGTCCCGCCCATGCGCAAATTTTTTGGTTTTTTATTTCATCTTTATGAATGTCCATAACGATCTTAAAAAGTGTAATATTATACCACAAAAAAAGAAGTCCAGCATATTAACAAAATTGTTTTAGCACTACCGTATCCAGAAACTTTAATTCGATCTTTCCACTCGCTTGCGGCAATTAATCGAATATGAGCCTTATTTCTTATCTGAAAGAGTCACGGGTTGTGTTAACTTAGTTAATTTGGAGGTCGATGAGACCTTAGGATGCAAATGTACTATATTTGCTGTAATGTCATCTGAATTGTGGAACGCTGGTATCAGTGTTCTGCAAGACCTAACATTGTAACTAAGTATTACGGCAATTGTATGCTTTTTAACAATAGAAGCGGAGGATTTAACTTCTTAGGTGTAAAAAGATAAAAACTAAGTTTGGACAAATACAATATTACAATGTTGTGTTTAAATCGTGATCACTTAATTGTAATAGCACATTACTAAATAACTCCTCGTTTTAAAAGAGCTTGTATTGGCTGTAATTTTACTGATCTTACAATAGTTAACATCCAAAGTTTTGAACTAATAAAAAAAATTCAGTTTCGCTCTTGAAATCACAAACCTTGTGTCTAATAAAAAGTGAGACTAGCTCAGCTTTGAATTGTTTTCTGTTGTACGAGCAAAAATATAGAGGAAATATTAAATTCAAAATTGCCATACTTTCGTGAATGATCAAAGACGAACGCGTAATTTAAAAAGTTATGAGTTATAACTTTTAATATTCAGCAATAGAAGAATTTGAAAAATAGCTTCACTAATTGTCTAAGAACAAAAATATTGAAGAATAATTTTCTCATTCATTTCCTTGGAGAAATGTATCATAGTTCTCATTGACTTTATAATAAACCAAAAAAAAACCATAATAGGGAAGAAGCTGTCTTCTAGAAAACACGTTAACCCTAAACTAGGATGCAGAGACATTTTATTTCGGAAAACAGCATTGTACATAATGAATAATATGCTCCTTGCTGATTACAGAACTATAAAATTTATTTAAATTATGTCGTGTTTTTTTCCATTCTCGGAACCATAGAGTCCCGGACCTTTGAAAGGCGTACTTGGGGCCGAAGCCAACACGGAGAGGCCCTTTTGACAACATTTGTCTAAAATCTGTGTGACAAAAACAGACGATTATCCCTGTATGCACATATACAAATGCACCTAAGGACAACCTTCGGATCGAGTAGGTCTATTGCAAAATATGGATATGGTGTGGATGTTAGGTGGACCGGGTAACTAAGACAATGGATGAGCTATGGCCCCTGCCTGACGTATGTTTGTCACACGGATAGAATGGCAAGGGGTGACTTGCACACTCAGTGGATGGGTCCCCCAAATCAGTTGTTAGCATTAAATGACGTAGACAATAAGGGGGCACGACCATGGCTTTCACGATAATTCCGGTAATCGTTCAAGATCCCTGTAAGTATTTATCTGCACTTCCTTCCCCCGAGCAACTCTCCACTCAAGCCAGCCAATTAAGGCAAGCAAGAGGTGGGAGATCCTGTCCCTCGTCAGCGTTCACTTTGTCCGGCCAGTGAACGCAAGACAGAGATGAAGACAGGGGTTCTCTCAGGAGCAATCAGATACGTTGGGTTGGTACTACCCAACAGCCGCCGCCACCGCCATAAGCTGGCCTACGTATTTATCATTATTATTCATCATCATCACAATAATATTTTCAGCCAAAAGGTGGTCACGATTATCAACAGCGTCCGGTTGTGAGCGGTATACATCCAGTGTGATTTTACAAGTTCGTCCGTCTATATTGTCGGTGGACGTCCCACGCTGCACATTTGGTCGAAGGTTCTTTCCTGTCCCATCGGCCACCAGTTCTTCGCGCTATGTGCCCTGCCTATTGCAACTTAGCTAACTGATTCTTGAAGCTGTGTCCGTTACCTTAGTTCTTTTACGAATCTCCTCTGTATGTATGATTGTATGTTTTAAATTACGTTTCTGCTAAACAAAAAGCAAGTGCGTAATTACTTCACGTCACGACTTATGCTGAGCGGGTGCCTTTTTGACTCAAGTCGTCTGTTTTCTAATATATTTGTATATAATGCTTGTATTTGAGTCAAATAAATGTATTTTCTTTCTTTCTTTAATTTTGAGATTTTTTATCAGTTTTGTAAGGCGGTTTAATTTTTGTAGGATTAAAATTATAAAAGAGAAGCTTAATTAAAAAAAATATGAAGTCACGGACATCAGCAAGTAAGTAAATAAATACTTACATCATTGGAATTTTCAGTTAATGAGAAAACCTTGACCCTAGTAAAGTGAGATCATTTAAATGGTACTTTTGAATTATAAAATGCTCTTCTACCGAAGAAAGTACAGAAACGAAACTTTAAGGCTCCTTACAAATTTACTTGGCCGTCATTCATCTCACCTTCCATACCAATAAAGATGTTCGTCTATATTTCACCAATATCACTAATGGGAGAGACGAGGAATGTGAACTCCAGCGGCATTTGCCTCGAGTAATGTTTGTGTTGGGTGTCCAAAAGTTGTGTCAGGACATTAAAAACAGCTGCGTCAGACAAAAAATTGAACCCTGTGGCTTACACTATTCGTGCACATGCCTATACGCGTTGAAATGCTTGCTAATATCGATGTCGGTGGCCCAGTGGTAAAACACACTTCCGGACAGTGTAACACAGCGTTCAATGCCTTGCCTGACACAGTTGATTTTTACAAGTGCAATTTATAAAGAAATTCTAAACCATTGTACAGCGAAGCACTATCAATTTTCATGTTAAATTTATTCTGTAATGAATAACTACTTGGCCCACTGCTGTTGTAAAACAGTTGGGGAAGATAGCGCAGACGTCACTCGTAATGACAGGTATTTATAAGAGACCAGAAATTCCGCACGGTTGGGCCGGCAGCACGGTAGCTCATTTTGAAGAGCATTTGGTCCGGTTAGCCCGAAAGTTGCTGGTTCAAGTCCCGCCAGAGCGGAATTTTGGGTTTCTTATTTCATCTTTATGAATATAAAATATGACACTGAGTGTTGAAATCATTCTAAACCATTAAGTCACTATAAGAACAAATTCTCTATCAAAACGGTCCTCCGAGCACTTTACAAGGAAGAGATATCGAATTTGTTTCACTGACCTCTTCCTTTTTTTTCTCACATGAGTACTATTAGTATTATTATTAAGTGTATGTACTATGTGTATGTTTATTATTTCATAATTAGCTATTAATGTATACGGTGTTTATGTAATTAGTAGTATGTATGTTTATTTTTTGTTTAAAAACCTATTGAAGTTTCAATCAAGCTCTCACTTTTACCCTTCTATCACTTCCTTCGCGCCGCTAGAAATTTCTCTTTATAGACCTATGGTTGACTAGTAGAGAATTATTTTAGCATTAAGTCCGACATATGTACCTTTTGTTTGTGCATGAAGTGTTTTGAATAAATAAATAAATAAGAACAAAAGCAAAATTATAGACAAAGACATGTCATAATATTTCATGATTACATGTAGTGGTTTCTATGTGGATTGTTGGTTAGATATATAAATACGAAACGTCTCTCTAACTAAAGGTAGACAGACTGCCATTAGTTACTCAAGTTTTATTTATTTATACTTTATTGCACAATAATAAAATTCTATACAAAAGGTGGACTTAACGCCATATGACGTTCTCTACCAGTCATGCCTTTGGGTTAAGCAGACAAAGTGTATTACTAATGACTTATTTATTTATTTAATTTAAAACACTTCATGCACAAACAAAAGGTACATATGGCGGACTTAATGCTAAAAGCTTTCTAGACCAGACCAGTCATTTGACTTCCTCATTTTCCACATGAGTTCTGATTTTCAGACCTCACGCACGCAAGAGGAGTTACATTTTCACTTTAAGTCATCGTTTACGATATCATTGTGTATTGTCAGCCATGACTTAGCAAGTCAGTTATTAGAAGAAAAACCCGGCTGAGTGCGAGTCGAACTTGCGCACTGAGGGTTCCGTGCCAATTTTAACTGAATTAGGGAATCCACTTGGTTAAAATAACGCAATATTTTGTTATTTTATTATTTAAAATGTGCTATATCTCAAACACTACTAGTTCAATACGGTCAAAACTAATTTTCATTGAAAGTATTTGTTAAGGTCTACATTACGTATTTTTTTCAAAGTCTATAACTTTATGGAGGGATGCCCATTTTACCACTTTGGAAGACTCTATCTATCAAACGTTAGATTTTAAAAGAAAATGTTTTAGGAACCTCTATGTCATTTAAAAAGACCTATCCATAGACGTGTTACACGCATAGGTTTGACTTAATTTATTTTTGGTTTCAGTGTCATGTATGGAAGCCCTCCCTTAAATAGCATTTTTTTTTAATTTTTTGTATAAGAATCTAAAAGCGGTTAACAGGATACATCTTCCTATCAAATTTCAACAGCGTGATACTTATAGTTACAGAATAAAGTGGCTGTGACATACGGACGGACAGACGGACAGACTTGACGAAACTACAAGGGTTCCGTTTTTTTCCATTCGGCTACGGAAACCTTAAAAATATATTTTGATACCTTATACTTTTGCTACAGAAAGTTGAATTTATTGATCGTAGTGGTAGATGGTTTAAGGCCATCAAAATTTCTACACCTGAGTCAATAAATCAAATAATCTTAAGAGCCCGGAAAAAATCCCTCTTTTCGATTCGGCTCATCACGCAAAACAGGTCACCCTAGCTTGGTGGTAGTAGGTACAAACTTCGCCGATAATTATCATGAAATATGTCGCGTTGTGTTGTGACTTTGGTATCAAATGTTAAGCGAGAATGCAGCCAGCCCCGCTAAGGAATACGTGTGATGGAATGGAGTATGATATTTAGGAAATACGCTTACCTAATACATATTATTAGATAGTTTCTAGAGGAGCAGATGCTGTCTGTTAAGACAAAGTGGCATTAAAGATACTTCAGCATGATGATACATTTGATTGAGATTGAGACAATATCAATATTGATGTTGATATTTTTGCCTTGGGGTTAAGGTTCTTATTTTTTATCTCTTTTCACTTCTTCTTTCTTTTTCTACCTCTGACCTCAGAAGTTTATGCAAATATAGGCAATAAATTCTTGAAAAGTAGTTTGCAGATATATTTCGACGTTTAAGTTATATTTTTAATGGAAATACATGCCCGAAAAATATATGAATAACTGGCAGCCCCCTGCGGTCTCAATCGCAATCATGTGAGATTTGCCATAAAAACTTCACCCCGTTTAAATTTGCAAAAATATCCTTTTGATTAATTTAATTTAATATTAATTATCCGAAAAAGGATCTTCTGCCTTATTAAAACAGAACATAAGTACGTACAAACTCATTTTCGATTTCATTATTATTGGTAAGTAAGGTTAGGTTTTTGGTTAAAGGCCTGATTTTTCCAACGTCAGATGAGGAATATTCAAAGAATAAAATACAATAAGCTTATTTGCAGACGTCACCTAACTGTCAGCTATAATCAGAAAAAAATGCATTTGTAATATTCAATTTACCAACACTCGCCACAGGCTGCGTGTCGCGTTTCGCTTCGTCCATGAGCACATAAGCACATGGTATATTTTAAATCATGTTTTAAGGAGATTAGCATCCTTAATGACCTTAGTCTTTTGAGCTCTAAACCCCGCCACACCGCACCCCGCAAGGAAATACTGACCAAAGAATACTCAGGCGCACAGATGATTGTGCTGTTAATACATTGCCTATTCGTTGAACTTGAATTGATTGATAACTTTGTGTGTATATTGTACAATAATTACCCTATAATTATTAATAAGGATAGTTAAATTAAATGATAAACAACAAACTGGTATTTTTTTATATAGTATTGAATTTCTATATGAACAGCAAGCAGTAGGTTTGTCAAGTATATTGCTGTTAACCTTGTTGGTATCAAAGTGAGACAGACAATTTTTTATCATAATTATGGTATAAATAATCCAACCGTCAGACTTCCTTATCATACCTGATCAGTATTGCAACAAACGGCCTCGGCCACGGCTCCCCTTAAACTTTATTTTCTTTTTCTACACACACTTGTAAAATCAAACTCGTATAAAAATATAAAATACGTCGTAACAGCTTATCTTTGCCTAGTCTTGAAGTGCTCCGTCAAAAAACGCCTTGAATATCCACGGTGTATAGTGCGCTGACGTCTTTGCTCCACCAAAGCTTACTTTTTCGACATAGGTATTCAAAAAATTTTTGCTTCCAAGTCTGTTTTTCTTGACTATTACAAACATTGGTTTTCAACACGTTTTCAAATGTTTCTCTTTCTACAATGTTTGTTTTCTTCTTCTCATGCAAACTGTCATCCGGCAAACTTTTAGTTTCTTGTTCATCCATCAAAACTATCGTCGGCAGCAATCTAGCAATCGGCTATCTTCGTCACAATTTTTCGCGTTTAAATATGAGTAGGATCATATATAAATTTATTGTATTTACATTTAACAACCGGACAAAGTAATAAGATAAGAAACATTAAGTGATGATAGGATAGTATGGTAGAGAAGTAGGATTACGGGCGAAAAATAAAATGCAGAGTTTAGTGGTATACTATGGAATGTATATTTAAAATAATACCCGGAAGGTAAAATGTATGACTCCTTTCTAATGAAATATAATCAGAAGGGAAAAGTCATGATACGTTTTATCAGGGGTTTACTTACGGCTTAACAAACTCAATGTTTGTTAACAACAAGACTGTCAAAGACAAGATGCTGGCTGGCACGGTGCTGGCATTGCCATGTTAATAATAATACAAGTGTTTACTTTATAAAATACTACAAATAATAATTAACACGGTTATTACCAATTAGGCAATGAATTTCCGATACACCCAAACCGGTATATACTTCTTAATACATCCGTCATGTAGAGTACGTGGTTACTTAGCTACAGTAGAAAACTCAAAGTACTTTTAATACGAGATATGTCTGGCATTGGCTCGTTTAAAGACAATTGGTACTAAAATTTCCTTAACTCTAAGTCTGAAGCCTTATCAAAGGCGATTCCTTTGATAACATTATGTCACCAAGAACTTACTCGGAATCTAATAAACTGTTTTGTCTTTAGGATTATGCCGTCGTAAGTTTGAGACTTGTAGACTTGTCCAAAGCTATTTACAGAAGCCTTTATCTATTAATAGTCAGTCGGTTGTCTTATTTCACTGTAATTTTGTCTATGTTACGGGCAATTTATGAATTCTTGGAAATGTATACAAATCCGAAGATATTAAGAATATAGGATTTAGAGATTATTTAAAATGCTCATTTTATATAGAAATATAATATCGTATTAGGAAATGTATAAAAAAAGGGTATGTGTGAATGAAATAAATGAATCATGTTTTAAAATAACGAATTATTGATGAATTTAAAATAAAAATTTATTTTAAAACAATTATGAACCTAACCAGAATACAGTATATTTTTTTAAGAAATTTTAACGAATTCAAGGATCAGAACTTTTATTAAGGCTTTCATTGATGCAATTTATTAACAATCACGGTTTATAAAATAGAATACCCTCATACTTCTCGATAATTAAGGAAATATAGTTTTATTTAGGCTCTTATTGAGACTAAAAAGTTACAATGAAATTAATATATAACATTTCCGATTGATATTTAGGAAAATATATAAATTTTCTAGGACATGTGTCGAATATTTAGTATTTACATCACATATTTCCGGGTCATTTTAGAATTTTTATACAATTCCTAAAAATTGCATAAAATGACCGATATCATAAATTTCCTGTAACATCTAAAAAAGTCATCAGATTCGCGAAAAAGTTAGTATAATAAAGCTTTTTACAAGATCTATCATCAAACTTTTCTACCCAAATTTACCGATAATTCTAGGCTTTTAAAAATTTCAATAGCCACGTGGTAGTAGGCAGATAAGTAAATTCATAATAATGATAAAAAATGTCTACATTTAACAATACGTTACGTAAAGAATAACTAATTGTTTTTTAGTGATGGTTAGGATAACGAGAATATATATGGAAATTTCACTCAACTCAGTAAAATTCTTCTTAGTCCGTTCCAATATTTCGAAAAAAAACTTTCCAAATTTCAATGCGCTGCATCACACTTCTGTGTGCAAAGTTGTCACTTTGCATTGCGTTTTATCAAAAAATCAAGAAGCTAATAAGAAATCAAAAATTTGCGCACGGGCGGGACTTGAACCAGCAACCTTTTGGCAAACCGGGCCAAACGCTCTTACCAATTGAGCTACCGTGCTGTTAGTCGACCCTGCGAAATTTGTGGTTTCTTATGAAAACGTCAATTGCGTGACGCTTAGCGCCATCTAGCCGTCTGTTTATGAAACAGGGTCGACTAACAGCACGGTAGCTCAATTGGTAAGAGCGTTTGGCCCGGTTTGCCAAAAGGTTGCTGGTTCAAGTCCCGCCCGTGCGCAAATTTTTGGTTTCTTATTTCATCTTTATGAATATAAAATATGACACTGTGAGTGTTAAAAACATTCTAAAGCAAGGTTGTATATTGTTAATCCGTCAGTAAACACACTCCATCAATATTCAGGGCTGAGTCCCGCATGAGTAAATAATGCTCTCATTTGCGATTAAAATTAAAACTTAATTAATCACAACGTTATCCGGAAAGCAGCCGTGGTAACGGTAACCGGTAAATATACCGTTATAACGATGCGTCTAAATTTGCTGGCTGTTTAATAGTATGAGTGTACTTAAGAGTTAATATGTAATCAAATAGAAAGCAAAGACCACCATTTGGGCAGTGGTTCAAATTATTTACCGAGATTACATATTTTAATTACTCAAAAGTAAAACAGCATAGTAATATGATCAATGGTTAATATTATTTCTATGAGTTGAAGTTGAGTTAGTATTTAAATGTGTACATATTTATATTTTAATTTGTTGTGCCACTGGACAGTATCAACACTACCTGAAATATTATTATGTAAGGATTCATTAAGGTAAATTAACTTACATCACAGCAAAAGACTTTTTTTAGCAAACTAAAGTCCCTTTTCCTTTGCTTGTCCAAGAATGTAAACAATCTTTTCACTACTTTTAAAATATTATCAGAGTATAAAATCAAATATCTCTTTGATTTAAAAATATCTCAGTATTTCCTGTGTAGGTTGTGAGTTTTGTGTTGATTTTATTTTGAAATAAATGATTTCGATAAAAAGGAATTTCAGGATATACTTGCAATATTCAGGATATACTTGCAGGATTTACAATATTCGACTAGCAAAGAGAAACGGACTGTATATTCCCACATTTTCAATTCAAACATAATGTAATAATAACACCGAGCATGTCACTGCTGTTAAAAAAACGAATAAAATTGGTTTTTTTTTTGCAAACGCATACAGGACAATAGTGTCTCGACTCATCGCTGACGGTTAGATCCATACTTTGAAATGTAGCGTTGCATGAAAATATTTATATGTGTTAATAGGTAAGATATACATTCACAACAAAGTGCTTATATGGTAGAGCTTTACTTTAAACCAAATTATAGTAAGCTTTAAACACCAAAAGCAAGCTTATGCAATCAATTAATCTTAAAAACCCTTTTTTTATTTTTAGCCATGAACTTCAATTTGCATTCTATTTTATGTCCTTATAAACTTAACAAAATAACATCACAGCTCATAGTTAGCTAAGTAAAAAAACGAAGAAAATGAGAAGGATTAATTACTCAAACTATCAAATATATTTGAACCAAAAACCATTACAAGTTTTGTTTCTTGTTGATCCTAAACTAATGTCGAAGTATAAATTTGATATAACTAACGATTTCATAAAATTAAGTTTTAAAACGGAAACCAAGTTATAATAAAAAATATCGTTCTATGTTACAATAAAATTAAGACTAATTCACGCACATTTTTGGTGTCGCGATTAAGCGTATAAAAAATCGTTACTTTTTCATTCAGTTTATTTCAGTTATAATAAAACGAAACACTCCTCATATAAGCGTGATATAAAACTGAAATCGTCTTAAAAATTGAATATTTGTTTATTAATGTAATGCCAATTTTATCAGTTACATTGCAATGAATGATAAATGGGCCACAAAAGGATGAAACACATACCGGTTTTATGCAAATACTCACACATTAATTACAGATGTTGCAGAGATTCCAATTTCGTATGCAAATATACATGTAAACATCTAAGACTTATGTAAATTTACAGAATTATAACGAGGGGAAGTTATTGATTTTAGGGCATAACATCTGTTTGTACGCTTAGACTCAGTGGATTGAAGTGTAGTGTTAAAAAAAATATGACAAATATCAAAATATTTTGGAGCGCAGGCAGGTTGGCGCGAATACAAGTTACGATTTTGCTGCTGGTTTATAGTTTGATGAAGTTCTTTATATTATTGAATCATAACGTCCTGGCTCCATCAATACAATCTTAACAGAATATAACTGACTTAACTCATAAAAGTAAGTGATCGCTGATAATGATTCCCAAAACTTGTCGAAACATTTTTCTAATAAATTTAATGATGGAGGAAGATATTTATGAGCATAAAATTATATATCAAGGACAAAGCTAAGTCTGCCAGTAAAAATCTTTTTTGTTTTCCGCGTCACTTCTTTTTGTTTACCTAAACAAATAGGTGACAAGACGACCCACTTTTGAACAAGGAACAAGAAAACAAAAGGGACGTTGTTGTGGATAAACACTTTTGACAATATCTGTTAAACTCACAAAGTAGAAGCGTCATTCCGTAATCCCAATCGGAACTAGGATAAACAATACAAAACTTGGGTAGTTAGGTCAAAACAAAAACTGTCAACGTAATTAATATTGCCAAACAAAAAATATGAACAGTATTTTACCCTAGTAAATAAAACGCGTAGGGTCGGAAGATTATCCTTGGCCCAAAAATCTCATTTCGCGTAGAAAAACGCCAAATCTTAACCGCTTCTAAAAATGTAAGGTAAAGTTGCTTACATAATAAAACGGAGGGAACACGAACCTACAGTGAAACCCAAGAGGATTTAATTTAAATTCCTTACTCACATTTCACATGCCTTTATTCAATAGGCGCATCCCTTAAATTATTTATCATCATTCAAGTAGAATTTTCACGATCCCATTCAGTATAATTCGGGGCTTTCTTAAAATTTTCGGCAAGAAAATACCCTTTTGTTCGACCTCTTGAAGGGTTAAAGGACTCTTAAAATATGCCTCGTATAATGAAGTCAAATTACTGTAAACAATTTGAAGCATCTTGAATTGATTTTGATTTTTTACTACGTTCTTACTAAAAAGTTAAAGGTAAACACTTAATATTATCACATAAGTACTTTAAATGCTACTAGCTAGAGGAAAGAGACTGATCCCTACGACACAGGGAATCCTAGAGTGGGAACCAGTGTACTTATTATCTAATGTTGCACTTCCTTTTTTCTGAATAAATTTATTTTTTATTTAAATAACCTGTCACCAGACAAAGACCATCTAGTTTTCGTTGATATGTTGATCTATTTAGGCTTCCAAACACGTGTGCAAAATTTCGTAAGGGTATGTATCACTACATGGTATAAAACAAAGTCGCTTCCTGCTTTCTGTATGTATGCTTAAATCTTTAGAACTACGCAACGGATTTTGATGCGATATTTTTAAATAGATAGAATGATTCAAGAGGAATTTTTATATTTGTATAATACATTACAGCCGTGCTAATCCGGGGCAGGTCGCTAGTGTTTGTATATTTGTTTGTGTGTCCGAGGATTTCTCGAATACGGGAAGTCATAGCAAGATGGTTCTTTTTTTAGTTCAATCAGGAATATAAAGTTGCATCAAAGTCAGTCTAGTAGTTTTTGAAATATGGGTAATAATAACTAAAAATAATGTAATAAATAAAAAATTAAAAAATACGCCTTAACGAGCTTTTGTCGAAATAAAATTATTATTCTTGCATTTAAACTCTGATTTCTAATTAGATAGACCAGAATGACACTTTTTTCATGTTTCCAGCATATTGCAATATTGTGTATTGTGAGTCATAACTCATTATTAGGTGCGATCCAATGATATTGTATTCAGAAGTAGATGTCGCCTCGCGAACTAAAAGAGTAGGTACACAAATATGGCACCGTCTGATTAATGGATGTCAATGGATTGACATCTATAACATCAGACATCAGATTCGAAACAGAGTCTTAATAGAGTAGCTTTCTTAATATATTTTTTTAAGTATAGGTACATTACGAGGGTCAAACTGAAAGTTCTTAGAAAATCAAAAACTGATTACATTAGCCAGTTATTAGTTTTATTATATCTTTTTTTAAATATTGTCCATTGACGTCAATACACCGCTGCATGCGATGGAACCACTGGGAAAAGCACTTTGCCCACTCGTCCTTAGGGGTCTCTTCAATGGCATCGCGATACGCAGCCACCGCTTCTTCAGCATTCATAAACCGCTTTCCTTTAAGTTTTTCTTTAATTTTTGGAAATAAATAAAAATCACAAGGCGCGAGGTCGGGGCTATACGGCGGGTGACCCAGTAATTCAACGTTTGATGTCGCCAAATAGTCGATCGTTCGCTTGGCGGTGTGCGACGAGGCGTTGTCGTGGTGAAGGAGGATCCTACTGCGAGGTCGTTTCTCTGGAACTTTTTCCAAGACAAGTGGCAAACAATTGGTAGTGTACCATTCTGCAGAAACTGTTTTTTGATCCTCTAACACAATTGTTGCGAAATGACCTATCCTTCCAAAGAACGAGGCCACCATTTTTTTTCCCGCACTTCGATCTCTCTTCACTTTAGTTGGCAACTCCTCGAAAGGAAACACCCACTGAGCAGATTGTCTTTTGGTTTCAGGATCATAACAGTAAATCCAGCTTTCGTCACCTGTTAGTATGTCGAACACAGCATTTGAGTCACCTCCGTTAAATCTTTCAATCATTTTACGGCACCAATCCACACGATGGAGTTTTTGAGCCTTAGTCAAATTATGAGGTATCCACCGGGCGCAAAGCTTCCTGACCGCTAAATGTTCGTGGAGGATTTTGTGCACTTGACTCATACCGATGCCTAAGCTTGTCCGAATCTGCTGATAGGTCACTCTTTTGTCAGTTTCTATCATACGCCGCACAACACAGATGTTATTTTCAGTCGTCGCCGTAGAAGGCCGTCCCTCACATACATCATCAGTGAGATTAGTGCGACCACGTTTAAACTCATTAAACCAGTTGTAAACAGTCGCACGAGATGGGGCTTCATCGTGAAAGGCCAATCGTAGTCTATCATAACTTTCTTGTTGACTTAAATGACATCGAAAGTCATAAAAAATCATTGCACGAAAATTTTCTCGTGTTAAATTCATGTTGACGTGACACAGACAATTTTCAATTTGCCGCCAAATCGTAAAACAAATGACAAATGAATGAAATATATACTCAGTAATATTGGCAAAGAGTTCTATTTTCAAATTTTAGAATATTTTTTTTATTATATTGTTTATAAGTGGCCAGTTCTAAGAACTTTCAGTTTGACCCCCGTACAATAGACTCGTTTGCCTAATTTTAAAATTGAGTTCACACTTTAGCTCGGTAGTATATTAATCAACAAAAACATTTTATTTTCAAACTATTTAACATTTAAAATATTGAATAATTATCTAATAAATGCAATTTAAATGTATAACGTTTAACGCCATGGCGGCAATATCAGAGTCACATTCACTGCTAGGCATTCACGATTACGTGACCACATGTATATTTTTTTACAAATTAAATTAATTAAAATATTTACAGTCCTTATTTTAATAAATAAAGAAATATTTATTAATATACCATAGCCATCTGGCATCATGTAAACATGATGATTTCTTGAAATAACACGCTAATAGTGAGCGTACATATTTTTTTCTACAATCGTGAGGATCATCCCTCACAGATGTGTTTATCAACAATCTTTTGTAATACTTTTGTTAACGCGAGTGCCGGTGACCTTTTGATCTGTGAGCGTCTACGCTAATACTTTAAAAAAAATTTAAGGTGTAATTTATAGTTATGAAACAGACATATTAACATACAATTACATAGACATATTTGTTAGGGTCGTGCGGGCGGGATTCGAACCCGCGACTGCTTATCTTTGTAGTCCGGAACGTAAACCACCACACTGTGACGGTCGTTAAATAATTATTAAAAATATAGTACCAAACTACTCCATGTATAGCACTGTCTTAGAATATCGACCATGTTAGTCCGTGGGTTGGCTAAGAAACAAAACTCACTAATTTTACTGGAAATACTTCAATCATGAATGATAGGCATCATTAAATACAATTTACTTAACGAAAATATGATATTCAGGCTGTTTTTTTTTTTATTTAGTTAGGTGTTTCTGCAGTTTTAAAGGCGCACTGAGGCATTGAGACACTGACGCAACTGACTTATGACCTCAATTTGAAGTGAGGTGTTGTTTAGCTGAGCCATCTTTTAGCCTCTCACCGGTGATCTAGTTCTTAATAGAATATCATTGGTGCGATCAATTGAACTAGTGATAATATGAGTTTGAAGTATGGGTGATTGCATATCGGACATAATAAGGTCACTTTGTTTTAAGTGGTAATATTTAAGGGGCCGATTCAACACAATTAATAAAACTTTTTTGTAGAAAACACTGTGGGTTTTTATACGCTAAATTACTGAATAACGTTTTATTTCCAGATTTTGGCGATGACGTAGGAAGAATGACGTAGATAACTAATCCAATCGCCAGGAAAAAAGTATTGCTCTATCTCATTAATAATCTGAGCAAATTATACATTAAAAAAATATTGGAAATATAAAAAGTGTGTTCGTTTGGAACCCTATAGGACAAGTATAAAGCTACATGTAATATTTCAAATCTGAGTAACACTGTACCTCCATTGTGATAGTATAGTTTCTTTTCAGACACAATAAATTACTGATCTCAAACTTCTAAAGGTGAGATATCTTACCTATCCAGTTGCTTTGAAACTTTCTCGAAACAATCCGGAACAAGTGATTCGATCTAAGAAAGAATCCCGAATCGTTACAAACGCTTATCTCGCGATGGACTTCAGCAAATTGTTTTGGAGTACGCTCTGAAACTTTGGAGATTTCTGCTGCTGGCAGTGATGGACGTTCTGTGCGTATTTAGGTAGAGTACCTAGCAGAGTAGAGCAAAGAGTTGCTCTCTTATTCTTCTCGACAAAAAAACACTCCATTCGTTGATGTCCCTGTCTAACAGCTTGCAATTGTTTCAGTTCTTCTAGTTCAAGATACCTATACTTTCAAATGCAATTAAGAACAAACATGCTAAGAATCTTTTGATGACATTGATATGTTGAATCACTTGATTGTAGCAACGGAAACATACCAAAAATATTCCGCGCAAATTTAACTCACATGAAAATTTCCACGACCCGTGTTATTAAAATGAATGTCCCAAAAGTGTGTTAGGCCACATTTGGTTGGCAACAAAAATAATGTGTGGGCATTATCATCACTCACCCACTATCAGGCCATTTTATGTCGCTAAGGACCCCTAATTTCTCACGCCGATTTTAAGGCATTGTCGACCATTTTTAATGGTAATGATGATTTGCCACCACCGGGCGGGTTCGACACTCATCCCATTATATTTTTTGCGGTAAAAGGAATGTCAAATATTGTGTTTTATATTTTGAAATGGTTAAGCGTATCAGTTGTCCGTATCCGAATGGCAAAACGGAACCCTTATAGTTTCGTCAAGTCTGTCTGTTAAAACCTATGCTTATATCTATCAATAACCGCAAACATAACTTTGTTATTCATACAAGTACTATAAAACTTATACAAAGTTGTATTTGCCGTAAACAAAATATTGTGGTACTTTGGCTAAGTAGAATTTAAAGAATCTCTTATTCAGTTAAAGTTGACACGGAACCATTTGTGTGAGAACCCGACTCGCACTTGGCCGGTTTTCGCAATCTTGATTGTAATTTACGTCCTTATGTCATATAGTATAGAATATGTGAATCCTTACAAAGTTGACCCTTTTCTCTCATGTGTGCGCTCAAAGAGAAGATTTCAAGGATTAGTTCATTCATCAGATCGTCCCCGCAAAAGAAGAGGGTATAGAAAGCTCGTATGTTTTCCTGCTACGTAATAATTTCTTCATTATCGGGAACTGCGATTAACGGGTTATATCGTATGGCACAGTTTGTTCTCTGTTGGCAACTTTATTGTCTATATAGGATATTCAATTAGAATAGAATAGAATAGAAAAACGTTTATTGCCTTCATAAAAAGTGATACAAAAACATGAGCAATTCAGGATTAGTAAAAAAGGAAAGTAAACGGTCAATGGCTCAGCTTGTGCTGATATGGGATGTGATCCCAATCGACGCTGGTTTTCAGCCACTCCCATCTCTTCAATTAGTTGCGATGATTGGTTTATACGACGTATGTGACGATGAAATTCGTCATTAAAAAGCGCAGATTAAAGCAAAAATATCATTTACTATATTTAACATCAGAATCAGTCATTTTTTCAATGTTGTCAAATAGTGTGTTTGATTAGTATACATGTATAGATTCATGCTTACTTTCGGACTTCCTAAGTGAAGACCCCGTTGTGTATCAACACAACAGGGTCACAACATTAGAGCTTACGAGTAATGAGTTCTGCGGCCGTTGTTAGGTTAGCTACGAGACCAATGTTTACGTTCAGTACCCTTACCATGAGTATACGGCGGTTTCACTCGCTAGCGATGTCATAAAAAACCGGCCAAGTGCGAGTCGGACTCGCGCACTGAGGGTTACGTGCCAACTTTAACTGAATTAGGGAATCCACTTACTTTTATTTAGTAAAATACCACAATATTTTGTTGACTGCAAATATAACTTTTTTTTTTCATAGTTTTTGTATGAAGTACAAAGTTATGTTTGCGGTTGTTGAAAACATGCTATATCTCAAAAACTACTCGTTTGATCTCGTCCAAACCAATTTTCGTTGAAAGTATTTGTTACGATCTATATTATATATTTTTTCAAAATTTACACTCTCTTGGTTTAGAAGTTAGATGGGGAGGACGCCCATTTTACCACTTTGGAAGCGGATAGCTATGAAACGTTAGACTTGAAAAGAAAATCGTTTTAGAAACCTCAATATCATTTTAAAATACCTATCCATAGACACCCCACCCCACACGCATAGGTTTGACTAAAAATTTTTTTTTTGGTTTTAGTTTCATGTATGGGAGCCCCCCCCCCCCTTAAATGACATTATTTTTTAGTTTTTGTATGAGAATCGGTAAGCGGTTAACAGGATACATCTTCCTACCAAATTTTAACAGTGTAATGCTCATAGTTACAGAATAAAATGGCTGTGACATACGGACGGACAGACAGACAGACAGACAGACTTGACGAAACTATAAGGGTTCCGTTTTTTGCCATTCGGCTACGGAACCCTACAAAGTGTATAGAAAATTTTAGTTCAGCAAGTGACCGCTAGAGGCGCTGTGCAATTTTACGTCGACGATAGCGAGTTAAATCGCCGTAACTCATGGTAACGGTACCGACAAGAGGAAGCTGAGCATACATTATATTTTAATACATTACGAGCGCTATAAGTACAAAATAAATAAGATAGAATTAGAACTCTTTATTGGACCGAAAATAGCACGATTTAAGACTTCATCACTGCAAGCTATCTCTTGTAGACAATCTTTAAGAGAGCAGGACGCCGATTCTCGCAGAAATCGAACTTTTTTCGTGTGATAATTCGATTGCCAGTTTAACTGTTTTACCTGGCAAATCAAGTAACTTATCCACGCGTAAAAAAATATCACACGAACTTAATCTAAATAAATAGAAATCGTGACCCTAAGAAATCATAAACATTTTTTCTTCGATAAAGAAAATTCGGTCGGTGAACTTTTTTCGTATACGAATTGCGCGAGAATTGCCCCCGTGACCGGATATTATTTTTTTGACAAGGGATGTGATACCTAAATTTTAAGGTTGTTGGAGGCATCGCGTGCTAATGAGGTAGAGGTGGACTTTTGAATGTGTTGTTTAAAAACCTTACATCCCTTTCTCATTAGCAAAATTAAACTTTTCTAAAATGTTCCACGCGAGCTGAACTTCTGCCTCTATATTCAGTGGTTTGGAAGTTTCAAAACATCGCAATACTTTAAACACGCATGGTTCTGCGAAACAAACTCGGCACAACTTGGTTGAATTTTTATGCTTGCTCAAAACAAAGTTTAAACTCATGGTAATTGTGTTTGGACTTGTTAAAACATTATGGCGAAGTTTGCGGGCTAATTGTTTTGCTTCCGCAAGGAGGGTGTGTATGTTACTGGTGTGATTCTGTTTGAACTTACACAAGTTGCATCTACCGTATATCTAAAACTAGAATAACTCATAGTCTAAGTTCTCGTAAAACTTTAATGGTTATTATAAAATCAGCAGGTTTTTCATATTTAATCCTAAAAATGAGCGGATAGCATAATAATATCAAGGTTATGAAAACACATTCATCAAATCAGCTGCCAGCTAACGGCATAAGCATTTTTAATCACTTAATTTTACATAGCATTTTGGAAAACGCTACTATGAAGTTTTAAATTTTGACAGGAAACATGTCAAACTCAGGAAGTTTGACATTCTTTCTATACATTTTAAGAGAAAATTCAAAATAACTGAGCGGTCAAATGATAGTGAGTCAAGAAACATGAAGAGTGTGAACTCTCATGTCATTTTCAAGAATGATCTTCACAATGACAACGACAAAGATTTAGACCCGTGATACTATAATGCTGCTACTTTTACTTGAATGAACACCACTACGATATGAAACGCAAGAGCAAATGTATGACATCATCATAAACTAATTTCTGCAAATATTGACATTTAGTGCATGAAAGTGTCGATATTTTTTATCGATATGTATTGAACGAATGAATCAACGAATCTTTTGTCAAATGATATATAATTTTTATCACCATATCAATTAATTACAGGGCATCTTTAGTGCACAAACCATCAAATGAACAATTGAAACATAGAACGTTGTTTTATATGAACGGTCTGGCAAGTAACACTAACTAGAACTTCCTAAAACATTGTAAAACAGCCCGTATGTACACATAGCCTAGCAGTATTAAAAACCTCTTAAGTGATGATTAAGCTCTACTTTTGAGTGAATTATTTTACAAATTTATAGTTTTATTTAAAAAATATTTATATTAAATATAATAATTGTACGTTTATCGATATGATGTATCGACAATTATCAAGCACAATTAAAACTAAACTGACAAGGGAACGAATGATGAACGTACGACAATCCTACCGTATAAAGCAATGATATTGTATTTAGAAGACAATATCATTGGTATAAAGTTAACGGTATTTTGATGATTTGTAGTACCTAACTGACCACTCCTTTTTTTAATGACAATAAAGACGTCAACTGCAAGTGAGGCCAAAAAGCCCGCTTCGTTGCCAAGGGGGCACATGCGAAATTGTCCTTCATTGCGCGTCCAGTGGTTTATTCGTTTAAGTACTTTTAGCATCGCCACCCACGCAATAAGCAGATTTATTTTGACATCGATGCAGTCGTACATTAGTATAGATGCTAACTCGCAGTAGCATCGATGATGATGATTAAATTTAAAAAAAATGTAAAAATCTGTCTCACATTTAGGGATTCTATCTATCATTTATTACTATAATACTACTGCAAGTAAAAGTCGCAGTGAGCAAAGAGTCAAACATGCGCGTATTGCGCGTCCTCTTAAATAAAACTTATAAATTATATTACTAATAATAATACTATTTGACCATATGTGAGGACGTGTGAATGATTGTAGTAAAAATATGTAGTAACAATTTCTAAAGGTATTTCCCTACGAATGAACCATCGGGGTAAATTTGTGTGAGTAATTTTACCACAAACTAATAGTATAGTAAACGACAAAATGACATCATTAACCGTTAATTCAAAACCCATCTTCAGTTTAGCGATATTATGATAGCTTCCTTTTCAAATAACTGGAAAAACTATGGACATCCAGTTGTGATTTTAGGAACAACTTTTATTCTGAATTGACCCAAACCATCAAGGACGTTAGACGTCGTTGTCTAGACTGTTCTAAAATGGAATTTATGAATTATAAATATAACAAAAGGTCGCTATTTTACATACTTTCATTTTCCGCCGGCGAAGAATCCAATATTGATATTCGGCGTTTCAACTATCTTCTGAAAAATGCTTTAGAATTATTTAGTAACTAGTTTGAAATAAAGCTGTCGGCTATATACATCAAGAAGAACATCTAAATGTAATGATTTTTATTTTTAAATATATTGATAAAAGTCGTATCTATCTTTTTATGAAAAATCTAAAGCAATGATCACTGTGTCTGTACCGCGCCATTTAAATCTTAATTTTGGGATCAGAACGTGTCCTTGTAGTGTGCGTTTCGGAGTTCTAATTCCGAATTCGAATCAAACGCTCAACTTCGTAATTATCCGCCATTCTTATAGTAAAGTAGATCCGCAATATGAAAATGGCTATAAAGCTAACATGACGCAATCGGCAGTTCACGCTAATTGCGCCTTTATCCAACAGCCATAAAGACTGTTCTTGTGTAATCACCGCTGTAAACATAAGCTATTCGTTTAATTAGCGAATGAATAATGAACGCTTTACGCTTGTCATTACCGTTATGAGCTTTGTTTGCAGAGTTGGAACATCTGGTCGCTTTAAAGTGTAAAGACGAATGTAAAAGAAGTTATAACGCCAGTGGTTAAAAACTTTATAGCCGCTTACCTTTTTCTGAGAAGAGTTGAAATAAAAGCTTGAATATACTGAAAGGGTCAATGAAATATCTTGCATTTAGCTTAATGTTATTAGTAGTGGTTATATGTCTGCGTTTCCACCAGGTGAGCAGCTCCAGATGCAATTAAATGTATATTTATCATTTAGTTACAGGTTTAAAACAATTGTATAAACAAGGTTTTCTTTTTGTGATGCGATTGAATGAAAGATATTTAGTTAAATGTGTGCTCACTCAGTTCTCACAAGCGGTCAGCTATATCTTCATACTGAAATAAGTTGGTCGTGTCATTGAGTGTTCTTTTTTTGTTACATCTCTATTTAATTGGAGCCTGTAATTTCAGATCGTCAAGTTTCGTATTAAAACATTTACTATTAATTTATTGTGCTCACTCCATCCACACGCTATTGTATCTCTATGAACCAACTATAGATTCGCATTCCATCGTTTACATTGTATGAATTGGCTAGAAATAGGACTATTCAGCATAAAAACAAACCACTTTTACTGTGCGTTCATGAGTAAAATGGATGCCTGGTGCTCACTCCGTCCGCCATCGCTAAATACTTTAATATTTTTTGCTATGTTAACTTAAAATAAAGAGTGAACATATGATTTTTTTGTGCAAAAATGTTATAAAATATTCGGCGGTACACAGTTTAATATTACTTTTTACTTTTATAAATATACAAAACTAAATTTTTGGTCTAAATGACATATAATAGGGTGTCTCCACGTGACGATAATAAGAGAAAATAAAGTAAGACTGAAAAATGAGACGGTTTAATCCTAAACCAAGTTTTGCGCAATTCTTATACGAAAAAGTTCACCTATTAAATTTTCTTTGTCAAAGAAAAAATATTTTTAAATTTGTCAGAGTCACGATTTCTATATAATTAGTTTTTGGTCGTGCGATAGTTTTTTACATGTATCTACATTCTTGATTTGATCTTAGGTAAATAAGTTAAGCTCGCAATCGAGGTACCACACGAAAAAAGTTCGATTGCCACGAGACTCGGCCTCCAGGCCGCGGAAAACTGCTGAAAGAAATTAAGAGTTGCATATAGATTTTGGTTTTGGATAATGCCTTGTTTTATTCCTCATCAACAGAGTCCAGAAAAAATACTAATAACCCTAAAAAAAATGTGCGAAATAATCCCTGTGCCTGTGTAAGGATTTCCTTTTTTTGTTACTAAATATAATTCTTGTAAATTAATTTATAGTCCGTTATATATATAAGAAGGTTATTTTGCTGAAGTGTTATAAGTATGCAATACATAGAAATGTCAGGAAAAATACCTAGTATTCAAAAGAAAGTTATTTCATGTTGACATAAACAGGCAAAAGACGTATAGTTCCCACAAAACGCTTAGCTCCAACGGGCTAAGATCGTATAAGAAGGTTATTTTGCTGAAGTGTTATAAGTATGCAATACATAGAAATTTCAGGAAAAATACCTAGTATTCAAAAGAAAGTTATTTCATGCTGACATAAACAAGCAAAAGACGTATAGTTCCCACAAAACGCTTAGCACCAACGGGCTAAGGTCATATGTTCCCCACATGTTTATTTTCCTTATTTTACAAAGTCCCGCAAGAAATTAACATTTATTTTGTAATTCAAATTAAAAAAAAAAGAATCTTCAACATACCTAAAAATCGAACGGCGTATCTTCCTTCGTTTAGCCATAACCGATAAGAATCACGCACATTGACCGAAAATCACTTGTCAGTTAAAACTCAAATGTCACACACGGTCTAATTTTTAACTTATTTTCTGTTCTAATTCTTTTCTAATGTCCGTATTTTACCATTCGGCTATAGAGCTTGCGTTGAAAATGACTATTAAATAGTAAAAAACGGTCATTAACTGTCATAAATGGTAATTCGTATTGATTCAGTAATATTTTATTACTTTTTCGGTTGTGTGTTCGCGATTGGTCGAATTCGGTAGGTCACGTGACTTTCGCGCGGGTCCGTGAAACACCGTTCTTTACATCTGATTTCAACCATATTTACAAAAAACAATAAAAAGTCATAATGAGTAATCAAAACTCATTCACACAACGACACAAAATGTCTTTTTCTTGCGACAACTGAGTCAGGAAATTGTATTTACGATTCATCACATACGGTCAAATTCATTGATATTGACCGTATTTGACCGGTCATATATATTCATTTTACATTTAGTACACAAAACCTCAAAATTTAAACTAAACCTTAACCCCAGCCCAAACAAAGTACCTATTAAGAACAAAACCTTTTCCTTCAGGCAAGTAAGCGAGGAAGACACGCAGCTAGCGTGAACACGTGAAGTTAAGTCAGCCAAGTCCTGCTATTTTATTACGTGTAGACACCCTATTCCATGTCCTTCATACAAAATATGAAACTTTGTTTTACTCTAAAAGTAAAAAGAAATATCAAACTAGGTACTTCCGAATATTTTATAGTATTTTTGTACAAAAAAAACATATGTTCACTCATTCTTTTAAGTTAACATAGCACAAAAGATTTAAGTATTTAGCGATGGCGGACGGAGTGAGCACCAGGCATCCGTTTTACTCATGAACGCACAGTAAAATTGGTTTGTTTTTATGCTGAATAGTCCTATTTCTAGCCAATTTATACAATGTAAACAATGGAATGCGAATCTATAGTTGGTTCATAGAGATGCAATAGCGTGTGGATGGAGTGAGCACAATAAATTAATAGTAAATGTTTTGATACGAAATTTGATGGTCTGAAATTACAGGCTCCAATTAAATAGAGGTGTAACAAAAAAAGAACACTGAATGACTCGACCAACTTATTTCAGTATGAAGATATGGCTGACCGCTTGTGTGGACTGAGTGAGCACACGTTTAACTATCTTTCATTAACTATACTAAATATCTTTCATTCAATCGCATTACAAAAAGAAAACCTTGTTTTTACAATTGTTTTAAACCTGTAACTAAATGATAAATATACATTTAATTAAATCTGGAGCTGCTCACCTGGTGGAAACGCAGACTGGTTATATTTGTTTCTAGGTTAGGTAGTAAGAATTTTACACGAATTTAAAACCGATTCCTCTCCCATTATCCGATATAACCACATTAAGGAGGCTTTTTAATTAGCAAGTAAATAGTTGCACTGGCAGAAAAAGCTCTATATTTTAAAAATCAAAATGCTAACTACCGTTACACTCAGAATATTTTTATAGTATCTGACTATTCCTCTATTTCCAAGGTAAAACATTTCGTTAGGAATGATGACACGTTTTATGCCTCCACCATTAAACGTTCCAAACGAATGAAAGCGTTTTAAAGGCTGGAAACTCAACAGAAAATTAAATGACCTCTTGGTAAGGTAATGATCCTCTCAGTATTTGCGTTAATAGATGATTATGATATCTAAATTGTTTGTTAGCTTGGTATATATGTACATTAAAAATAATGACCTAGGAAATATTCGATAGGTAAATGAATTTTTTTTTTGAATATTAGGCAATTTTAATTTGACTAGCTCCTTAATATAGTGCACGCTGGGTTTCAAGGCGTCGCCGCTCTGAGGTCGGGACCTTCCCGGCGGTTCGATTCCCGGTCGGATCAATCATAATTTTCTATACTGTCTCGGGTCTGGGTGTTGTGGTACCACCGTTGTGTCTGATTTCCATAGCACAAGTGCATAATCTACTTACTTTGGGATCGGAGCAATTTATGTGATTGATGTCCAATATTTTATTACGTAAAAACCGAAATATGTTTACTTTGAGAGATCTCTAAGCAAGAATTTAAGACGGACTGAACAACTTGATCTATATAACCCCGTTATTGTTTTATAAATGCATAGTGTTATTGTTTATTTCAGCATGATTTATGTCTTCAATTGAATAAAACATCACACTTCCAAAACACATTTCTATCCATAAAAATAAAATAAATAAAAGTAGAATATCTAATACCTAATGCACATGAGAGTCCATAATATACGTACTTACGAATATTTTGGTCTAAAAATATATACAGCTGTAACCCTTTTAGACATTGAGTGGTTAGAAAATATATTTGAAACGTGAATCCGAAATTCGGCAACAAAATCAGATCTTTCTACTAAGCTAACTCGGTTACAGCTCGTAAAAATTAGGCACATTTGATTCTGAAGCTCACGGAACCAAAATTCAAATTTCAACCAGTGTTTAACTACCTAATAAGATAATCAAGGCGAAGTTTAAGCTTTTAATTTAGGGTGGGCTACACTGTGAAAGTAAACGTAACTTTATTGATATCATTACCTGTAACACAGAGTTAAAATAAAGCATGTGTCCTGCGCAATAGTAAAGTACTATTTGTTACCATTGTAAATAAAATAAACGTTCATTTATACAATTTAAAACAAGCAATAATCTCACTGATTTATGCCTTCAGTAACGTAAATATGTCTTTAAATCGAAGAACCCTTGCTGTCAAAAAATTACATAAGAAAAAGATATTGTGCAATGCGATTACTTCTGCTGAACTATATTTACTAACTTACAATAACTTAAGATGTATACAATCTACTGTAAACGAAATCCTGAATCCTGTGTCTCGCTCGATTGTACCTCTCTGTCTACTGTCATGTCTGGTCTATTTCAAGCTGGGGGCAGTAGGTGGAAAATCAAAGGGTCGCGGGCCTACTGAGCCGTGAAACTTAGCGGCCCGGGTTGTGCACACCTGGCAAATACACTCGCACTGAACTTAACTGACATGTGTTGAAAGAACGACCTCCAATGTAAACACTATTTGACAGGACATTAGTTTTGACTTAATGAGTTCTATAAGCCCACAACAAGCAAGCGTTTTAATTTTCAAAAAGATTTTCACGTAACACTAGATTACCGCGGTGTAACGTAAACATGCCAAGCATTTTGTTAGCGCGTTGTTAATTTGGATCTTATGTTAGACCACGTTGATTAAAGTTTGCCGTCCCTTTTTCTAGAATATTTACCAAAGGAAGGAGTAGTGAAAATGTTTTGCCTGTTTTGGATAATATAATTTAAACTTGTTATATTTTTATTTACTGCGATAGCAAGCTTTGTCTTCTGCTCATTGAGGTGGCAACTGTAAAAAGAAGAAATAATCCGTTCTCAAGACAGCTAATCTCCTTTTACTTTTGGGCAAAAGTAACGAAACGGCAAAATTCCAGTAGTTTTGAAAATGAGCAAAACAGTAGACAAAGCGAACATTGAGAGTCCCTTTGCAGCCGCAGCTTTCATTTCAAACAATAGTATCAAATAAAATGTACTGCACTTAGGTTTAAACGCAATAATGCTGAGTTGACCTAAGCAGGTCTAGAAAAGCTATTGTAAACAGTAGATAGGATTCAGTTTTAATGCCATATAATTTCACTTTGTCAGGACAAGGCCAGGCTGCGTAATCAGAAACAGGCTTAAGATACAGAATTCGTTATAACGGATCGGAGTTGAGCCATTTCAACGTTCTTTAGACATTGTTAGGTATAAAATTGTTGGAATACCGATGTTATGATTTTTGGTTACTAACTGCTCCTTTTAACCGACTTCAAGAAGGAAGAGAATATGATATACTCATCTGTATGTTGTTTTTTAAGATTTTTTGTATGTATATCCTATATTTTCAGTCATTCGTGCTCTTGCTGTGGACATTCGTTTTGGGTTTTTGAACAAGTATCTGCCGTCGCTTTGGCCATTTCAAGCTTCATCTATCAGGGCACCGACTCCAAAAAGAAATTCTAAAATGGAGTTCTTACCTTTGAAGAGTAAAGAGTTTATTTAAGACTTTTTAGTGCGTTTTGGTTTTGAAGTCGGTTTTTACTTTTTTAAAGTTGATTTTACCCAAAAAGGTAACAACCGACTTTATTAGGAAATGCACTAAAACCGACACGAATAATATAAAATGTAAAGTGTTGTTTGAACGCGCTAATAACAGGAACTACTAAACTGATTTAAAAAAATATTTTTGTGTTGGATAGCTTATTGACATAGAAATTTTTAAGCTATTAAGGTTGACAAATTAAAATAATGAACAAGAGGTACCATTAGCCGCTCATTAAACTAAGCACTAACCACAATCCTATTGGTACCGATGACACGTGTGGACAATTAAAAAAGGTCAGTCAAGTCAAAGTCAGCAAAAATTTATCAGTAAAAACCGGCCAAGTGCGAGTCGGACTCGCACACTGAGGGTTCCGTGCCAACTTACTTCTACTTAGTAAAATACAACAATATTTTGTTGACTGAAAATATAACTTTGTTTTTCATAGTGTTTGTATGAAGTACAAAGTTATGTTTGCGGTTGTTGAAAACATGCTATATCTCAAGAACTCTTCGTTCGATCTCGTCCAAACCAATTTTCGGTGAAAGTATTTGTTACGATCTATATTATATATTTTTTTCAAAATTTACGCTCTCTTGGTTTAGAAGTTAGATGGGGGGGGGGGGGGCACGCCCATTTTACCACTTTGGAAGCGGATAGCTATGAAACTTTAAAGAAAATGGTTTTAGGAACTTCAATATCATTTTAAAAGACCTATCTATAGACACCCCACACGCATAGATTTGACTAAAAAAAAATTTTTTGGTTTTAGTTTCATGTATGGGAGCCCCCCCTTAAATGACATTATTTTTAATTTTTTGTATGAGAATCGATAAGCGGTTAACAGGATACATCTTACTATTACATTTCAACAGTATAATACTTATAGTTACAGAATAAAATGGCTGTGACATACGGACGGACAGACAGACCGACAGACAGACAGACAGACAGACAGACTTGACGAAACTATAAGGGTTCCGTTTTTTGTCATTTGGCTACGGAACCCTAAAAAGTAAAAACTGACTTCAAAACCAAAATGCACTAAAAAGTCTTAAATAAACTCTTAACCATTGAAAGGAAAGGAATCCATTTTATGCAAACAATTTCTTTTTGGAGTCGGTGCTGTGATAGTTGATGCTTAAAGTGATGGCACCGACTCCAAAAATAAATTGTTTGCATAAAATGGATTCCTTTCCTTTCAATGGTTAAGAGTTTATTTAAGACTTTTTAGTGCATTTTGGTTTTGAAGTCGGTTTTTACTTTTTTAAAGTTAATTTTATTTCTTAATTTTTAGAGATTACAAGAGGGGGGGGGGGAGTAGCACCTTATAACTCTGTTCTTTAAGAAGCTACAAACTACCTATCATAAGTTCTGTCATCATAACTACTGAACTACTTAACTAACTACTAACGTTAAGGAGTTCTACCATCAGCTCAGCCCCACAAGCTGTTGACTATCAAGCGTAACAACACGTTAACATTAAGATTCTAGTAAAAAAACACTAAACGTGCCTTTAAAGTTTGAGAGTTTCCCTCGATTACACCAAGATATCATCATCAGATCCCAAATTGGCAACAATGGGACCAAATAGAAGGTAGACCCTCTAGGTAGGCGATTTTTTTTTTCGAATCGATCGACAAACGATTGAGATGTGAGGTAACATAGATACAAAAAAAAACATACAGTCGACTTGATAACCTCCGCCTTTTTTGAAGTCGGTTAAAAAGGAAAAGAAAAATTAATGCAGATTCATAAAAATTTATTTTCAACACACTTGCTCAAAATGACGTTTTTATATCACCCATTTTTGGCTCATAATCCTAAATATTAAACACGCGTGCCTTTTTCATTATATTATTGCACTAGTGCCTTTAGTTTATTAACCCCACCAATTTACATTTGTACCCTAGTACAAAGTAGTAAGTAAGAAAAAGAAGCGATATAATTTAGTCGGGTTATAACTTTTATTTTAGCAACAAACAGTATTTATGCGAAAAATAACAGTATCTACATATTTATTTCAAGAAATGGTAAATCCAGCTTTATTATTAAAGAATAACACAAATTCATTTAAAGTTTTCTGAAATTTGTGTTTTAAACACTAATTTTTACTTTTTAAATCTTGGCTGTTAGCCGATCTAGTTCGCGCCTTAGCCTTGCGCGCGCATCGGTATCGCGGCAAGAAAAAAAAATCAACGCGCCATTTTTCCAAAGTCGGCTGTAGTGAACTTTGGATTTATTATTGTGAAGTTTAATATTAACGAAAATGTCTTCTTAAAGTGAAGAAAATAAAGAAAACCTATTATTAACTCACCCGGACAAACATATCGAGGCGAATCACGCGTGCGATAGCTTTTTGCCATCAAAATGGAGTGAAATGTATTTTTACTGTTTTAATAATTAAAACTTACTTGATGGTGAGTCTTGTTTAATACTCCAAGTGTGTTGAAAAACGTCGTATGAAACACGTGTGCCTGTGACCATTATATACGCGGCTTTCTTATGGCGCACTCGCATTCGCTCGTGCGCTCACAATATCGCCTTGTATATAATGGTCAACTTAGCACACTTGTATCATAATGTACTATTTTATGAATCTGCATAAGAAACCAAAAAATTTGCGCACGGGCGGGACTCGAACCAGCAACTTATTGGCTAACTGGGCCAAATGCTCTACCAATTGAGCTACCTTGCTGTCGGTCCGATTTTGCAATATTTGTGGTCTCTTATGGATACGTCATTACGCGTGATGTTTACCGCCATCTACCCGTCTATTTATGTAAGAGTGAGCAACTGTTTCTTAATACCGACAGTACGGTAGCTCAATTGGTAAAGCGTTTGGCCCGGTTAGCCAAGAAGTTGCTGGTTCGAGCCCCGTCCGTGTGCAATTTTTTGGTTTTATTTATCTTTATGAATATAAAATATGACACTGTGAGTGTTAAACACATTCTAAAAACTAACTAGGCTCCAAGAAAGATAAAAAGACCTTGCTCTCCAAACTCCTGAAAAAGGGCAAGCAAATGATAATTTTCCTTTTGGCAAACACAAAAGTTAATACACAGAAAGCCTCATTTCGCCTTAGAACTTTAATGTCTTCTCGACACTTCCACGAAATGATCGTTCTATTCATGGCAGATGTAATCCAACGCCTCCTTATTTATATATCCATATTACCAAATACATAGGTTCGAACAAATTAACAACATTCAAATGTAAATTTAACGCTTAAAACGTTTCAAGTCATTACAGCACAATTTTGCTTATCTAAATAGCTAAATACGGATGAAGAAAATTATGAGGGTGTAAATACGGTAAACGGTAGAATAAGGGGTTATACTCACAGGTAAAGTAAACAAACAGACTTGTAATACGGTTTTAACTTAATTACATGACAATTAAATTGAAACTGTTATACCTAGGTACTTTAGCTTATAAAATAGGAGGAGTTATCAAGCTGAAATTCACTTAAAACTGAGGCGCCCTATATACATTAACAATGTATTGATAGTTATACGTGCAGTACAGGGGCCTACGGGTAGTTACTAGAATACCAACTTGGTTTTGCGCACACACTTGTGCACTATAATAATATTATGTCCCGTGCAGTCGGTTAGTCGTTGTGACAGGCCACCATAGACGAAATCGGCTAGGAAGACCATTATCAACTTGTAAATGAAATATTACTTGTTATTCTGAACCGAGTTAATTGAAAAAAAACTCATAATAATATAAATGCACTTGTAAAAAACAACTTTGGCTGTGACAGACACGGGGCTCGATTCCTCGTCTGTAACAGCAAAAGTTCATTTTTTTAAGTGCAATTTATAATATTAAGTTTGTATTGTGACAAAACACTATAAAAACAAAAATGAAATTTAAATTGATTTATTCATCTTAAGCGATTGCTATTTGTAAAAATATTTCCATCGGATATTGTGAGAACAATCTCGCAACATTAATGATTTCACGCAACCTACGCGTTAAAGTATTAAGCGCTTGCAAAATTCTAATGTGACGTTGGCCGGGCGGTATAGGTATACGCCCGGATAGCGTAAGACAACTTGATTCCTCGTCTGTCATAGCCAAAATTGCTTTTTACAAGTGCCATTTATCTTATCAATGTATTATTTTTATAACTTTTTATAGTGACAAAACACACACCATAAAAAAAATCAAATTATAAACACACGTGAAAAAATGCTCACGTAGTTTTGTGTTTAAGGTGACACCTGTATTTGGGGCGTTTGGGCAAGCGATTTGCGATGAAAAGTGGGCGCGTTTTGAAAGTCCTCGATTGTACTTTATATTCAATTAGGTAAATCAATAATAACACTTACCTTTGTTTAAAACATCTATTAATAACTATTTAATAGTCTAGTGTAGTAATAGTAACCAAAAACCCCATTTCATCTTGAAGAAGTCGATTAATGCTGTTTGAAGATCATAAGAAATAAATCTGCCGTTCCTAACACTGTTCTAAATCCGGAAGTCTGGAACTCATTCCGATAAGTTTAGACCGTGGCAAAACCTCAGAACGCACGTTCTTATCTTGTCTAGTTTACAACTCAATTTCAAGTTTCCTGTTATGCCTCACCCGCGTATTCGGTGAATAATTGTAAAACCATTTGTCTGTGACTCTAGTAAGAACTTTAGTGTGCTTGCATGAAATAAGCTTCAACATACTTAATCAATGATTAAAATCATAAGTTATAATATGAAATTAATATACGTTAAGCAATAAATATATTTGAAGAAGACGGGTGTGTGAACATGATAAGGGGGTTTTTGGTCAGCAACGAGTGACTCAGGAATGGCTATGTAAATGATACTTTTCTTTTAAAACTTGCATATATATATAATATTATGTTAAATAAGTTTATATCATATTATCATCCCTGCGTTGGATGTTACTGACAAAAACAACATCCTGTACTTGAAGGCGAAGGAGACGATAAAGATCGATATCCACCGATCAGATCACCGAATGAAACTTACATGTACATCTTATTAACCCCGTAGTGGTCACCCAACTGTTTTGACTGCTGCCCAAAAGCTCAATATAAAATTGCTAGCAACTCGTGACCTAATAATCAACGCCACTAAAATATAAGCAGAAGTAAGGGCCAACTCTGGGCTTGACCAAGAAATTAGCACTCAGACCATTCGGAATTGCTTGTACCAGGCTGGATTACAAGCACGGAAGTCTTAACGACTGCCTCTGGATTCCGAGCAATGTTAGCGACGGAGATTGCAGAGGGCTAGCCTTAGCAAAATAAGAAGATGAAGAAGAAAACATTTGACAAAACTGTCTCTTTGTTGACGATTCGTGAATCAGTATTGATCATTTCAATCACCGCAATAAAATCTCACAGAATCAACCGCTGGCCCGATTATGTAAACTATACGAGGCATACAGTCTTCACTTCAGCGACCTTGACATCTTCAACGCCAATATAACTCACTTTAAAGTAGTCTTAAGGAATATCCTCAAGAGTCTTCCTATACCCTAAATAGAATATTTCTGTAGTTATTATAGTTAAATATATTGTGTTGCAATAATTCATTTGTATCACGTGAATAGACATCTCTTGTCTCTTAACACCAATCCTAGCATGCCGTGAAAACACGTTTTAGGATTATTTTCTAGTTATAACTCTATTATAATCATGTATGTCATAAGTTTAAGTCTCGATGTAATCTGTTGTGTTTTCCAATAAAGATAAAATAAAATAAAATAAAATTTGGATGAAAGCGACTGGAAGCGACGAGTCCAGAAAAGACCACGAGACCATGAAAGGTAAAGAACTGCCACTGGAACGATTCAGCTAGGCGGATAATAGGTGTCCTTTTGAGGTGGTATTATGATTGAAGCTAGACCACCTTTGATTCTGTATCGAGGCTTCATGACGGCGAACATGTGTAAAATAGTTGCTATCGATGGTATAGTCAGACCATTCCGAGTAAACTCCATAGTTTACATGGCATCAATTTGTACTGGTAGATGATAATGCACGTGGAGCTCAACGAGTCAATGCTGCTCTTCGAGAATACGTAACACAAGATTAGATTGACCTGACTTAAGAAATTAAGGTCTGATTTTTTCAACGTCAATTAAGGAATATTCATCGAATAAATACAATAAGCCTTATTTTAAAACTTCACCTATTTGTTAACAATCATCAATGCAGATGTCATATTGATATCGGTCGTTTGGATAAGTCTTATCTGACGTTGGTAGAATCGACCCTTAATTAGCTATTGCTAGCCCAAACTTTTTGATTAATATTTGTTGTATACTCGTATATAATATTATAGGTAATGCTGATGAGTTTGTTTGTTTGAACGCGCTAATCTCAGAAACTACTGAATCAATTTGAAACAATATTTTTGTGTTGGATAGCCTGTTTATCGAGAAATGACTTAGACACCAGTACATCACGATGCAACGGGAGGGGGGGATCAAACTCAAAACGCGCGGACACAGTCACGGTGACCTGCTAGTAAAATATAAATTATAAAAAAACTATTCCTATCATAACTTGCGAATCGAAAAGAGATTGAAGCTTTTTTTAATTTAATTAATTTAAATCAATTATCTATCATCATCTTTTCGCTTTTTTACTAACCGATGAGTTTTATCTTAAATGATACTTTGTACGCACAGGAGGATGAGGTAGCAGGTTGCCACCTGGCTAGTTAATGTGAACCGGTAACTCAATATAAACTGCAACGATATGTAATCTTAGGTAGATTACATATCGTTGCAGTTTATATTGAGTTACCGGTTCACACACCGCATATTCTGTGTTTTAAAGACTATCAATTGAGATAAAAAAAACATTTGGTTTTGACAAGAGCGAAGGTGATTAATGAAAATTTATTAAAATTAATAATAAAAAATAGCTATGAACACTTTTCGATAGGCAAGTTATTATAGGTGTATTTGTTTATAAATAATCAGATCGAGTTATCAGATCTTGAATAAAGCATGTAGTTTTAGAAGACGTGTCAGCTAAAAAATGAGCTTATAGGGATCGAAAGCTATTTTTCATATGAGCATTATCAGCAGGCATCAGAAGTTCTAGTGCCAGATATAATATGGTTATACAGAATGTTTCTGAGTGACGACTAATGATAAAAAGAAAATGTGCTAAAATATGATTCAAATGGATATTTCGCTCCAAAAATAAACCGTAGTTAGCATATACGAAACCCTTACGTATGGCTTCGTAGATTTGGACAACATTTTCATATTCAAGTTTAGACCGTTTAACCTGTGAGGCCTTAAAATCTGCTGATGATGGAACAATTGACATCATTATTTCACAGATATAAACCAAGAAAGTAAACATTTTACATACCCTCAAGTGTATGTGAACGAGACACAATAGAAATTCTATTGTTATGCGGTCTCATGCGACCGCTTCGGGTGTTGAAGTAAAATATAATATGAAAAACACAAAGATATAAGATAAAATTTCCTTACCAGGTTAAAATGTACTGATATTAATATCGGTGCTTATTATAATAATTCTTATTTCTAACGTATTTAAAAAAGTTAAACAAGCATCTTAATATCCATTCAGATTAATAAATAATAATTGAATTAAAAAATAATCATCTCGCTATGACTTCTCATTCTTGAGTAATGCGTGGACAAACACACACTCTTACGAAATTCTGCACAGGTGTTTGGAAGCCTAATTAGGTCAATATACTCAAAAATTACCGAATTTCAATTGTATCACATAAATACAAATTTAATTGATGACCTTATTTTTTTGAAGTCGTTATAAAATAACAATATTGGGCCGACTTGTACGTTGATCCACAAAAAGGTCTCATTATTTTCAACTCTTTTTGCTATTAAAATTTGCATCACCGAGTTTGATATAATGATGCTAGCCTTTTCATCTTATTTAATATTATGATATCACATCATTATACCCAGTCACATATGAATGTAGCTTTTTCTGAATATTATTGACAAACGAGGTAAAAATTTGTACTAATGTAAAGATAATATTATGTTCTTTCAATTTCATGATAAACGTCTATTTTCTTGTCTCATGATAACAAAATACTGTGCCAAAAACGTTTTCAAACAAAACACTTGCTGAAGTTTCACTTTCAGTACTTATTTTTTTTGTAAGTGAAGCTTAGTTTTGAAGTATTAATGATGTAAGTTAGAGATACAACCTTTACTTAGCAGATAGTTTTATTTTATTAAGTTTGTCCACGAATCTTCTTTCACTGGTATATTTCTTTTCTTCTAACTTGCTTCATTCACACCTCTAGTATAAATTTACTCCGCTCGCCTCGGTTCACATTTACTACATTTTATGACAGTTATTCTTGTAATCATGACAGCCCGTTTGACAGAGTAGGCGGATAGTTGACAGACATCGGCAGATAGCAGTAAGCGCGTTACAACACATGCGCCGCTGGTCGAAAGTGGGCCCTGAGTAGATCTCTCGACCTTCTCAGGGCTTTCTCTCAATCCTAAGTTAGACGTGCGTTGAATTATAGCTTCATAAAAAGAATACTGAACGCATCGAGTTAATACGGTGCTGTTTCCGTTACGGGTGGATAATTGTGCTTCATCTTTTAGACCCTTTACACACTGCGACTTTTAGCAGCGATGCAGTCGCGAAGCTAACGTGAATCAACATCGATGCAGTCGCAAAATGTCAACCTTAACACACTACGCTGCTTTTAGCATCGAGACAGTCGCGATGCTAACGCGCGTTAGTATCGATACTGTCGCGATGCAGAAGCTGGAAAATGTCATGTTATGTATTGAATTTTGGTGACTGCGTCGATGCTAAATTAAATCTGTTCATTGCGTTTGATTCCCTACAGAATAGTTAGAGTAGGTAGGAACAGTACTCGTATATTTCTTAATCAAAATAAATACATAAGATTTTTTTTTTTAATTGACCCATTTATAACCGTGCAATAAATAAATTGATTAATTGCCTAATACTTACTTGTGCCAAAAATCCAAAATCGACGATGTTTACTGTATTCGTATTTGTTTATTAGTAAACAATATTTGATTTATTTAGCTCCTAATTACGTTCGCGTAATAAGGCTGCGAGTATGTGCCCAATATCACATCTTCCGAATGAAGGCTTTCCGTTAATTGGAACCAGTAATTAACAGCCTATACCCACTAAATACGGGTAAAAGTACCTACGTCTAGTTGGCTATTCGATATTGGAAAGGAAAATGGGATACGAATTACCGATTATAATCAAGGTATTACACTATAATTGACATCTGTGAGAAATCCTTTATGCCCTTATGCCTCTTGTCTGAAGCTACTAGCCTGGGTGATAAATCTGATTGCGAATGATATACTTGAGTTGTAATATTCTTGTATGGTTGTGGTTGTACTATTCTTTAGAAATTTGACTATTTAAAAATGTGCTATGCCTTGAAAGGTACGATATGCGATTGTGTATCCGATCGGGCTATAACAACATTTGCTAAATAAGTATTAAAATATGATAACTAAATATGCGCCAAAAACACACACATTGCATGTTTTGATTCCAAATAATATGCTTTGTTTTAATGCTAATATTGTTAATCACAAGACCTTATTTTAGAATGAGTCCTATGTAATTTTATTATTTAATAAATTAAATTTATTTCATTAAAGGCCGATTTCTCAATGGCCGGATAAAACTTATCAGACTGATAAATTATAAAGCAGATGTAAAAAAATGACAGGTACCTACGATTGCTGACATTTGGGTGACGTTTTCAAATCAGCCATTTGTATGTTGTTCGTCGAATATTTCTCATCTAACTATTGAAATCAGTCCAAAAAAATATATAAAAAGTAAAACCTTAGCGAACGTACTAGAGATTTCGATAAAAAAAAAACAAATGAAACAGTCAGCATCATATTTTGCAAATCACATTTGAACCGTTTCCTATTGCATTTCCTTGAAGGAATTTTTCTGAGTTACGGTAACTGCACTTTACTTTTATTAGTTGTTTTCCATTTTATGTTCGCAACGTTTCAGTGAGTTAAATGTATTGAGTAAACAAGCCAGATAACATTTTGGAATTCCACAGAGTTCCAAGAAATATTTAGACCCAAGTAAATGTTCATTAAAAAAAAAGAATACCTATCTAGGAATCAAATGAAACATCATTTTGCATTCATTTTCATTTCACATTTTATTATTTACTTTTGCCAATTAAAGATTTTTTAATGACTGCCGGCAGTTAACAATAAAATTCCTAATAATAAATATATAAATACCTAATAATAATAAATATACCGTAATAAATTTAAATGGTGTTATAACGCTAAAATCTAAATATTTATGTGGCATAACTCAAGAATAGAATAACTTTAAAAAAATGCAAATGGTAATATGAATTTATGGTACCGCTGCTTGTTAAAATGTACTCGTGTCATTCCTATTTTCATCTTGGATTGACTAGTTAAGAAAATCTGTAATAAATCATACGGAACACCATCTGCGCAGCGCAACCAGCGCTTTTCTCGGTTCCTGTTTGCTTGTGGCGACTACGATCGGGGTGCAATCTTTATCGCAAATAGCTACAATTTATACTGTATCGGTTCGTATTTACATATTTTTATGAGGACTCGGCCCGGGACAAGTTTGTGGCCGATCGTTTCAGAAGATTACTTTGGAGTTAGACGGCTCTGTTTTTAGAGTCAAGCGATTTGTAAACAACGTTCCTTTGGTTGTTTTTGTAAAGGAAAGTTTAAATTGAATACGTGTTTCACGATTAGTAGTGATTGGCGTCTATATAGCTAAACTTTACAGACACAATATTGACAAACAGTTACTTTTCAGGATTACTTGCGCAGAACAGACTTGACACTTAAACCAATAAATAAATTGGGAGACGTGTTTTTGTCTTTGTACGATCTGTACAAAAATGTATTAAGGGTTTTCACCGTCCGTCTATTCTATATTTAATTCCAAAGCACGACTGAATCTCTAATCCATATATTATTGTAGTATTAATCCATAGGGGCAAGAAGCCCGCGTAATTCTCTGTCAACATTAAAAAATGCAGCATCATTAATGATTTAATAAAGATTCGGGAAACTAAGCGCAAATGCATTAGTATTTTTTTGTCAGTACTGTATTTATTGATTTAATTCCGCACTCGCGGTTTGCTAACAACAATAATACGTTTTATCAGAACGCTAAAGCTGTCTAATTAAGCGGTATTGCGATGCAATATTGGCTATTCGGAATTTGGATTCTGATATCGGAGGAAAGTTGAAACAAAGTTTATTTCTATCAGTGGAATTATTTATAACCGCACTCGAATAACACCATGCTCGATTCGGGGTAGACTTTTAGCAATTAATAAAATTAGTTTTCAGTTTGTTGGCATCGGTACCTACTGGAAATTTACAAACTTTGTTGATTAAAATCAAATAACTTTGGCATGTTTAACTGTTGACTGAGAGGAAATTAGAAAAGACACGTTGGGAATTTGGCAGGGGTTTGTGTCGGTAGGAAAATGAATACTTTTCGTATTATACATAATATGCCTCTGCTTTTGTGCTGCAAAAATCCCAAAAAGTATCCCAGTTATTATTTCTTTAAACACACACAATTGTACGACCGATGATTGTACCATTTCTATCGATCAATTGGGCCTTATTCTTTAAGAACGAAAGGGTGAATCGATTTTCATAATTTTTACTATGTGGCATTTGTTGAAGTCTCAATTCATTGACGCAAATAGGTACACTTAACTTGAAAACAAGGTTCGCTGGGGCCGCTAGTTCCACATAAAGTTTTTTTTGTAATATTCTTCCCTAGGTGGTGTTTGTTTTTGCATTTTACCTTTAAGAGAGACAATTTCGTGGGTAAACAAAAATTATGAGTAAATATATCAAAAAAGATTACTGCCCCTTTTACGAGCTTCATTGTACTAAAATCTGGTCATGCTTATTAGCCGTCGGAACTAGGTCACAATATAATACCCATCAGTCGATTGCACCCTTTTAATCAAGCCGGTAATACAGGTGCGATCTTAGTGGATCAGCGTGATCCCTCTTTACAGCCACGTTAAGTTGAGCTATGAGCCACTGCAAAATGAGTCTAAAAAGGGTTTGATTAAATTGATCGCTTCGTAGCGGGCGACAATGTTTTCTTATTTCAGGTTTTATATTTAATGTGTTTTCGCAACACGCAGATGCACTTCTAGTTTATTCTTTTTATGATATTAACGTGTTTTAAGTTGAAATCAAAGAACAAATAAAAATAGAAAAATAAAACTTTTTGTCTACCAGAGCCTCGATATTCATACCTGTCAAGCTTTTTCCGTGTGGTGATTCGATTGCACCTTACCAAAATTCTACAAAAAAAATTGGGTAAAAAATAACTATAACCCGGAAGAAAGTACCTATAAATCATGACACTAAGGAACCAATTTTTAATTCTTCAAAAAAGGAAATACGATTTGCAAACTTTTAGCGAATGAGATTTGGGGCCTTCGACTTCGGAAGGCAAGCTTAGCTATAATATTTTCTGCTTATTCACATCTATGTATCCCGATTTATTTAACGCACTTTTTGACGTTTGTGATTATTTTATAACCTGTTCATACCAACTTTAATCAAGTGCGTTTATAGTGATCAGTGTAATACCGTTTTACAGCTAACGTTCAGGTGATCCGTGTAGCTTACACGTTTACTGCAAAATGAGCACTCATTGTGTTTTGCCGGCGTTTTAATTAAAACTGATTGTTGCAAAGTGATAATAAAACTTGTTACTAATATTATGTTTCTATAAAAATATAACTTTTCGTTATGCTGTAAATCCGATAGGAACGGCGCTTTAATGGCATAACCTTTTTTATACAAAGTAAATTATGCTATTTCCAACAACTACGATGTTTCTTATTAGGAACAAAAATCTGTATGGTCCCCAAATAAGGTCTCCTCGTTTTAAGTGATAATATTAAAAATGTCGATTCACCACAATAAATAAATCATTTTTGGTAGAAAACACTTTGGTTTTTAAATATGCTAGATTTGAAAAAATTAGAAATAAAGGTAATTATTTTCCTGCCGATATGGATTTTTAATTAATAATATATAATAATTATAATGAAGGTTTTGATTTAAAAAAAAGAAGAGTTGGGCATTGAAACGAGAAAGACGAAACCCATGAATTTTATAACTTATAAAATTGACGCAGTACTGTTTTAAAATATGATATTCTCTTTGTTGGAGAAAATAAACTCGATTTTACAAAAAAAAAGATAGTTCCCTGTTAAACAATGTCACAGTTAAATATTGTCACTTAAATCGATAACCTTACATTACATTTAACCTTACATAGACCCTTGCTAAGATTTATAAATGCAGCAAATTTTCTCTTTCCCAGAAACAAAATGATTGCATGAAGATAACAAACAAAACAACCCCACATAAAAAGGCGTTGAAAAAGATAAAAAGAATCGACTACTTAAATGGCATTCAATGCAACACCAAACACTTGGAATTGTTTCTAACACAAACGAGCGGTCAAATAAAAGCGTATTTGTCCAATGAACAAAAAAGAAAAAATATCGAGGGCTCTAATGCTATGGTCCAGTGGCTCCATTTGAGCCATTTATGTGTTTGGGTTCAGACAAATGTATTGGGTGTAAACATTTCAGGCGTCTCGTTGTCACAACATTTGTTTTTCTCTGACCCACTGTTTCAGATGTACAAGATAGGAGAATGATGTCAAGGAATTGTCTTGAAACGAAATAAGTTCAGTTTAGGTACTAAACCAAATAATTTATTTACTTTTGTAAAATACTATTTACTGTGTTAAAATGCCTTAGGGCTGTTTCCTGGCGGCGATATCCCGTCTTTTGCAGGTACTGTTTTATGCATGATACCGTTTAGTAGTACCAACGTATGTATACGCGTTTTAATGCTGATATCTACCCGGCCACCCCCTTTGCAGTGACTGGCAATAAACCAATAGCTGTTTTTACTGAACCAGTTTTGTTATTATGCTGAACCAATTTCACTTCTGCAATGAGATTATGCCCCAACACAGCAATTACCATGGAAACGCTTTTAAAGACAGAAATATACAGAGCGCTGCTTTATGGGTACGTGCAAACGAAATAGACATGAGACTTTCAGGAATTTACAGGATTTAATTGACGCACAGCCGCACCTGCGAAAATCTGCCGTGTGAACACACCACAGTTTTTTGCAGTCAATGCATTGATCCCGCAGAACTGGATTGCCGTAAAGAGCTTCCACAATGATGTTAGCAGCTGTTCATAGATTTCACAATTTTCCTCTCGTATTATACCAACTTCAAGAAATTAAGTTATTAAAAAAATAGATCTGCTCTTGTTTTTAAACTACATCAAGCGTGGTATAGATCCCAGAAGAAGCTTTTTCTCGTTTTTTTTTTTAAAGAAGACTAAAATTACAGATAATACACATCTCTCAAATAAGCCTGAAGGGCAACCTTTACCAAATTAACCGTTAAGTGACATATCTCAAACGATCCCGATTTAATGATTTCAATGGACCCCAAATGAGAACATCCAAACGAAAACTCTTAACTTTCAAAAGACTTCGTTGACACGATAAACAAAACCTTAAATTACGCATTTCCATTTATTACTGTGTCATTTGAACGAGGCAGCTTCAATACGGAATAAATTTATGAAAACAAAACTCCAGTCGACATATATCTGGGGAACGGTAACGGTACTTTTAAGAGTACCTTTTCTAAGGTAAACTCCGTTAAAACTTCTGTCTGTACAACTAAGTGCAAACTCGGAAACTTTTGATCAATTTTGGACCTTATTACAAAAGGAATTAGGTTTGTTAGCCGGCAATTTTGAAACATATTTTTGTGGTTTGCTGTACTTGCGCTTGACAGAAAAACTTTGTTGCAAATTAAATTTTCGGTACGTTGTTGCCAAGTGAGCGAAAGTAAAGATTATCCTAAGCATTTCGGGCATTTACAAACATTCTCGTAATCTAACTTTTGGAAGAATTAAAATAGAAAGAGAAAAAATAATGTCAAAAATATTTTTTTTCAACTTTTGTAAAGTTGTTTTTCTTTGGTATGAATGCCTTGTAACATCCAGTACCTATTAACTTAGTGAGACATCGGAATTCGTTTTACCCACTTATTTAAGTACTTATATATGTTTGGGATCTAAATGGAATCCGAATTTATAAAGCTAAACTCATAAAAGCCCAAAAATAAAATAAATAAATAAATATTATCCCATAATAATAATGAACATTTTCTCATTACCGCGTACATTTTTTGCGCTCCTTTCTCCATGCTTTTTGCCTAATTATTGCCGCCGAAAAAGTTAAGCCGCGAAGCCCGAATATACAAAAAAGCAAACAACTCGTTTGTTTTAATTACTTTTACATTGATCCCATTATTTTCTTAATGCGTGCGCGAAACGAGATCCAAACCCTTTTCGGGGTGTGTACGTGGTACAGTCAGTGGTGACATTATGATGAATTTTCGGTCATTTCGCATTTTTTTGTTAGCCTCTCTCATCGCAGTGCTGAGCAAAGGCCTTCTAAACCTCTGACCTATCTTTACCCCCAGTCACCAACTTCCAATCTTGCGCAAGACTGACCAAATCGTCATACCATCTCTTTTTGGGACTGCCTCTGCCGCGAAAGCCATCTGATGGTATCCATCTTGTGACAATGTTATTTACGCTACCTATATTACTTTCGTCATTGAATTATTTTCATTTACATTTAATAGCGTTCAATGCTTAGTTGTAATACGCACGCCTACCTTTTCCCAAATATTATGGTTTTTTACATTTATTCCACCCGAACAGTGTATTGACCTACAGACAACTGTATTGTTTTGTCAATAAAAACTAACTCGTGCTCATTTTGAGGTTTTAGTTTAAAGTTTTTTTTTACTTATTAGATTAGTAAATGTTTTACTTAAATCATACTGAAGTAAAATAATCTTTGTTTACTTTTATTTTAATACTGATAAAAAAAACGCTTTTTTTAAATTATCGTTTTTTTATGCCTGACTGTACACCCACTTAACTTGACGAACATAAAATGAATACGTTGATGTACATTGTACGCGTGCGTAACTAACAAACAACGGAAAATGGGAAAATTCGTATATGCCTGTACTTATATTTATTCGTTTGTCATTCTGTGTTCTTGTATCTATTAGTTGACTTTAATTGTGTGCACACATATTTATATTTTTCCCTTAATCCCTCAAACGTATGTGAACGAGACACAATAGATATTCTATTGTTATGCGGTCTCATGCGACTGCTCGGGTGTTGAGGTATTGCTTCAACACCCGAGCGGTTGCAGGCAACCGCATAACAATAGAATTTGCATTGTGTCTCGTTCACATAAGCTTGAGGGATTAATCAGTACCTAATTACGTTTATTGGCGACTTCAAAAAAGGAGGTAATCGATTCGATTTGTGTGAATGTGATATCATATCAGTAGATAAAATTTTAATATGTTGATCTGATCTAGTCTGTAAGGCTTTTGCGAGTGTATGTAGGTTTGTATTGTATGTTTGTTCCAGTATTTCTCGAAAATGAGAAGTCATAGCGAGATTATTCTTGTTCTTCTTTTAATTAGGTATAGTTCAATTTAGGGCACAGTGTTAGTTTCATCAAAATCGGTCTAGTAGATATTGAGTTATGATATGAAAACTAAACATCATAGGATATCAATACTTAGTCGTTGAGCAATAAACGAGCCAGCTTTATAAATGTGCCAAATTATGACCTAGTTCAGGGGCAATTTTTCCAAAAAGCAATTTAGCTGATGGTCCCCATGGTCCAAAAAAAGTATGCTTTTAAAGCTTTTTTGACAGTTTTTTGAAGGCGGTTTTATTTTTATTACACGGAACCTATTAATCAATCCAGTTCCACTGAATATTTATTTATACCCTGCACTGTGATGAAAGAGGCTGTAGATTCATAGAAAATGTATTGGTAGGTAGTGTTTACAGTTTTCACAAAAAATATTCACCCTTTGACTAGAGACGGACATTTGACTTTGACAAGGATGATGATGACGTACGTAACCGAGCGTGAGTTCGACTCGCACTTGTCCTTCCAGGTTTTATCCTTCTATTGTTCTGATGTAGGCACAATAAGAATCAACAGTAACATAGGTTACGTAGAAAATTTGTTCATTAGCAAAAAGGAGTTCATTCATAACAGATTAATATCGCAAGTCTCATTGGTCATTTCACAGACATTAATCTATGCGACATTCTCGGGCAAGAGATCAAGAGCTGGGTTGCCATTAATCAAAATTACGAGTCCAAAACGCAGGCCTTAAAACGACAGCCGAAATGATAAATAGGAATATTTCGACACTGTCAACGATTGTTGAAAGTTAATTTAATATGGACAAAAGATAAGAAATGCTTTTTATAAATTAACAAACGATATTTTGCCTTTAGTGATATTATTTATTAGCTTAACACAGAAAGTACGGAAAAATTATGACTCCGAAAAATAAGATCATATGTACAAAAAATTTAATAAAAAAATTTGTTTGTTACAAAAAGGATTTCCTTTATAAGTAATTTTACTTATCTGAATATAACTTTTAAAGGAAAAATTTAATAAAAACATTATAAGTTAAAGGTACTTGGAATAGTATTGTTTTTACTAATTTGGATTTAAAATAAATTTTAACTGACAAATAGTAAGCTATACTTGATATCTACATGTCCTTTCTTATAACTAAGGTGTCCTTCCTAAAGGCCAGTAGTATGATCTGGGATAATCTGACTACTCAAGTTTTAGAAAGGCCCTCTTTATTTTTAGACCTTAGGAAAGACATCAGAGGGTTTTACTTCCTAGCTCGATCCTATTAGAAATGTAGCTGTAGTTGTTTTCATGCTATTAATTGATACCAGTTTTTTTTTTTACTTATGTCATACTGTAGTCAGTGAGTTATTAACTGAGTTGTGAGGACATAATGTCAATAGAAATAGAAATATGCAGCGTGTCGTGCGCCTTCACATTAGGGCGACAGCAGCGTGGCAGCTGCGGATGCCCATACATAAAAAAAAGCGGCGCTGCTGCTGCGTGACTGCCGCGCGCGACTGCTGTCATTTATGTACGAAATTATTTGCAAAGTCGCCTTAGTGTGCCTTCACATAAGAGCGACATCAGCCCGTCTCTCTAATGTGAAGGGCTTACTGCTGTAATTTTATGTATGAAATTGACAGCAGCGAGACTGCCGCGCGACCGTCGCGCTGCTAAAAACGCCTAAGTGTGAATGCGCTCTAAGGCACCGACACGACTCAGTTAATACAACACTAATTATAAGCTTCACCTTTTTCCTTTAAGTCTGCTGCTTTTTCCTTCATAACAATTCAATTTGGTCTCACCTTATTGCCGGAAGACGCCAAAGACGGACTCAATTTCGCCATGTTCCAGTTCATTAAAGTTGATAAGGCATTCGACTGCCAATAATACTCCTGGGGACGAATAAAACCTAGGACAACAATTGGCGCTGGGCCAAACACTTTCAGCTAGTCAGCAAATAAATTGAAAAAAAAACAGGTGTTACCAAATACAAGACACAAGTTGCACCTTGATACATCTTTATTTCTATTCTGGTCACACTAAAGTTAAACGTTCGAGGTCAATTAAGATCGTCAATAAAGTCTGACTGTGAATTCAAAGTATTCTTTCAATACTAGAAAGCACACACTAAAACAGAGCCGGACATAGGGATTTTTTTTGTTAAGGCTGTCCCATCCATCAATTCAAATTGGCATGCAGTCAAATACCTACCATAACTTTGCAGCTTACCGCGCAAACTGCATGTTTGACATAAATTAAGATAGATTGCAAGTTTTTGTTTTACACAGATAGATTTAGATAGTATTTGACTGCAAAACTTTTATACTGTATTATTGATTGCCAAAAATTTCACGTATTAGTAGAATTTACAAGCGCTGTTCATCAATCATAATTTGCAACAGTGAAACTTTTTTTAAGTTAAATTTTATGTCGACTGACAAAAAAAGATAGCAATTAGCCCTTATTGAACAGCAATGAAGACTGAACTACTCAGAATTATTATTCTTTGCAGCACAGAATTTTGTTCCCATTCGATCAATTTTCTTTTTATACCTTCCTTCATGAGTCCACCTCTGTGTGTCTCAAAGATCCCACAAGGAACGAACCGCCATAATAAGTAACTCGGGGCCAGAAAGTCGCCATCTATTATGCATTGCTAGTCAGTCTTTTGTTTCAGACGAAATTCAATCGCCACAGAAAGCGAATTGTATTATTTATGCACGAACGCTGTGAATTAAAATGGTTTCTGTCTGACTCTGTACGTGCAGGAGACGAAAGATCAAATGTTTTCATTCATGTTTTATATGACAAGTCGATGAATTGTAAGAGTGGTTACGCACTACGGTAAGGGTTACGGATGATAGCATGTCGAGGTAAACACTGCGGTATCTTATGCAATTGTAATAAGGGCTACTGGTGACTGTACCATCAGGATCCAACAAAATTAATGAAAGAAATAAAATGAATGGAGTGTGAACGTTAACTAATAACAATAGCCCTCCTAGCAGATTTCTACTACGATGGGCAGTCACAACTACTAACCGCCTGCACAGGACATGTTATAGTACACAAGCGTGTGCGCAAACACCGGTGCACTCTCTATTCCTTTTACTCTCCCGATGGGACTGCAATATGACACGACCGGAGAGAGATCAGGCGCAAGACCAACGGCTTTATGTGCTTTCTAAGGCACTGGAATGAATCACCGTCAACTTTGTGTTTTTTTTTTTAAATTAACTAATTTATTTATTTATACTAAATTGCAAAACTAACATATGGCGTTCTCTACCAGTAATGACTGTGGGTTAAGCAGAAATGATTGTGATGACCTACCAACAAATATTTTTTTATTCTTTGATCACTCTGACAACTAATAAAGACGTTCCTTTCAACGTTTTATTAAACACCTAACATTTACATACTGTATACCAACCTACGAGTAGTTACATAGGAAAAATCTCTTAATTTTCCCGTATAGTGTAAGTATTAATTCTTTCTGACGATATCTATTACGTGGTCTTGCTGAGTGAGCGAGACTTTTTATGGAGTGACTGTAACGCCCCGTCTGTGTGTAGTTTTACGATTTTGACGGAATGTCATAATTCTCGTCAGCTTTCTCTCTGAGTCAACGCTGAGGTACGAAAAGACATAACATTCATAACTACCTTGGGTTTTAGTACTTACATCTGAGATGGCTGTTATATGAGTTAAGCTGATAAAGCTTGCCGTAAGAATGAGAACAGTATTTCATAACTTTCCATAAGAATGTACCTGTTATTGATAAGTATTATTTTTAAAGCTATTCTGCGATTGGGTAGGTATTTATATTTGCTGCAATCACTGATAATTCCACGACAAATATATTAAAAGAAATCGCAATATTTAGGACCCACTTTTCATTTATCAGTTTTATTATCTAATCGCCATAGTAAATTTATAGAAGAATAACGTTTTGACAAAACTTTATAAAAAGTATGTCAACGATAAGTGGTGGCAACTAGTCTATTGTATGACACATTGTATGTGGTCGTCAATAAAGAATGTATATTTAAGGGGCTCACCAATTTTTTAACGCGCACACTAGCGCCGTTTTAGTAGAAAAATCGTAACTCGTTAAATAAGACCAATCGAAAATCTGAATGATGCGATTGTAGCTCTGGTTATGTGGTTTAGATACAATGTTTTTCAATAAAACAGAGTTATCTGCAGTTACAGTTAGAGAAATTGCCAAAAATGGCCATATTTAGCAGTAATGCTTTAGAATGTTTTTAACACTCACAGTGTCATATTTTATATTCATAAAGATGAAATAAGAAACCAAAAATTTGCGCACGGGCGGGACTTGAACCAGCAACCTTTTGGCATACCGGGCCAAACGCTCTTACCAATTGAGCTACCGTGCTGTCAGTCCGACCCGGCGAAATTTGTGGTTTCTTATGAAAACGTCAATTGCGTGACGCTTAGCGCCATCAAGCCGTCTGTTTATGAAACAGATGGCCCAAGCAGTTATTCTTTACAGAATAAATTCAACTTGGAAATTGATGTCGCTTCGCTATCTAATGCTTTAGAATGTTTTTAACACTCACAGTGTCATATTTTATATTCATAAAGATGAAATAAGAAACCAAAAATTTGCGCACGGGCGGGACTTGAACCAGCAACCTTTTGGCATGCCATCTGTTTCATAAACAGACGGCTAGATGGCGCTAAGCGTCACGCAATTGACGTTTTCATAAGAAACCACAAATTTCGCCGGGTCGGACTAACAGCACGGTAGCTCAATTGGTAAGAGCGTTTGGCCCGGTTTGCCAAAAGGTTGCTGGTTCAAGTCCCGCCCGTGCGCAAATTTTTGGTTTCTTATTTCATCTTTATGAATATAAAATATGACACTGTGAGTGTTAAAAACATTCTAAAGCATTAGATAGCGAAGCGACATCAATTTCCAAGTTGAATTTATTCTGTAAAGAATAACTGCTTGGGCCATCTGTTTCATAAACAGACGGCTAGATGGCGCTAAGCGTCACGCAATTGACGTTTTCATAAGAAACCACAAATTTCGCCGGGTCGGACTGACAGCACGGTAGCTCAATTGGTAAGAGCGTTTGGCCCGGTATGCCAAAAGGTTGCTGGTTCAAGTCCCGCCCGTGCGCAAATTTTTGGTTTCTTATTTCATCTTTATGAATATAAAATATGACACTGTGAGTGTTAAAAACATTCTAAAGCATTAGATAGCGAAGCGACATCAATTTCCAAGTTGAATTTATTCTGTAAAGAATAACTGCTTGGGCCATCTGTTTCATAAACAGACGGCTAGATGGCGCTAAGCGTCACGCAATTGACGTTTCCATAAGAAACCACAAATTTCGCCGGGTCGGACTGACAGCACGGTAGCTCAATTGGTAAGAGCGTTTGGCCCGGTATGCCAAAAGGTTGCTGGTTCAAGTCCCGCCCGTGCGCAAATTTTTGGTTTCTTATTTCATCTTTATGAATATAAAATATGACACTGTGAGTGTTAAAAACATTCTAAAGCATTAGATAGCGAAGCGACATCAATTTCCAAGTTGAATTTATTCTGTAAAGAATAACTGCTTGGGCCATCTGTTTCATAAACAGACGGCTAGATGGCGCTAAGCGTCACGCAATTGACGTTTTCATAAGAAACCACAAATTTCGCCGGGTCGTACTGACAGCACGGTAGCTCAATTGGTAAGAGCGTTTGGCCCGGTATGCCAAAAGGTTGCTGGTTCAAGTCCCGCCCGTGCGCAAATTTTTGGTTTCTTATTTCATCTTTATGAATATAAAATATGACACTGTGAGTGTTAAAAACATTCTAAAGCATTAGATAGCGAAGCGACATCAATTTCCAAGTTGAATTTATTCTGTAAAGAATAACTGCTTGGGCCATCTGTTTCATAAACAGACGGCTAGATGGCGCTAAGCGTCACGCAATTGACGTTTCCATAAGAAACCACAAATTTCGCCGGGTCGGACTGACAGCACGGTAGCTCAATTGGTAAGAGCGTTTGGCCCGGTATGCCAAAAGGTTGCTGGTTCAAGTCCCGCCCGTGCGCAAATTTTTGGTTTCTTATTTCATCTTTATGAATATAAAATATGACACTGTGAGTGTTAAAAACATTCTAAAGCATTAGATAGCGAAGCGACATCAATTTCCAAGTTGAATTTATTCTGTAAAGAATAACTGCTTGGGCCATCTGTTTCATAAACAGACGGCTAGATGGCGCTAAGCGTCACGCAATTGACGTTTTCATAAGAAACCACAAATTTCGCCTGGTCGGACTGACAGCACGGTAGCTCAATTGGTAAGAGCGTTTGGCCCGGTATGCCAAAAGGTTGCTGGTTCAAGTCCCGCCCGTGCGCAAATTTTTGGTTTCTTATTTCATCTTTATGCATATTTAGCAGTTTTTCTAACGAAAGATGTGAAACCGAACTTAAGGTGAAAAGATAAAAAAGAGTGAGATAGGAAAAGAACGTTTGAATTGCATGAGTAATGCAGAAGTTGGTTGAAATTAGAGGAGAGTGGAAACAATTGGAGTATTTGGAGTATTGTAAAGTGATCTAGAAGTCGATAGAAGGGAAGTTAAGTTAAAAGTTTTCCGTCTGAAATAAAGAAGAGTACTATCCATCGCTATGTTCCCATATTTCCCACATAAATAAACGTTATGAATATTAAGCCATCATAACTGAAAGAAAAATAAAAGATTCGGCCATAAGATAACAATAACACTAAAAAACTTATAATAACTTTTTAGCATGTATTTCAATCTCAGCTGGCGAGAATGAAAACTTGAAGTGAATAATAAAATCTTCACCCATATTCCCCTTAAGCCACAGATTACTTAATAGTTTCTTCTTCGAGTAGATTCATATCTTGATCGTAAACTGATTTTTACGACTTCTTTAGACGGTCCCAAACTCCGTAATATTGCTCTCAAGCGAGCACTGTCAGGAACTGGGAGGCGTTACCGTATGGCTCGAACTAATAAAAGTGAACATTAGAAGAAGATTGCCACATTCAAAAAAGTTTCACATATCTCTCTACCTATTTACTTTTGAGATCGATTACCGAAGGAATCGATTGCGGATTCGGGTAATAAACGTTAAAAATTAAGACTCAAAACCTGTTGATTTGATTTTGTTTTGTCACAAAACTATAAATAAAACATGAGCTCATTAACGGCCTGTTTCAAATTAAAAAAGATTCCAGTGTGTGTTACCAGCTAGATAGTTTAAACAATATGACGTTTTAGGTAGTCAGATAATGAAGAAATTCGGCCTGAGCAGAAGTGAACTTATGGGCGTGTATAAAAATTGTGTGGATTCATAAGTCCTAAAAACCAGAAAATCATCGTTCTCATATGTATTCGTTGGCATGTATCAAAAACATCGTATCGTGAAAAAACATCCAAAACATACAATAACAAATGTCCCAGATTTACAAGAAACACGAGTCTCGATTATTTGGCGTACCGAAGCGTAGATGCATCGCTCCGATGAATATTGCGATACACGAATGTCAATAAGCGAATGCGAAATCGATTTGAGGCGGATCATTCGTTTCATATGGATAAGCGTGGTGTAGTTTATCGAGAAAAAGCTGCCGACACGTTTTAAGGGTTCCTTTGAAAGAAAAATATTACTTTAATTTTTATTATTGATTTCGGTGGTGTTTCTTCACTATGGAAACTTAATGTTATCAATGAATTACACTTGTAAAAGTCAAATGTGTTAGCCAAGGAAACAAACCATATCTCACGCTATCCGGGCTCCACCACTCAGCCACTGCCACGTACAAATCTTGTTGAATTTTGCTAGTGCTTCCTCTTTGCGAAATGTTGTGCATCAATGTTGCGAAAATGTTCTCTTATCTTTGTCTGACACCACTCAGTTAAGTGCGATTCATAAAAACATTACTTATTAAAAAATATGTTTTATAATACTATGATATTATGTTGTATTATTGTTGTAGATTTGCAAATTTAAAGGTAAGTAGATACTTAATATTATTCATGGGTACCTGTATAAGGACTTCATAAGATAATAATACACATAAATTTCTTAAGCTCTAAACCTCAGAGATATAAGTAAAGTATCGTAATAAAATTCAAGAACACTTCGTAGTTGTAAAATTACTACTAAATATAAGTAGTTATTTTTATAAAGAACACTAGCTATATTAGTCGAAATACACTTGGCCGAGTTATCACTTTTGTTACTCATACTTGCGTCCGATTCAGAGCGCTAATATTTCTCGTATTATATTCAGTTCTCAGAATTGTTCCTTGATATTCCTATCCTATTCCTTATATTAGGTGTAATGGTTAAATAAAACAAGTTTGTGTGGAGACAATGATATCAACCTTTGTCTTATATATTTTTAACTGGAATCGCATAGATATCTTTTAATTATCTTTTTGATAATTAAAATATAGGATACTGTTCATAACGTTGTGTGTAATGATAAAAAAAAAGTTTAATGTTAAGAAAATTTACTTAGTGATATCAACATTTGTTTCATTTTTTTAAACTTGAATCGCATAGATATATTTTAATTATCTTTTTGATAACGTAGTTATTCATCTAAATATTAGGGGGTTTCAATGAACAAGTTATCACTAAAGTTTTAGAAAAAAATAATTGTGAAACATGCCTATACAAGATGGCCAAAACAGTGACGTCTAAACATTAGTTTTTATTAAATCCAGGGCTAGCCAAATATACCATATTTATGATAGCGATTTTTTTGTTGTTGTCAAGCTTTAAAAAAAAAGTTAGTCTCAGTTTTAGCTAAATCATACTGCAATTCAAAAAACCGAAAGCAGACCATAGATTCCTCCACTTAATTATTTGTTTCGATATTCAAAAAAATGTCAAAAACTCCAAAACTACGAAAATTCGGCAAATATACATCGGGTATATTTGGAAAGCCCTGGATATGAGGTTTTAAAAAACAATTTGACGTCAGTGTTTTGGCCACCCTGTATAAGCGAATTCTATATCTATGGTAAAACCCGTAAATAAATAATTATAAATTAAGTAGCAACGGAGTTTGACACAAATATTTTAATTAGTCGTATTTTAGTAGTAATCCGTCTCGACATCCCTCAGCTTCTAATTATAAATTACGGCGGCACAACTTAAGACCGCAAATCATAAGTTTGAAAACTGCTGAAATATTTAAATTTGTATTTCTTGTAGAGTGAACTTTAGAAAGGCTATTAACAGCATGAGTATTGTTAGCATAATTACCAAACAAAATAACTTTTACTATTTACATTTTGAAAATATGCCAACATCATTTATCATGTTGTTTAGTTGATAAATGACTTAATTGGTCTTTAAATAATATCTGATTGTAAGGAACATTCAAAATAAGTAGGAAAACTATATTTTTTTTTGTGATTTCTTCTGAAGTCCTAACTACTTGTGTTTGCCCAATTTATCACTGATTCTAGAGAGATAGATCAGACTAAAGTACATAATAATGACTTTTCGTAACATGAACGGTTGTGAGCCAAAAATTTAGATAGGATACTAGCTTACTAGCTACGGCGTAGTATTTCGTAGGTACGCGCGTTGCGTATTTACCATGTGTTTTTCTTATTTGCATGTTGTGAAGAGGTTTTCTTTGATAAAACTTTTACATAATTAAAGAAAATATTTTTATTGAATAAGCATACCTTATATTATCGTCCCTGAGTTGGATGTAACTGATCGAAAAACATTCTGTATAGGGGGATTATACCTCTATTACACATTGTATGTATACTTACAATGTATTTATCATGTAGTGCCGTAGTATTCATAAATCTCCTTTAAATAATTTTAGGACATCATCATCATCATTATCAGCCAAAGGACGTCCACTGCTGAACATAGGCCTCCCCCACGGCTTTCCACAGTGACCGATCACTAGCGGTCTGCATCCAGTTTGATCCTGCGATCTTTATAAGGTCGTCTGTCCATCTTGTTGGTGGACGTCCCACGCTGCGTCTCTGGTCGAAGGGTCTCCAATCTAGAACTTTCCTGCCCCAACGGAACATAAATAAATTTTAGGTCATTATGTATTAATTTCAAGCAATGCAAATGTACGAGTAATGTAATTATTATTTTGTTTTTATAGTGTTTTGTCACTATACAAACTTAATAATATAAATAGCAAATTTCACTTGTAAAAAGCAACTTTGGCTGCTGTGACAGACGAGGAATCGAACCCCGTGTCTTACGCAATCCGGGCGTATGCCTATACCACTCGGCCACCGTCACATTAGCAAGCCTGTTGGATTTTGCAAGCGCTTTCTTTAACGCGTAGGCTGCGTGGCGTCATCAATGTTGCGAGATTGCTCTCACAATATCCGAAGGAAATATTTTTACAAATATTTGACAATCGGTTAAGATGAACGAAGCCAATTTATAATTATTATTTTGTTTTAAAAACAATTTCTATTCGAACAAGTTCGATTCCTCGTCTGTCACAGCAGCCAAAGTTGCTTTTTACAAGTGCAATTTGCTATTTATACGAGTAATGTTATAATATCGGTTAGCTAAAATAATGTAGCTCTATTTAAGACCTATTTACATAAGCTACTCAACATCAAAAGAAACCTTTCAATATCCATATAAGACCGCTTCTTATTAAATGATGCATTTAATAGATTATATCGATAATTAGTTCAACCTGTCTTACTAGTTAACTAATTAATATCAGGACGACACAAACCTTGACTCTAGAACCAATCTAATTTACTACTGTCAACTGAATGAGGGATGATTAGATCGTGTTTGGGTTTAACTAGACCTTATCTACCATGTTTCTTGTTAGCAATAATAATAATAGGTTTAACAAACTTGCTATAGACAAAGATAAGGTTATGATTAACCTGATGGCCCAAGAGATAGCCCCGACCCCAGTCATCGTCATTTCCTGCGAGAAACGAGAAGCTAAATTTGCATCTCGGCAACGGATGTGGCCCCAAACACCTGGGCCTGAAGTATTACAATTCACTTATGATGTAATCCTTCATAGGATAGGACAGCATAACGCTGTGAAGAATCTTTCGAAAATGTGAAAGATAAGATCAGCAATCAGCTCAATATACAGGATGTAGCCTGTAATACGAGCAAAAATTTAAAATATATATATGCTCTCTAAGTAACCAGTAATCAATTCTTAAATGGTTTTATTGAATTCATTCTCATTTTCAAACAAAATAAATTGTACCAGCAATTGTATTCCGAACAAATTTTATAAACCTCACCTGATCATTTGAGTATATTTAATGTTTATCATTGTAGTACCTATACAAAATAATGTGATAATAATGATCTTCAAATTAATATAGTACCTATCGCAAAAAAGAAGGGAAAATAGCCTACAAAATTTCTCGGCTCAGTAGATTGAAAGGCTTCACAAATTAACGTCAAATTAACTGAAGACTTTACTTTGCGTAAATGTTAACTTGTTAAAAAAGAGTTCGGAACCCTCTGGCATTATTTTTTCGTCTTAGCTTAAGGCTTGATTAAGGATCTTCTTGGTATTAGAAGGCAAGCAAATAGTTCTTTTATTTTAAGTCTTTGCTTCGTAAATCTATTTAAAAATATTCAACACCAGAATGCGTTGTAAAAATGGGAAGTAAAAATATCAATTTTACTATCATTCACGGACTACCTAAGTTTAAATAAAATAATTTTCATTTCTAAAATGAACAAACAATCGATCAATTACAATTAAGAGAGTAAATATTATCTTGAAGAGACTTATGAAAAGTAATTACGTTTTCCTAATTTACATAAAGTTTGTTAGTTTGTAAAGCTTACAAATTAGGTTAAAATAGCAATTCTAACAGTAACTTAACTTAGTGTTGTAGACTGTTAGATTGCTTTCGCTCACAAATAAAATACATGATTTACCCTATAATAAAAAGCAACCAAGATAGAGAAAGATAGAATTCCTATTTCAAATAGAGCACGATCTTTGTAATTTATTCTCTCGATTCAAAGTATCCCGAAAATTGAGGAAGATGGGACACAGAATATTTCAGAAGCGAATGAAGAGGAAATTAGGTTACCCATTTATACAAGAAATGTTTGATCTAATAAAATAAGATATCAAATGATTTCTAACTTTCAAAGATATTCGCTTCATTTGCTTATCATAGGATAAGTAAAATGACACTATATTCCATTTTTATTGGGTCGTACCAACTAAATTGTGTAGATTTCATAGTGATTTCATGCAGTATAACTTTTTTAAAAAAACAATGATAGTTTTTATCGTCTTTTTTAGGGCTCCGTAGTCGAATGGCAAAAAACGGAACCCTTATAGTTTCGTCAAGTCTGTCTGTCTGTCTGTCTGGCCGCCCGTAAGTCAAACCCAATTTATTCCGTAACTATAAGTATTACACTGTTAAAATTTAGTAGGAGGATGCATACTGTTAACCGCTTTACGATTCGTATACAAAAAAATAAAAATAATAATATGTAAGGGGGGCTCCCATACATGAAACACAGATTTTTTTTAGTCAAAGCTATGCGTTTGATTTGCCTATAGATAGGTCTTTTAAAATGACATAGATGTTCCTTAAACCATTTTCTTTTAATGTCTAACGACGCTTGACGACTTTTGATTTAATGTCGAGTGACGCTTCTAAAGTGGTAAAATGGGCGTCCCCCTCCAACTTCTAAACTAAGAAAGTGTAAATTTTGAAAAATATATATAATGTAGATCGTAACAAATACTTCAAACGAAAGTTTTTGACATATAGGACATTTTCAACAACGGCAAACATAACTTTGTTCTTCATTCAAACACTATGAAAAACAAAGTTATATGTGCTGTCAAGAAAATATTGTGGTATATTAGCTAAGTGTAAGTAAATGGTAATAAACATTATAAACGTAAAAAAACATATCAATATACTATCATCAACCTAATAATAATAGGGTTTAATGCCAAATTTCAATTTCAGTATTTAAATAATTGAGAGACTAAGATTTTTTTGATACATTCAGCATTTTCAATACAATCTCAAAATATTATAGCTAACTTAAATTTGAGAATTTCTTATTATTAGAAGAAATGTTTAGAATCAAGTTTAAAGTGATGTGGAAGGGCGCAGAGTGATCTGAAAGAAACAAAAACGATTGGCGAGTTAATTCAGGGACAGTCGATTTTGGAAAGGTCTAGGGAGCGCCCAAAAGGTGCGCACGTGAGTGTGAGAAGGAGGAGCTGGATGGAGTCAGGACCTCAGGAGAAGAATTTCCGCAGCATCATTGATGCATAGCTTTTTAAACGGGTAATTAAGGGCTTACGGTAACCTAGTTAGATTCAGCTTAGATATACCGGTGAAAGTGTGATTTCTGGTTAGTAATTTTATCTAGTTAAGATATCAGTAATCCACAAAAAAATCACAGATGTAGATAGTCGATGGTACAGTGCTACATAATACGCAGTTGTATTTGAATGCATGGGTGCATTCAAATACAATTGCGTTGCATTTTCTTATACCCTTTGGTTGACTTAACATGAAGTCACTTAGGGAAATAGTTAAGGAAGATATTTATATGAAATGTTATTAGGTTCGGGTATTCCTCTAAATAAATAAATAATAAATATTGGACACCAATCACATACGTTGCTCTGATCCCAAAGTAAGTAGCCAATGCACTTGTGTTATGGAAATCAGACACAACGGTGGTACCACAACACCCAGACTCGAGACACTATAGAAGAGATCGTTTTCTACATTGACCCGACCGGGAATCGAACCTGGAACCTCATGAGATGGCGACGCTTGAAACCAGCGTGCTAGCCACTCGACCACGGAGGTCGTCCTTTAAGCGCATTTTTCAAGAAAATATATACATGTACGTAAATTAAGTAGGGCCCATTTCAGGGATCGAAGGATTGTTGATGGCTTTCATGTTTGGGGCATTGGAGCGAGCCCTCGAAGCCTTAAAAAATCCAAAAGGACTAAATTAATGATAGTATATAATAAAAAAGGGATATTTGGAGAGTGGTTAGAAAAATTTGCTTAATTTTTTATAAATAACTAGTGGTCCCCCACGACTTTGTCCGCGCGTTTTTCGATTTTTTCTCGCCTTTTAAACTTTCCCTAGACCTCCACAAACATTTCAAGACTAAGATTTGATAAATCCGTTCAGCCGTTCTCGAGTTTTAGTGCGACTAACAAACAGAAATTCATTTTTATATATACAGATTATTATAAGTTATAAAGGCCTTCTAAGATAAGGCTAAGGTTTTGCGAGGTTCCATTTTCCTCTTCCTAAAAATGTGCACACACCCCAGAGACTTTTTTGAGTGACTTATTTAGACATCTTCGTACATAAATAAACATCGTTCTTTCTGGCCATTAAACTAGATGATCACACTGCCAAATTACATCATAAACAATCTTATTTATGATTTTTCAAATCATTCATTTTAGAATGTCTCTAAGCGAACCTAAGGTCGCATAATCGTTACAGAAGTACGATAATGAATCTGATTTTGTATCTTTATGTATAAATATTTTTGAAGTATCGACAATTATTGTCCAAAATAAGGCATAAATAATTATATTCATATTTAGTCAAGGTGTTGTTTAGGTCAGTGACATCCAAGTCCGGGATAATAATTTGAACTATGCTTATTTTTAAATAAATATTTTTTTAAAATAATATGCAACTTTTTTATAAAAAAAACCTCTTCGCAACATTCTAAAAAAATCAAAACGAATATGAAAATTGGCGCTCTTGCGCGTAGCTTGCTCTCGTATCTACGAAATACTACGCCGTAGCTTGTATGCTACGAAAAGGCGACCTGGCGCGGAAGTTTTGACTCTCTCGCTAGTATCGCAATAGTACGGACAACAGCGCGTCAAGGTAAACACTGCGGTTTCTTATGCAGTGGTTACAAGGGCTAGTTTGCAACAAAAGTGGGTAACCTGATGTGCTGTCGACTGTACATTGATTTTGTGGGTGTTTTCTATGAAAGCGTATGTTTTTTTTCGGCATCAGTATCGTTTGTCTATGTCTCAGTCGGGCGTCGCTGACAAAAACATCAACCTGTATTGACAATGATTATTGCTTAAACCTCCAAATAACGTTGTAATAATTCTACAACTAAATTTCAGACCTTTCCATGAAATATTCAGCAAGGGAAAATTTACATAACATTTTAATTGGTCAGAATTCAATTCTGAAAGGTTTAATAACATGGAATAATTTAACAGAGTCCGAATTAATTAAGAGAATCGGCGTAGACTGTACTATTACCGATACTGGATTTGACATGTTTTTATAATTTTAAACTGGTTACTTTACTTGTTGTCTTATACGTATTGTTTAGGTTTACTTATGATATGTATAAACTTTCATTAAAAATACTTAATGGTCTATGAGAATCAAAAAATATATGTAAGACAGTGCTTAATGCGTTGGTTGCAAATGTTTTAGAACAAGAATAGAAAAACTGAAAAAACTGCCTCGGTGGCGCAGCAGTTAGAGGGGAACTGCGTCAGAGGTCCCGGGTTCGATTCCTGGGTCGGGCCAAAAATATGTACGTGCGTTTTTCTGCTCAGAAATTCTCAGGGTAGCCCGGAGTTTGGAAGTTGGCGGTGTTTCCCCCCCCCGTGCTTCGGAAAACACGTAAAGCCGTTAGTCCTACGCCTGAACTCTCTTCGGTCGTGTCAGGACAGTGTGAGGAATAGAGAGTGCATCTATGTTTGCACACACACTTGTGCATTATAATATGTCCTGCGAATTCAGTCAGTCGTGGTGACTGGCCACCGTAGTCAAAATCGGCTAAGGGGACTATTATCACCATGTGAAAAGATGCCATTAAGCGGTACCTATTGGCAATATTCAATAGAAATAAATGCGATTAAGTAAATAAATTGTAAAAAAGCTAGCGTCTTAACGCAATTTGGCTAACTTCTCTTATCTTGGTTTAAGATACCCTCGGTGTGCTAATCTATAGAAAATTCATTTTTTTAACTGTCGACTCATCATTAGATCGCGAATTCTTAATAATTTTTAGATACAGCTGAGAAGGTTTAATTAATATCAATATCATTAAAATTATCAAAAATAGGTATTTTAATAACATAAAAATTATCATAATCTCACTCTTTTCACACCACTTTTCAAGACCGGTTTTATGTCGGACTCTTTCACCATCTCTGCGATTCGACTTTGGAATTCTCTCCCCAATGAAATCAGAATGTCCCCCAACAAATTTACTTTTAAAAAGTCTCTCCGCACCCACTATCTTAACCTTGGCTCTCTTCAGAATTAACAGCCATTTTCTTTTATTTGTGTTCTTTGGATGTCGTCATTATCATCAGCTTTATCATTCATAATTTTGTATTTATTAAGTTTATGTATTCTTTGTATGTTTATTATTCTTTTGCTTATGTATCCTATTATATATTTGTGTAATATAAGTATGTGTGTTTATGTTAGTGCATTTTACTTCTTTTTCTTACCACTCTTCTCACATATTATTAATATTCCGCCACTGATTAAACTCTCTGCATTACCAGGTGGTTGACTGGTAGAGAATGCCACTAGGCATTAAGTCCGCCAATTGTACAACTTACAGTGCAATAAAGTTTAAATAAATAAATAAAAATTACCTATTTCAAAGTTGTATTGTAACAATTTTCTCCAATTTTGAATAAAACCGGTTACAATTTTTTTGTGACGGTAAAAATTTTAAAACTTTAAATAATACTGTTTAAATGAGTAGGTATCTAAACGAGTTAAGGTTACATATTTTAACAGATTACATATCACCTGCAAAGAGTATCAAGCAAGAAGTGGGTATAAATCGTGAGGCATCAATTAACTTCAGAGAGTGGGTGTGATCAAGTGAGGGCGCAATTAATTAATTTAACAACTCTAAAGTTCTAAGTTGGAAGACTTACCTCAAACGAGTTGGCTCCACCAGGACGTGAATTCACAAACTATTAGTATCCCACATTCACCTGAGTGTTTAACTCACAAGTTTTGAGTTAGGAATTTACAAATCGGTCCCGCGCTTTCCGCGAACGATTCGGTTCGGTCACTATCTGACCGTGGAAAACAGTCGAGATACGAATGACTACTGAATGTAGAGGTCCCACGCGCTCGTTCCCAACTTTTCGCGCATGCGTTGATATGCTTTCGTCAGGTGTTCCTAGTTAGTCCTTGAAAGTGCTCTCGTGATTCCGTTGTTGTCGACATTCGAATTTCGAATCAGATAAAAACACGCGGAGATGCCGTTTCCTTTTTATCACCGCAGACAGTAATGAGCCGCATTAGACAGGAGATGTTCAGAGCAATAAAAGTTACGACAGCTTGGACGGAATGTGCTTTGTACGGGTAATTTTGATGGTAGCTAACAGCCTTCGTCATTTGACAGTGGCTTAGCATTTGTGCTAATTTGCGCTTAATGTGGAGTTTTATGGAACTTTCACACTTGCTGAGACCAAAATGCAACAGTAAATCTTGTTAAGAAACTTTTAGCAATGACAAACTCTTTTTAAACAATCAAATCAATGCCAGTTATAAGTTTGTTTACCTAAAATATATGCCCGGGGTTCATATCAAAATATCACATACGAGACATAAAATCCCTCAAAGGTATTATTTTAAATAAACTCTGCGTTTAGTTTCACATCATTTAAATTGAAATATAATACTGCTTTGAAGTTTGTGGTATTGAGTTTATGTTAAAGGAATATCAAAAACTAAATAGAGTGTGATTTTTTAATAGTATTATACTGCTGAAATCGTTTTGTTGTTAGAGCAACACCTCCTAAGGACAAACACCGATGCTTGAGACCTTAAAATTTACATAATTTAACTTTGCAATGTTAAACACTAGCTTACCTTGGGCTAGGACCGCGAATGACACTCATATAACTCGAATTTACAACCTCCGTCCATAAAATATGGAGGGTCGCTCCGCCCTTTGTTAGCGGAATAGGCGTAACTACTTCGTCTTACACACAGACGGCAGCGTAGGAAACGGCAGCCCCACACATAAAAACAAACCATCGAGATGCATTCATCAATGTGTAGACTCAACATCGATGCACCGTCAGATTTTCTACAGTTGATTTTTAAACGTGTTCCGGCTTGCCAACGGCTGTCATAAACATGCCGGCAGCAAGTTATAAACGTGCCGTCAGTATGTTTTCAACGCTCTATCTTCCTGTCGTGTCCAACTGCCGGGCGGTTACAGTTGTCTTCAAGTGCACTGTTGACGTATGCCGTTGACTTGCCTACGTCTGTCAAAATGCCCTGGGGCTGGTAAATGTAAATGAGTAAATAGAAGAGATGTAATAGTAGCTAATGATTATTATATTGTGGTATGAAAATCAGAGACAACGGTGGTACTACAACACCCAAAGTAACATAAGAAATTAAGATTTATATTTTAACTCTACCGGGAATCGAACCCGGGACCTCGGAGATTGCGACGCCTGAAATTCAGTGTGCTTAGCCACTATACCGCGGAGGTCGTCATTATTATGCCTTGTTTGCTTGCCGTCAACCTTCGGATGTTACAGCCGTCGTAAAGTGCTGCCAGTGTGTCAGAGCACTGGCTGAAAGATTATGTAAAAACATGTTCTCCGAGAGAAAAGGTGCCTATCGTTTTATATTCAATATCTACTTTGTGTTGCGAAAACTTTCTCGGTATTTCTCTTTATAAGCCTAACAAGTGATAAGGAATCCATTTGCTTTTGCATGTAAAAGAGATGAGGTGAAACTTTCTACGAAACGATAGCATCTTTTTACTCACACTTATTAAGTTGGTTTTTGTTTAGAAGTTTCTTATTTGGTACTGGCAGTGCCAGCGAACTTATTTTCCCTCTTCAGTTCCGCCCCGCCCCCGTTTTGAAGTTATTATCATCTTATTTGAGGTCAAAAAAAATCCAAAGAAGTCAAAATAATGAAAATCGGTCAACCAGTTCTTGATTGGTGTAAATAAAATGAGTTGCTTTCATATATGTGTCACCGCAGTATACAAATTACCACGAGCTTATAATTTAACGCGTAAGAAATCCATTGATTTATTGCGAACAAGCTCGTCTTGGTTAAGCGTTTATGCTTTTTTGTTTCTTAAATTATCAACCTAACACGAATGTTTATCCTTCACCTATCCTGACCCACCACTTTGCCCAGTGATTTGTCATTTTAGTTAACGTTTTGTATGAAGGTTCGTACAGTTCATAATAAATCGTTAGATTTCAATCTAGTTTGTGCGATATTACAGTGATATTAGAAGATTATAAATAAGATAATGATGAGCTTATTTATTTTTAGGCGACAACTGTATTCATACCAACTGCTTAATGTGAGTCACAGATTTATCTGCGCAAGGGTACATGTTTGTATAACTGTCGAATACATTGCAATAGAAAAAATACATGTGTTACTTGGATGATCATAAATATAAAAGTTTAATACAATGTTGGGTTAAGCATTCGTCTGCGCCATATCTAAAAATTCTGCCAATTTCCGTTCAAACAAAAACAATCTCCGTGATGTTACGTCGCGAAGATAACTCGACGGAGCCCATAAAAATATTATGTGAAGCATTGAATTTCTTTTTAATATTAATCGTTATTTTAGAAAGTCATTTTCTCTCATACATGACGGAGGGTCGTTATCATTATGTGTAATGAAAACGCACACAATATTTTCGTTAAAAAAATTATGATTGATATTGATTGCCACCATTTCTTTGTGTGTTTTACACAGAAAATTTAAAGACTTTTCTGTAGTTTTTCACATAAAATATACACTGTGTTTATCCTTACGATATTTTGAGTACCATCTGATACTCGTACCTAGTAATGTTTTTGTGATCCTACTGACTCAGTGGTACGACAATGGGATCCTCCATCCACATTAAAAGGTAGCAAATAATACAACAAAATTTTCATATTGTGCGATTGCTCTCTTTAAAAGAGTCCAATAATAGTACGTTAAACTATGGTTTCCTTTCACAACTGACAAGTATATTTTAAGTTGCAATTTCGACGAATTTTCCGCACACTATTGAGATAACACGCCACGAACATTCAATAATGAGCAATATCAGGATCTTCAATAACCGGGAGTCAGGACGCGGCAGCACAAACGGGAGAATTGCATCTTTTTATTCATGAGTCTGTATGGCTTGAACTTATGCTTCTGTGTGATACGAATTAGAAATTATAAGATCTGCGACGGTTAAGAGCGCATTCTAGCTTTATTTAGAGACATAGTCTGAGATTTTGAAGGACTTTAATTAAAACTAAGTGGTGGATATGTATAAGATTGAGACTCATATATTACTTTAAAAATAACCAAAAAAAAAACTTAGTTATCACGTTGTCAAGTTTTGTTCACAGTACCTTCCTAAAATAAAACGATTATCTTCTCTTCTTTTCTTTCTGCAAAATAATAAATACCTATAGGCAGTCCGTCTCATTCATTTCTCATTTGTTAAGTTTAACTAACAATTACATTATTGGATTAACCTTTATTTTTAGGTCAGAAAATTATAGCCAACTTAACTCCCTAGAAAGGATTAGTATTTTGTCGTGTACGATAATGCGTATCTGTACAATATAATGAAAAAAACATGATTTTCAACATAAACACAATCATTTGAAACTGCTGATGCATGAAGAAGGAGGAGTAGTATTGATTTACGGCGTTGCAGTATCAGCTAAAAGTTCCGTTTAAATGCTTGTCTAGACGCATTAACTCTATAGGATATTTCAAGTTATTTAAAACCTTTTTTTACTCAGCTCTTTAAATTGCCCGCAATTCTAAAAATCAATCAAGATTTGAAATTGCGTCTGACAACGCAATACAACGCAATTAGACATAATTTACTATATCTATGTTCTTTAGCTGGTATTTTGGTCACAGAAATTCTCCAAAAGTTTTTTAAAACAAATCGCTTGGATCTGCCTACGGCGGAAACAAATCAAAGAATTTCTTGTCAATAAATACGCGGCATGCTTCTAACAGTCTTCATAAAATATTCCTTTACAAGAAAAACATTTTTCGCGTTACACGTTAAACTGGTAAATTAACTTCTTTATGTTGATAATAGACTGGGGGAAGAGAGATTTGTAAATTATTTACTAGAATACATAATAAGCGTGGAGTAAACTCATACGAGCTTCGCGAAATACGAGTACGTTTTTGGCGTTTGACCCTTTTGCAGCATTTAGATCAAAGAATATTGTTTCGTTTAGCCCTTTTCGTTTATTTGTGCTGAAGGGTTTCTGCCCTTGGTGCGGATTAGTATAAAACATACATGAATAATCACAAAGACCGAAGAATACGGTCGCAAAGCAAACTCGCTTTCAGCTCAAGGGTAGTTTTAATGTTAATTACAATTACAGTGGGTGTAGCGAGATTGTTTATTCTAAGGTAATGAGATGTTTTTTTTCGTGCATGTTTACTAACAGGTGTGTTTTATTTAATCAATTTAGTTTCTTTACTTTTGACGACGCGTTCGGTGTGTTGGCTAAAGCTCCTGACTGTTACGACGGCCGTCACGGGTTCGAATCCCGCAAGGGGCAAATGTTTGTGTGATCACGAACATTGGTGTCATGGATTTTTAATATGTTTTTAAGTATTTATGGGAGAGCCCTCATCAAAATCGTCGTCTGGTATTCGTAACACAAGGAAGAAAATTCCTTGCTTCGAAACGACGACAATTGGTGTGTTGTCTGGCGCATATATATTTATTTTACTCATTTGAGTATATAAAAAAGTATACTACTCTACTCTACTCTTTAATACTACTCCTGAACGCACAAAATACTTTCCAATCTCAGCGAACAAGGCCATGCTTTAGTATAAAACACACAAATGATGCTGCTTTCAATATCAATTACAACATAATAAAGTAACCCTAAAACGAAGCCAGCTCCTCGATTGAAGCTTGTTTACCTAGGGAGCGCAATATTAAGATGACTCAGCTGAAAACCAATTTTCCCCAAGAGCGGCAGCACATCGTAAAGCATGCCAAGAACCAAGACCGTTGACATGGACGCAATTTTCTTAATACTGATGTTGGTGAGACATTGTGCTGTCACGTATATGAATATTTGTTTAATAACCGCGTGGGAGAAATGCCACATATTTCTAAACGGATAAAAATGTTGCTTGATAAATGTGTAAAAAGACAAGTAAGCAGCAAACAAGCAGGGAGTTAGGAAATTGCATTTTGCATAGGGTTTGAATATTTTTAACACTTACAGTGTTTATTTTTTAATCTTACCAACCGTGTCGTCGTGCAATAAGAGTAGAGCGTGGGCCCAGTTTACTAGAGGTCGTGGTTTCAAATCCTACTCGGGTAGAATTTTTGGATTCCTATTCGATCTTATAAAATTAATCTCTGTTGGGAAAATTCACCAACTCAGGAACTAATAAAATAAAGCATTAATATTGGGAATACTTACTTTATTTTTTATAACTAAAAAAATATACTTTGTCTCAGCATTTATTGCGGCAATTGCAGCAGAATGCATAATTCTACATCACATTATGTACTTAACAAGAAAACACGTGCAAAACCAAACCTTGCGGAGTAAAGTGTAAATAAATCTGAACCGTAGTTCTACACAAGTTTCCTGCAAGAACTTTGTGTTTCAAGTTGTGTTTATATGCTGTAGAACGGGTTATAAAGTCAGCACATGTTTAATACCAAGTGATCTCTCAATATACTATATTATAATATATACTTATTTCAAATATTTATTTGCCTATTAAGGTCGTTCATGTCCAATCATACGAAAATCGTTTTCTTACGGCCATTTTGTATACTGATTATAAATTGATTTTCATAATTTTACGTGTTCCGATAACTAAAGTAATATATTCAACAGTTCATATTCCATATCAATAGGTAAATTAGTTTATAATGGAAAAATTGATTCTGTTTCAGATAGTTTTGTAATTCTAGGTGAGTGTTTGTAAAAGAAAAAAGGAGTCACTTTAAAAATACTTAAATAATTCAATGAATAAAAACATATTTGTTAAATTATTATGTGTCGCATCAGGAGTTAAAGACAATGGCGAAAAAACTTGAGAAATGCAAAACACTCCATCGACAAGAACCTAGCTTTTTAATGATGATGGTTATTATTACTATACACCTATTTAACTATCGTTTAATTTAGCAACAAAAAACGTTTGTCCCCTAAAGTATTAGGATTTCTCAAACCATCTAACAAAGTCAAAGAAAATTCAATTTATAACCGCATATTATATGGCGCAGAAAGATTGGTGTCTCCGCGGAAATGTATTAGCCGAGCTGCTTATTCGTCCTCGAATTTCCGGAACAGGATAACTGTTTAGCGGAGGAGTCAAATGCAAATTCAACTATTTATAAGACTGTTTGTAAGAGTCTAGGTACACTAGTACCTGCTTTTTATGTCACCGTTTACTAGTACTACGTATATCAGTGAAACGTTTAATAACGGCATTTATTTAAGTAGTGTCGTTACTCAAAAGAAATGCCATAATTAACCATTACGCAATTTTCAGCTTAAGACACGATTGTTAATATCACCTGCACTTATATTTTGTGTCTGTGTTATATTTTACATACAGAAAATCTTTTCGTTTAAGACTTACGAAGTATCGTATCGAGTTATTCTTGCTAGGTTTAGAGGACGAGTCTTATTTGTTTGTAGCATACCTTCATATACGTAGGTACTTTTAATAACAGCAACATTTTTGTAAGATTTAGAGAACCATTTCTTTCTAGGAATCTGATAACTTTTGCAATTTGATTAACTCTTATAACCTAGACCTCATAAATATCAAAAATTCGCCTAGCAAATCATTAGACTACGTGAACAAACACTTTAATAGCATAGGCCAAGACCTTGCAAACAAAATTATAAGAAACTCGCTTCATTATCAATCGTACCTTTCTTCGCTGCCTTCACTAGTAAACTCAATAGGAGTTATCCTTCCGGAGTTGTCGGAAGTAGAGTCCATAATATGTAAATTAAAATCAGGTTCAGCTACTGGAAAAGACGGAATACCAACCGATTTTGTGAAAATTGCTAAAATGGAATTGTCACCTATCATCACCCATCTAAGTTCCTTGTGTTTTCAAAAAGGCGTATTCCCATCAAAACTTAAGCAGTCAATTATTCACCCGATATTTAAGGATGGGGACAGAGGCGACATAAACAACTACAGACCAATCTCAGTCCTCACAGTTATGTCCAAAATAATAGAAAAACTTATAAATAAACGCTTAATTAATTTCTTTACATCAAATAATCTGCTTTCCAAGTCTCAGTATGGCTTTCGCGAGGGTATTAGTACGGAAGATGCAATTCACGACCTCACAAAAAATATTATTGAGCATTTAGATACAAAAAAGAAGGCTATTTGTATTTTCCTTGATCTTAAAAAAGCTTTTGATACCGTCTCTGTCCCCACCCTTCTACAAAAACTTTTTAAAATGGGCATTAGGGGCTCTTTTTATGACCTAATTGAGGATTATCTAAATAATAAGATAAGATAAGATAAGATAAAATTTATTTCTCACCATAAATGTTACAAAACAGTGATACAATTATGATCTATAGCTAGTAATATTAGCTTAACTTAACTAGATTAATTTAGATGCACATCAAATTGGTAAGTAAAAATATTGTAGTTGAAGATATAAAATACACAGCAGACATTATGGCGGGCTAACACCTGAATTAGGAAAGCTCCTGTCGCTCAGGTTGCTAGCCCTCCACCCCGTATATAATCACAGAAATCTCTTAGTAAAATAATTATTTACACGTAAATAGTAGCAGAAAATACATCGCATAGATACCAAATACGAACACAAAACAGCACATGGAATATAAAATTTTAATCAATAACACAAAGGATAACACAGACATGTTGTATGCCGAGTTTTTACACAAAAAAAAATATAAAATTGAATCGAGAGTAACATATAATTAAAAACATTAACTACTAAAGTTATGAATTTATAATAAGGACTTGTTCCGTTGTCGAGTACGAAAGCGCATGTAATTCTTTTTTGATTACTGATTTTAGCCTGAATCTATTCAGATTAAAAATTTGGTGGAGGTCATTAAAATATCTATAAAGAAAGGGTCCGGTGAAGATTATTTGACGCCGAGCAAACATCGTCGTAAAAGAGGGTACCTGAGAACGAACTCGTCTTTTGTGTCGCGGGAGCTGAGCGGGATCAATCGTTCTGTGGTGACGTAGGATTGAGTTGTAGATGAATAGTTGCCTAACGGTCAGTAGGTTCGCTTCCTTGTAAAGTTGTTCCGTAGGGTACCGTTTGGGTTTATGTGACATGACCTTTATAACTGCTCTCTGCGCCCTTTCGAGTTCCAGAAGATATGTTGAAGCTGCACCACCCCATACTGGTATGCAATATGTCAAGAGAGATTGACATAGGGCATAGTAGACTGAAGTAATCAGTTTTGGATCGGCCGAGTCTCGAAGGTTTTTGAAAATATGAAGAAGTCTGCGAACCCTCTTACTTAGTGCATTTACTTGAGGTTCCCAGTTAAGGTTCTTGTCAATAATAACACCTAGATATTTATGAGTATCAGTTTGAACTAGACAGGGGCAAGTACATGAGGAATTTGGAATGTCTGAGATACAAGTAAATGTGTGAGCTTTAATGGTGAACGATGGTGGTGGTTTTTTAGCATCGGTAATTCGAAAACAAACGAACTTAGTTTTCAGGACATTGATTGTAAGGAGGTTATCATCAAGCCAGCCTAAAACTTTTTTGAGACCATTTTCAGCTGAATGTTGAACCATAGGCCATGATTTACCACGGAATAGAAGGGCGGTGTCGTCAGCAAATGCCAGCGAGCTGCCATTGGTAAGACTGAGTTTGCATAGATTGTTAACATACACAAGAAATAAGGTGGGTCCGAGAGTACTACCCTGCGGAACACCATACGAGATGGGTACGCTAGAGCTGGTGAAATTTGACACTCTTACAACTTGCGTTCTATTTGTGAGGTATCCAGTGAACCAGTCCAGCGAAGTTCCACGAATTCCAAGATCCTGTAGTTTACGCAAGAGTAGAGGAATAGACACAGTGTCAAATGCCTTTTTTAGATCTAGGAAAATTGCCAAGCATAAATTACCGCTATCTAGAGAATTAGTAACTACCTCGGTAAGAGTTGCAATAGCATCTTCAGTATTTCTACCAGAGCGAAACCCGTATTGATTAGCTGCCAACAGTCTTCTACTCTCCAGATACCCCATCAAACGTGTGTTGACAACTTTTTCAATAATTTTACTTAATGTACTGAGCAATGAGATAGGGCGATAATTTGAGACCATTTCCTCACCACCACCTTTATAGATAGGAACGACAACTGCTTTTTTAAAGATGGCAGGGAAAATTCCTGAAGACATGCTGAGATTACAAAGGTGAGCTATCATGGAACATAGGATAGAGTGTGAGTTCTTAAGTACAACCGTAGGAATGTGATCTATGCCAGGTGCACAATTTGACTTGAGATTTAAAATTATTTTATCTATTTCAATAAAATCTGTTGGGTACATACAGATTGATTCAACATTGCTGGTAGTACCAGCCTTTTTTAACAGGTCAGACTCATCGACATTGTTCTTTGTCATTATATCGGATGCAAGTTCCTTGCCGATAGAAGTAAAATAAGAGTTAACAAGTTCAAGAGATTTTTCCGGGGATGGCATTAGGTTCAACAATTCAGTAGTGTGTGAACGATTTTTTTTTAAATTGCATAGGTCTTTTACGATCTCCCAAGTATTTTTATTGTTTTTGTAGTTTTGTGCAAGTTTCAGCTTATAATAATTGGATTTTAGGTTTTTTGCTAGTTGATTGCAGACATTGCGGTATTTTATGAATGTGTTTTTTAGCTCTATGTCATTTGGATTCTTTCTAACAAGTAAATTAATACGGTCTCTCTTCTGAAAGCATTTTACGATACTAGAGGTTATCCAGGGCTTAAGTGGACGGTTCTTTTTGGTGAACGTGATGGAGCTAGAATGTTGAACTATAAGCTCTTGAAGTGAGTCAATCAAGGTCTTTGCAGCTAAATCTGGATCGTTAATTGCTAAAAAGGGTTTCCAGTCGATAGTTTTTATTTCCTGGGCTAATGATTCATAATTAATCCTCGTTCTGGTCTTTGGGATAGAATTCGTGTTTTGGGATGATGCAGTTGAAATAGATATAAGTAGAGGATAGTGGTCTGTTATGTCAACAGCAAGCATGTAGCTTTGAAAGTGGCCTGATATTTTACACATAATATGATCCAGACAAGTGAGTCCGTGAGTTGGGACATCTATAGTATTTTGGAGGCCATGCGAACCTAAAATTTCCAGATAATCTATAACAAAAGATTCTTTAGTGCTAAGGGTATCTATGTTTATATCGCCTGTAATTACAATGTTACGACATTTTATCGTAGCTAGTTGACTGTCGAGGGATTCTAGAAAAGGGGTTGGATTTGTAAAGCAAAATGGGCGATATATACCAAAGATTATCATGTTACTGATTTTTGCAACGAGACAATTGGATTCAGACAACTCAATTTCTTGAACAGAGGCCTTAATAGTGTTTGTTATGTACATGATAACACCATCATTTTGATTATAGGACCTTTTAGTGAAAAATAGATTATAGCCATCTATTGTGGGGGGAACCGAATATTCATCGCACCAGCATTCAGAGAGTATAATAATATGAACGTTAATCTGTAGACGAGTTACGTATATAAGAAAGGCATCAAGATTTTTATTCACACTTCTTATATTAAGTGAAATTATGTTGAGCGTGTTATTACCGCCATAACCAGCTTTGCCCATTTGTAGCTTGAGACTATTAGGATCTTCGATAAGTTTGCATGAGGCGGTGCAAGATTCCTCAATATCATCAAATAAATGGTGGTTATTCATTATTGTTGTTTGCAGGAAATTTAAGGTCTTTAGAAGCGTTGAACCCTATAATGATGCTGATGTGATTTACATTTGCACTATAAAACAATTTTATGAGTGAACAAAAAGAACGTCGAATAATCTTGGTGGGGATGGTAGTACTCGTAGTTTTTATGTAGAAAAACAAGAAAGGAAAGGACTCACGATTCAAATTGTAGATAATGTGTGCTGCTATATAACATTCAATATCCAGGCGAGGTTTTGAACTTGTGTTTAAGGTAAGTTTTTCAAGTTCAAATTTAGCACTTATTGCTTCAAAGAATAGGTTCGAGTCGGCATCTAGTCATTTCTGTTTTAGTAGTTGTAGTTGTTCTTCGCTTTTGATCAAAATATATGGGTCTCCTTGCTTTTTACGTAAATACACTAGGCCGTTGGAGGTCCAACAGTAGTCGTACCCCATGGCCTTACGAAAATCACGAGCTAAGAAATATAGTCGTGAAGCAAGAGGTGTGAGATGCTCCGATATATATATTTCTGATTTGTTCCCTGTAATGCCCAGATGTGTAGAATTCAGCTGTTCTGTTTTGTAGCGAATTGCGGCCAGTTTGTGACTTTTTGCTGCGTTCAGAAAGTTACTTCTTAGTAGCGTAGAGGAAAGCTCAGCAATAATCGTCGTATTCGTTTGATCAGGTTTAGCAGGGAGACGATACACGTCGCGTAGCTCTGCAGTCGGCATGTTAACTCCAAGAGAAGAAGAGAGATGCTTGATCATATTGAAGAGGTTCTCCCTCGTTTCAGTTTTCTGCCTTGGGACGTTCCTAATCTGTATACTTGTCTTTCTGGACAGTCTTTCTAGTGTGTCACATTTCCCTTCGATATTTGATATCCGAGTGGCTAACTGCTTCCTCTCCGCTTCAAGGGAGTTAATTGTGAGCTGAACATCCTCCACTTTTGCGGTCACGTACTCGATAGATTTCTCAATGTCTTGAGTTTTAGTGAAAGAGGTGTCATTTTGGCTTTTAATGTCAAAAATATGTTTTTCTAATAGATCAAGACGTGAATTCTGTTGTGTCTGTAAAACACTAACCATTTCTCGTAACTCCTCACGAATGATTGTCCGGATGTCCGAGGTCTCAGCGGTTCCCATCTGCTCATCTGCACAACGTCGGCGCTTGTGTTCCCGCTGAGTGACATGCACATACCCATCAAGCGTGGATGAATGTGAAGTCACCTTGTCCACTTCCGATTCCGACATGCTAAGTGATTTGTTCATCGGCGGGGATCGGTGGAGGTTTGGCATAATTGTTGGAGTGTCACTACTGCTTATAGCTTACACTGTGGCAAAAACTATGATGACGTCGTGCGGTGGCCAGTGGCGTATGCGCTGCGTGCGTAACTGGCTGCACTATTGCTGTCACTATGTGCGTCTCTTTCGTTCGTTCGTGCAGAGCGTAGCTGTTGACACGTCTAATCGCTTGCGCGGTCCGGGGCGGAGATAGAATACAATGTGTAAAATTAGGCGATGAGCTATACAGCTCTGATCTAAAAACTTCACATTTTGGCATTCCACAAGGAAGTGTACTAGGCCCAACACTTTTCCTTGCCTATATAAATGACCTGACTGAACTAGGGTTGACACGTGGAAAAGTATTTTCATACACCGATGACACAGCCATTCTCTTTGAAGGTGAAACTTGGTTGGATGTACACAAACATGCCGAAGTGGGCCTTCGTGAAGTTATTAAATGGCTGAACTTAAATTTACTCTCCCTTAACACTGCTAAAACAAATTACATTGCTTTTTCAATAAGAGAGTCTTCACAACCCAGTCCTCAACTAACCCTAAAAGCTCATTATTGTTGCAATACTGACGACACTTGTAATTGCAGTCAACTAAAAAAGGTTACTTCTACCAAGTACTTAGGCATTATCTTAGATCAGCATGTATCATGGCAGCCCCACCTTGAGCTAGTTGATAACCGTACTAGAAAACTAATATGGTTATTCAGATACTTAAGGGAAATTACAGATAAAAAACTAATTACATATATATATACTACCCTAGTGCAATCCATCTTACTGTACTGTATTTCTATCTGGGGCGGCACTTTCAAAACTAGCTTTATTAATGTTGAAAGGGCACAAAGACTTATTCTGAAGGTTATGTTAAAAAAAAGAAAATCTGTGAAACGATCAAATTATACTCTGAGGCCAATGTTTTAAGTGTAAGACAGTTATATATTCTGCAATGTGTACTAAGAATCCATAAAAGTATCGTAGTAGATCCTATCATCGTAAAAAAACGAAATAAGCAATCGGTACTTGTTCAGCCATGGACTCGTACGAAATTTGCCTCAATACAATTCAACAGCCAATCAGTTAGAATATACAATAAAATTCACCGTAAAATTAAAATATACACAAAATCTGTACAAGAATGCAAAAAGGCAACAACAGCATATCTGAAAACACTGTCTTACACGGAAACGGAACTTTTGTTATCCTTTGCCTGCTAATATTAGCATTATTCCACTTTTATTATTCCATATACCACACTCGCACGCACACGAATCCACTCCTTATGTATACCTACACACGCACACACGCACACACGCACGCACACACACACACACACACACACACACACACACACACACAACACACACACACACACACACACACACACACACACACACACACACACACACACACACACACACACACACACACACTCAACACACACACGGACACACTTCATTCACCACCATAACTGACTAATTTAATTTGCTGATTCTATATTGATTTACTTTCATAATACCACAGAGAAGAGGGTACTCTTCTAACACAGGTTTTTTTAAACTTAAAAGAAGCTGTACCAAACCCTTACATATGTAAATTGGAAATTTCAATAAAGATTATCAATAAAGATTATTATTAAGAGTAGTGTATTATTGGGCATTCTGTCCCCCAGTCGTCCGCTTCGCTCCCGACCGTTCGCTGCGCTCACTCTGGTATGACAGAATGCCCAATAATACACTACGAATTAATGGGACACGATTAACTGCGGTTTGTAAATATCTTTAGAGAGACCCGTGGCAAGATTTGCTCTCCGAATTACTACCTATCATGATACAAACAGCTCCGGACCCATGACAAGATTCCATTACTGTATGTATCGCCTAGCAATTTCGGCTGAAGAACCAAGGTAAGTATCTTCAGAGAGACCCATGGCAAGATTCTCTCACCGAATTACTACCTATCATGATACAAACAGCTCCGAACCCATGACAAGATTCCATTGCTGTATGTATCGCCTAGCAATTTCGGCTGAAGAACCAAGGTAAGTATCTTCAGAGAGACCCATGGCAAGATTCTCTCACCGAATTACTACCTATCATAATACAAACAGCTCCGGACCCATGACAAGATTCCATTACTGTATGTATCGCCTAGCAATTTCGGCTGAAGAACCAAGGTAAGTATCTTCAGAGAGACCCATGGCAAGATTCTCTCACCGAACCTTCCTACTTACTAACATAATTATATTTTGTTTAAATATCAATTTAATTCAATCATTTTATTACCGAATGAATTCCATAAAAAAGTAATGTATTTTATCGTAATAAAAAAAATTTAAATATTATTGTTAATCAATGTAAAATTTTAATTAATGGTAAATATTATGCTCAAAATATATACATTTTTTATTAACAATGCAAATTTTTAATGTGTATCTACCTACATAAGGTATAATAACTCTTGAACATTTTACATGTCAACAAAATAAAAAAAGTAGTTTGTGCTAAATGCAAATAAAATAATTAAAACACTTTCACACTAATCATCTCTTCTTGAAATACTTCACCAATATCTGATTGTTTTTCATAAAAATGTTCAACAATCTTCTTCATTTTTTAATGGAAATGTACAATTTAGAATTAATACATAATAAATCTTACCCATTTTCTTTATACGCAGTAAATATCTATACCGTTGTAATTTGTGTTGTATGGCAGCCTCCCAACAGCATAGCAACCTGAAATTGATAACAGCTGTATTTTAATTAACCAGTTTAAAATATGAATTGAAAGATCAATACGGAATACCTAAACACGGGTGGATCAGGGTTATGTTTTCAGATGACATTCCAAATGAGACATTTACAGTAAGATTCTGATATCAAAGTAGGTACTAGTTGCAATGTAACGCGAAAGTTTAAAATCTAATCGTATAATAAAGTGTTAGAGTGAATCCAAAAGTTATGATCGAGGTAATTCTGGATAATAAGTAGGTACATTACAACAAAACAAAAAATAACATATGTAGATACAAATGAATTTAAAGGAGAGTCATGCTACTTTTATGCTTACTTGTCTTACTAAATCTTTTTCATCCAAATTAAATAATAATACATTTGATAAAATCAATTAATAAACTTTACTTACTGCTACAAGTCAAATAAGTGGATGAAAAAAAATATACTTACATTTTGTAATCAATTAAACACTGGCACACATTAAACACACTTTTAGTAATTGTCACTTCAAACTCATGCTAACTGACTCGGAGCTTAACTGATGCGATACGCGGCGCGTTGCGTGGGAACGTGAGTTACCTGTGTCTAGTCTAGGAGTCAGATGCATTAATCTGTCATTATTACTAGAACACTTTTTGTAGGTAGGTATGCTCGCATGGCATTTAAGATCCTAATGCTTTTTATAATTTGAAATATTCATGAATGAAAATCTGGATATCTACTAGTGTTTTTTTTTCTTTTTTTTTTTTGTTACTTATAGACTTATAAGAATAATCTTAGATCGTAATTATATAAATGAACTGAACCACCAATTCAAGTTATAAGGTCAAAAAAAAAAAAAAAACAAGAAATAAAAGCTTAATATTCCTGTTAATGATTGATTAAATCATGTTGGCTCCTGTACTAACGATGCAGTTGCAGACTCAGCTTTTAAGCTTTCTATGTAAATGCTTGAGAGCTGTAACTTAACACTCATCGTGTTTACTTTATGTTGCATTAAAAAGAAGCAAATGACTGTTTGAGTTTTGTCCAGAAATACCTCATGGATACTATGTTTACCTCACGTTTACCTTTAATTTTATTATGTATGATATGCACTTTCAAATATTTATTTCAATTCTTATAAATGAAAAACTTTGACATTAAAACTGTGTCAAATGGATTAACTTTACAACTATCATATTTCGAGTAATAACTACTTATAAATGTTTCTGAAAACCATATATACCTACATAAAAAAGGCATGTACTTGGTAAGGTTATTGATTGAGTACCTACCCATTTTAAATATTAGCACTTATTGCACTCAAATTTCTTTTTCACGTTGACTGCTACATAATGAAACACGACTATGATTTCTTTAAATGTGAACATGAAATAACGATAATGTTGCAATGTATAAGGGAATATGTTACATACTTACTTTTCATAAAATGTATGGACTGTCTATTATATTACGGTATACAATCGCTTGCTGTTTTTGTAGCAACTTACGTTATCAACCAAATAATGATTTCATTTTGCTGATGATTCATTATTTATCGCATAAATACGGATTTCTGTGGCAAAAATTTATTATTCCTCAAGATTTTTCCTGTGAAAGCACAAGACACCAGATCCTGCGACCCAAAAATGTTAGTAAGTACCTTCATTATTTTATTATTTTAATCATTTTACAAAGTTTTATTTTAACGATAGTGATTATCTTCGTTACTTTCCTGAAGCAAGTGTTAGGCAGTTTGATTTCCGCCTTGCCATTAATGATTATTTTTTTCGCTTTAGACTCAGTCCAAAATAATTGTTTTTTCTTTTTTATAAATATTATCATATTTTTTCTTTTAAGGTCGGATTCTGAGTACGCATCAAGCAGCGATGAGGTAGCAGCTGAAGAGCCCTTGCCACCACCGCCACCACAGCAATCGTCGGCCAAAAGCAAGAGCAAAAGCAAGAGCAAGCCTGCCCCAGCTGCCGTCGCACCAAAGCCCAGGAAGCGGAAATCCGCCATACCTCCTGTTATCAACGTGGAAGCCTACACGCAGCCTTCCTCTTCCCAGTAAGTCCAGTTTAGTAGTATTTTTTATCAGGTTATAATACTTATACATGTGGTTGTCGATGCATTCAATTCAAAGCTCTCTGCTACCGCCAGTTGAGAGTAATAAAATAACCACTTAATAATACATACACAATAGACATAAAACGTTAAAAAAACTAATACACTATATCCAAACTAAAACTACTCTATACCAAGCTAAAACTACTCTATACTTGTATACCTATTAACTTGAAGCATATCTACTATTTCTTATTATTATACTGACGACCCGTCTGGAGTAGTGGTCGAGAAATCGCCTACTACGCAGCGGGTTGCGGGTTCGATCCCCGCACAATACAAACATTTGTGTGCATGAACATGTCTGTTTGTACTGGTCTGGGTGTTTTCTATGTATATCATGTATGTATTTACAAAATAATTAAGTATTATATCCGTTGTTTGGCACCCATAATACAAGCTTTGAGTAGCTTATTTTGTGACTAGATGGCGATGTGTAGGAAAGGATATTTATTTTTTATTTAAAGGCTATTTATTATAATTGATTTTTCAGATCGCACAAAAAGCCGAAGAGTCTGTTCGCCATTATAAACAACGACGAGCGGACGACCAACAAGGACTCCGGTCGCCCCAGCCTTGGCTCCAGCTTTACCTCCCGCGTGTCGTCCGGTCAGTGTCGTCGCGCCGCAACTGTCGATGGAGAGTTTTATGTGGACCTGAAGGTGTACAATACCGACGACGCCAGAAACACCCCTGCAGACCAGCGATACAAGAAGGCGTTGGCCTCGGTGAAGCTGCAGTGCTCCGAACAGTCTCGCGAGTGGGAATCCCTGCAGGACTTCCTCGCCAAGGCCTACGCCATTTTTAATAATAGTGACCCGGTATATTACAGTAATAAAATTAATATTAAGTAAGTAAGAGAATTTAGCAATAAGTTTATAAATATTAATTACATTTTGAAATATTAATTACATTTTCTTATCTTATATTGTTTTTTTGATTTATTATTGATTTTGATAGGTAGGTATATTTAACATTGCAAATAAAAGTAAGTTAAGCAATTATGCCATTCTGTTCGGTTTGTAATACATCGATCGGCTCAAAGTCTTGGATAGGTCATATACGCAGTCGATCGCATAAACAAAATAACTCCACCCAACCGCATAGCGATGGCGTGGAAATTGTTGCATCTGCATTTCGCTCTCGTATCGTTTCATATCGAATCGTTCCAATTGAAACTGATAAAGCCTCGTTAGACTCCTTTTTGTATTCAATCAGTAATAAAATAAAATTACTTATTGATGATGCCTTAAAAAAGCATACCACTATAAAAGTTAATTTTGAGCTATTTTCCCTGTTCATACTATTTAAAGACAGCACACAAGAAATGAAATCATTTCTCACAAAAAATTTTGTTATTTATCAGAACTATGATTTTAACACTATTTTTTTAAAGCTTCAAAGTTCTTTAAAAAAGAAAATAGACGAATTTCAGGAGAATGATAGTGGTTGGGCATTTCTTGACAATTCACATTTAGAAATTAACATAAATAAATATCAACCATTAGGAGGCAGCTCTTTTTTGCCACTACCAAAATGCATTCAAAATAAGAAAGCATGCATAAACATTCATAATAAAGATCAGTTTTGTTTCTTATGGAGCGTTGTAGCTGCTCTTTATCCTTCGCAAAAGCATCCTGAACGGGTCTCATCTTATCCCGATTTTCGTCTCGTTCTAAATGACGAAGGATTGTCTTTTCCTGTCACATTCGCAGATATAAATACATTTGAGAAAAACAATCCTAGGTTGAGTTTCATCATTTACGGTTTAAAAAATAATAAGACTATCATTGGACCTCTTTATAAGTCCGGAAACAGTCAAAACAAAAAGACTATTCATTTATTACTATTAGATAACGGGACTACTACACACTATTGTTTAATAAAAGATTTGTCGCGACTTATACGGAGTCAAATTACATCACATCACAGTAAAATCTATTTTTGTGACACATGTCTAGTGTATTTTACTACATGCGAAGAACTCGAAAGTCATTTATGTAGCGGTATCGTTACTGTTTTACCTGAAAAAGGTTCGGTAATTAAATTCAAAAACTATGACCGTAAACAAAACGTTCCGTTCGTAATTTATGCAGATTTTGAAACCATTTTAGAACCGTCTCAGAACAGTTCTTTAGTTTCCGATACCACACACACAAAAACGTTACAACACCATGTTCCAGCAGCGTTTGCATATAATATAGTATGTTCTGTGAATGAAAGTCATAATCGTTACGTCACTTATCGAGGTCAAGACTGTGTTCAAAAGTTTATAGATTCTATCTATCGCGATGTACGCGAGATTTATACAATTTTATCCCAAAACTCTCCAATATTTTTTACAGAACAAGATGAAGCTGACTTTATGCAAGCTACTCGTTGCCATATTTGCGACAATTTTTTGTTTACCGACAAAGTTCGTGATCATTGCCACATAAGCGGTTTCTATCGTGGCGCAGCACATAGATATTGTAATTTACAGTACAAAACACCAAAGTTTATTCCAATATTTTTTCATAATTTATCCGGGTATGATTGCCATTTATTTATAAAACAATTAGGTGGATTGCCTGGAACTATAAAAGTTATACCTAAAACGAAGGAGAATTATGTATCGTTTACAAAATTCATTCCTGTTTCTAGCAATGAGTTCATACAAGTTCGGTTTGTAGATTCGTTTAAATTTTTAGGTACCAGCTTGAACAGATTAGCTAAAACTATTCAAAAAGAAGAATTTAATCATATGCGTACCCACTTTCCTATTGAAACACAATTCAATTTACTAACACGAAAAGGAATTTACCCATACGAGTACATGGATAGTTGGGACCGTTATAAAGAGCGATCTCTTCCAGAAAAAAATATGTTTTACAGTTCTATTACAAATGAGCATATATCTGATGAAGATTATAAGCACGCACAATCCGTATGGACCGAATTCAATATTAAAAACTTGGGCCAATATACTGACTTATACCTAAAAGTCGATGTCATCTTATTGACCGATATTTTCGAAAAATTCAGAAGAACATGTAAACTTCACTATCAGTTAGACCCTGCGTTTTATGTCACTGCTCCGAGTTTATCATTTGATGCGATGCTTTTTAAAACAGGCGTTGAGCTAGAGCTAATTGATGACCTTGCCATGGTGCGCATGATTCAATCCGGTGTAAGGGGAGGTGTGTGTATGTGCTCACACAGGCATGCGAAAGCAAATAACAAATATGTTCCAGAATATGATAAACAACAACCCGAAACTTACGTGGTTTACATAGATTGTAATAACTTGTACGGATTTAGCATGTGTCAATCATTACCATTCTCGGACTTTAGGTTTTTAAATCAAACAGAAATTGTTAGACTCGATGTAACCAATATTCCTGACAACGCGGAATACGGGTTTATTCTCGAGGTCGATCTTAGCTATCCAAAAGAGTTGCATGACAGGCATAATGAATTACCATTTTGTCCTGAAAAATGTATTCCTCCTGGAGGGAAAAATTCAAAACTTGTTCCCAATCTTTATGATAAATATTTTTACGTAATCCATTATGTTCATTTAAAAACATGTATAAAACATGGGTTAAAGTTAAAAAAAATTCATCGAGCTATAACGTTTCGGCAGAGCCCTTACTTGAAACAATATATCGATTTAAACACAAGCTTAAGGCAACAGGCTCAGTCAACTTTTGAACAAGACTTTTTTAAACTGCTCAATAACAGCATTTTCGGAAAGACATTGGAAAATAATGAAAAAAGGGTCAATGTTCATTTAGTTAATAAATGGAGTGATAAACAAAATAAAACAAAAAAAAGATATTGTGCTGATAGATTAATAGCAAATTCGAATTTCCATAGTGCTTCAGTTTTCAGTGAAAATTTGGTTGCAATACAAACTAAACCTGAGCGTGTTGTTTTAGACAAACCAATATACATCGGGTTTACAGTTTTGGAACTGTCCAAAAGCCACATGTATGATTTTCATTACTCAGTCTTTGAGCCGACGTATACAAACCGCTTACGCATGTGCTACACAGACACAGACAGTTTTGTCTATCAGATTCAAACCCCTGATTTCTATAAAGATTTAAAACAATTATTATTGAATTATTTCGATACTAGTAACTTTCCAGCAGAAAATATACATAGCTTACCACTTTTGAACAAAAAAGTTCCTGGTCTTTTCAAAGACGAAATGGGAGGGAACATAATATCAGAATTTGTTGGATTACGATCAAAACTGTACTGTATAAAAACTGTTAACAGTACTATTAAAAAAGCAAAGGGGGTGAAATCATGCGTTGTTCGCGATATTTCAATATCTCAATACAAAAAAAGCTTATATGATGGGGATGTAGTGAGAAAAACCAACGTTTTATTCAAATCTATTAAACATGAAATATTCACACGTAGCCTTAAAAAAGTTGCACTAAGCCGCAACGATGACAAGCGTCACATTTTGTCTGACAAAGTATCTACGAGAGCTTGGGGTCATAGAGCCATTCTTAATATTTAAATTGTATCAAACGAAATGTATATTATTTGTTTAAAGTTAGGTAACTATTTGCACTGTAATTTTATGATGGTAATGAATAGTTTACAATGATTTGAAGTGATTTTGTGTCTTCTGATTATAATATGTCATAAGTAATGTATGTACTGTAAGAACCCATAATATAAGGTATTACACTGATGCTTGTGCAAGTAATAGAATGGACTCTTTTAATAGAACTGTTTTAGAATTTATATTCTAGAAATTAAGTTACCTCCTTGTACATTGTACTTATATCGCAAATAAATGATGATACGATATTTTTTTGATTTATTAAATATCCCCTATTTCTAATGAATAGTTAAGAATAGTTAAGAGTTTATGTAGGTATTCAGTTATCGCACAAAAACACGTGTGCATTTAAAAGTGCAGGTTAAAACAAGTTGCTAACACGAGTGTTATTTAGCGCGCGTCGTATTTCGTTTCAACTTACTGGAAGAAATATTTGCTATACTGAAAAATGATTATTGAACATGTTAAAACATGTAGTACACGTGCTTATGACACTTCGTCTCACACGTCTCATGTTCTTGATTACCTATATAGACAAAGCTTATTCATTCTAAATTTAGTTCATTATTCGTGCTCAGTGCATTCACATAAAGATTGCGTCGAACTTAAAATGCAGTCCAACCATCAGTACCTCTCTTCACCGCAAACCAGCTACTTTGCATCGAATGATCATAGAATACCAAAGCTCATAATTAAAATAGAAATCATGGAAGCAGTGGATTCAGCGGATAAAACTGAAGTGGAAATCAGAGGGCGAGCAAAAAGCCAGTATTTGGTGTACGACCATTGGGACGTCATCTATTATAAGACAGAACAACTGCTGACTGAAATTAGTAGGAAACTGGGAGACCGCAACGAAAGACCTGCTTTGTGACTACTGTGAAATAATTATATTATAAATCAGGTATGTTGTAGTTATCCTTTATCGAATACTTTTTAAAATAAAAGGGTTATTATAGTTATAATAATAACTTCTTGATTTTAATATGAGATTTTTTTTCTTTACAGATAATGGCGGATGGATACGACGTTTTTCCTCAATACGCTCAAGACCCATTAGAAAACTTTACGCAACAATACAAGGATTTGTTTGGTTCGCAATCGACAGAAGTTAAACAAAAGAAGAGAAAACGTGTTCCATCAAAAAAGAATAAGCGAATAGCTCCTAAATCTTTTGTGGTGTGCAACGAACAGAAAGGTTTCAAGATGATCCAGATAAAGGTGCTGGACTTGGTCTGCGAATGTGAATCAACAAGGACAAGCTCGTCGACCTCGACGCCGGACGCTGACAGCGAGTGCGTGTTACTTAGTGCTCAATACGTTGTTCATGACGCAGTGGACGAAATAATGGATATGACAGAATGTGTAATTAAGAAGATATCAAAAAAGTTATGTGGTTCTAACTTTTAGTTGATTTACGTTTTTAAGTTATTAGAATATTGTTTAATAATCCTAGTTGTATTTGTAATTAAATAAATAAATTAACTAATATGCAAAAAATATGTTTTTTACTAAGTCCCCTAAAAATGTAGGTAGGTATAAATTGAGGTATAAAAATAAATAAAACATTTAATTCAATGTTACAATTATTTATTTCAAAAAATAAGCATTAATAAAATACATTGTTATCCATACACCATTTCTTTAAACTTAAAACATTTCGTAACGCACAATACTTATCATGATAAAAACAATTAAACATAATTTTGTCTTTACAATAGAGTTCATTAAGATTATTCAAATTAGGAGTACCTTGACGCGTTATATCGAAAACACTATTATTATTATCACACAACTCTTGCATCCATTTTACTTTTTCTTCCCCTTTGACTATAATTCTTTTATTTTTCAAAAAACCATTGATCATTCTAAGAAATTCTCTGTAGTCTATATAGCCCTCACTCCATAAATAACCTCTATTTCTTTCAATCCAACGAACACATTTCTTTTCTTCATCACTCAATGCAGAGAACGGATACGGAGGCTTTATTAAAAACACGTAAGTATACTCTGGAGTAGCTACTGCCATTTCTTTAACCAAGAATTTATTATCGATGTCCTTGAATCCTTGCAAATCAACGATTACTGTATTATAATTATTCATGATATTTTCTTTACAATGTTACTCAAAGGCTTATATTCGTATAAACAATCGTTTAAAATCAAGCAGTATGCAGCTGTCTTATCTGGAATTTCTTGGTCTGTTTCAATTTCGACTCGCACATCAATAGATCCTTTAAGCGTTTCGTGTTGTCGTGAACAGTCAATAACGAATAAAGGAGCAATGTTTTTAAATTCGTTTAAGCTCAACAACGGCTCTGGTCGACGTCCATGATACGACTGTTGAAATCTTGTATATTGTTCATATAATAAAGTAAATTTGTCTTCGGAGAAATTGATGTTCAATCCTTCATATGGATAATATGATGAATTCAAAAATACTCTTACATCACGCACGTGACAATGATCAAACTCTGCCATTGACAATTGACTGTTGTGTTTCCGGTTAGTTTGTAAAGCAATGATAACAAAGCGCGGTTTCTCTATTTGCGATGAAGTTTTGATAGACCAAGTATGTTTGCGTGTTTTAGGTAGTAATGGGTATTCGTAAAGATCCCAGTTGCGAAACGCTAATGGAATAGCACGATCTCTCTCTAAATGCTTTAATAGATTTATTCTTTCTCGATCAGACACTTTAATGTGTGGCACTCTCCAAATGATTTTATTTATTGTAATATCATCTACAGCTTCTCCTGCATTTAATTTTATGGCATTAAGGTTCGTATTGCTTCTAAGTAGCACTAACTCGTGTTTACAGTTCATGATAATTTTTTGATAATCTTCTGCAAATCCTAATATCTTGCTTAAAGGAATTGATACAGAAAACGATCCATCTCCTGTATTTTTGGTTCCCCCTGTTGACCACCCCCAAACACGAGCATATTTTGACTCGTTTTCACTTAAGGACAGATATGACTTTATAGTTGTAGTTAAACCAGCATTTTTAATTTTATCTATTTCTACTTCATTCAATTCGTAACGAATATCTTGAAATAGGAACAATGCCGGATTATTAACGAAGTTTACATCTGATATTTTTGCTTTGGTCGTGGTGTTATGAACACTCACTTTTCCCTCGATGTACAGACTACTAAGTGATGGCAGTACGTATAGGTCTTGCTGATTAATCGGAATTCTTATTTCATCATTCTTGTTGAAACTTGTTACGTATGGCTTGTATGAATGATACTCGAAACCTTCAATGCTGTTGTCGTATGTAGTTTGTTCAGATATATTTAAGATATTGATTTTATTAACCCAATTTTCTTTAGGAATTCTTTATTGGTCTTGGTAAGTTTCTTTTTAAGCTGTAGCGGTGTGCCTTTGCGGGATGATCTTTCAGCACTGACTCGAATATTCGACTGAGGGGAGCTTTTATTGAAATTTATCATTTTCTTCGAAAATGTAAATAGAGTTGAACTTCTTCACCTCGCAGGTTAATTTCTTTATTGTCTGCGTCCAAGAGTCTTATATTGATAGCGCTTATTGATGATTGATTAACAGGAAAATAAATCAAATTTTTTGGAACTTCAATTATTCTATAACCAGGTGGTACATTCGGCACAAATTCATAAATAATATGGCTTGCTTTCCCGTTTACAAATGAACCACTAACAACATCGCATTCGATCCGTACGATGGTCGTTGATAGAATGTTGACAGGATATTGTGAATCTGTACTTATATTAGCATTTATTGTTTCCTTCCCAAATCCTAAAATTTGAGCTAATGAGGCACTCTTATTGAAATGAACATCTTTTGAACAAAAGATGTTTGTTTTTAATGTATTATTATTGCAAGTGATTTTTAAAATTGTGTTCTTAATGTTGCATTTTAAATAATCACAAATATCTTGAAGCTCGTAAGACCCTTCAGGAATTTCGATTATTTCATTTTCACCATAGTAAAACTTATTATTACGCTCATCTATATTAGGAATAGAGTTGAAAGTGGAAAAGTACAAAAGACCACATTCATAGTCTCCTTGAAGCTCCAATGTTGGTGAGTAATTTGTTGATAAGGAAGCTCCTCTCCCAGTTATAGACACAGTGAAAGACATTTTGAAACTGACATATTTATTTTCTTCTTTCATTATATAAATGATTCTTCCAATAATTTCTTAAAAATTTTAGACACAAATGCCCACAGTTTGTAGTACCAAATGCTTGATGTCTTGCATAATTATAGTTTACAGGCAAGTCATGTACATATTTCATAAATTCTATTGGTGGTTTCAAATTTCCAAAGCTATCATAATATTCTATGTATTCATTTTGCTTCACATAGGCTACCCAATGCGTGCCAGGATTTATGTTGCTATCCAAATTCATAATTCCACATTCTATCTTTCTAGGTTTCAATGGTAACGTATCTCTCATGTAAACACCACGAAAATAAGGTATATCAGTGGCATGTTGTATTATATCAAGGTTAGTGAGTGCACGTCTGGGCAGCCGTTTATTTAGTTTTTTGATGGACTAAGATATAAACCTGCTCCTTTTTTATGTGGTTTTATATATAATCCTTTTCCAAGAGCCACTGCTTCCATCATCCTGTTGTGTCTCTCAGCTTCCTGAAGACTTTTTTGTGCAGCCTTAGAATCATTAACAGCTTTCGCTATACCTGCTGCACCTCCAGCAAGTGAACCTAAAGCCGATAGCCCAGCAAATATGGGGATGAGTGGCAAAACCCCACCACTCTTTGGGAGAGGAATATAACGAGGCAAACGTATTCCTTTCTTATTCCGAAACAATTTCTTTGCCGCTGCATAAGCATATTTTATAGAAGAAGTGTGATTTTTCGATTTATGTTTTTTTAAATGAGATTTAATCTTTTTAATTCCTTTATGAAACGATTTTATGGCTCCGCCTGCTTTGATTTTTGCTTTCATTGCGTTTTTTACTATCCATGAGGCAATTTTTTCTCCTTTGCCTGCGTCTTTCGAATTCAACCTTTTTTTAGCCATGTTCAAAAGTTCTAAATCAGCTTTACGTCGTACTTTTAAATCTTTATTAATGTATGCAATATCGTGATGCATGCAAGCTTCGTCTAATCTATTAACTCCTCGATCACCTTTTTGTATCCGTTTTTGAAGTTTTGTACCAGGACCACAAAATTGATAGCCTGGTAAGTGTAGCTCAACTGGCAAACGATCAATCAATTTATCAATTATACCACTGCCTTCCTTCATTGATAAGCAGTAAGTGTCGTGAAGAAGTGATTTGTGTTATTTATATACCTCTCCACTACACCACTAATTCTTTTTTGTTTACCCAAGTGTTCTCTTCATTACCTAGCCCTAACCATTTTACAAATAGTTTGTTTCCTTTTCTTTTTATAACTTTTTCAATAAGGTAAATGTCAGGAAAATTAGTTTTTTGTAACTCATACCGGTAAAAAGAACCTAAGATAATTTGATTGTGTTTGTCAGCTATTTGATACGTTTGAGGATTGGTTTGACCGATTTTAACAATGCGAAATATTTCCGTAGACCAATTAGGAGTATAGCCTTTATAAAAATCACCTTTATATTTACTTATACGAACAAAATCACCAACTCTCAAAGTTGGACCTGAACGTGCTATCTTTCCATGTTGTGTTTTAAAAATATTAGACCTTACTAAAAGCTCATTTGAACGATTAACATTGATTGGTTTGAATTTTGTGATACGGTGACAAGTATTGTTGTAGTGATTCACAACAGAATCTAAATTACTTTGAACCCATTCATATCGTCCGCATAAACTGAATGCTTTGTAAAGATGGGATTTTATGGTTCTAATTACGCGTTCTACTATGGAAGCTTTTTTAACAGAATATGTGGAATAATGGTTTATGTTGTTACTTTTCATTAATTTTTCAAAAGAATCATTGTAAAACTCTGTGCCTAGATCTGTTTGTAAATTTTTTGGCTTTCGTGTGGATTCAGAAAATATGTTGTGCATAGCATTTGCAACGCATGTCTTAGATTTCGTCTTCAACGGTCTAACCCAAACGTATTTTGATAAAGCATCAATTACTACTAAAACATATTTGTATCCTTTATTGAATGATGCATACTTTTGAAAATCCATGAGATCAGCTTGCCATAAATCATCGATTCCTTTAATAACAGTATGTCGACGAATGAAATTTCTTCTTGCCGCCTTGTGAAGTTCGTTAACTATATATTGTTTACTCATTATTAACAACTTTTGATGGTAGCATGAGGTCAATTTCTTTTTTTGTGTAGTACAATTTACTAAAATTTGTAGTAGTAAGTTTTTCTAAATTGTTAAGATACTTTTTTAAATTGCTTTGAATATTATTCAGTTCATTTTTTAGTTCATCAACACTTTTATCCACGTATTCTTTATTTACAGCCTCATCGTTCCTTTCCGGAATTTGTAGTCCCTTTAATCTCGATGATTTTAAGTCAAAGTCTCCTTCATCTGTTCGCACTAGGATGTCGCTAAGAATATTACTGAATTCTGATAGTCGTAAACGTTTGTGAATATGATGACCAAATTTGTCAATATTCATTGTCGTCTGGTCCGCTTCCGTAGATTAATGACACTGCCCGATCCTCCTGATGGAAGCTTTATATATTTGATTTGTTTTATAATTCCAGCTTCATATAACTCTTCAAGTATTGCATAAATTTCATTTTGTACCCCAGTGTTGCCAGCTGCCCATGATCCAAGTAGTAATTTTAACCTTTCCACTAATTCATTGGGATCATCCCAGTAAACCAAATCGGTATCGTTCTTCACTTCTTTTAAAATATCGATGCCTTTGCCCTGTCGGAGACTTTCCAAACTACTTGTATGACTTCTAGCGAACTTAAATAATGGTTTGATTACTTTCATATACTTAAAACTTTTGTTACTGTTAATTGGTTTCGAAGAATCAAAGTTGCGTCTGTAAGCATTGGTATCCATAAGTATTAATTTATAATTTTGTAAATCTTGTTCTGTAATAATTTCTAAATTTGGGATCTTTTCATACAATAACTCTCTCAAGCCAGGAGTCTTTTTGAGGCTACGACTTCCAATTTTTATAATATGGTCATCATCGTGAACACGCGTATTGCCAAGCATTAGTTTCCCCTTTACGTTCCTAATACCAAAAGGTATATCTTTCATTACTTCAGATGATACAGACCATGATAAAGAATCATTATTATTATTGCCAGTACTTGGCGAGGACTGAAGAGATTTGAATGAGCTCTCATGATCATCATCACCTTCAGTGGGTGGTGCAGTAAGGGTTTTGTTAGGCGTTTTACAGTTTTCATTTTCTATATTAACTTCATCTTCTTCAAAATATTCTTCGTTGTCATCATCCGCTTTAAAGTAATCAAAATCTTCGTCAGAAATATTTGATGACTCACTTTTTGTGTGTTTAGTTCTTTTCACTGATTGGCTTTGTTCTGTCTCTTCATCTATGAGGCGTTTGTTGGCAGTTCTACAAGTCAATAGTTTAAGGGGGGTTACAATTGGTTTAAATATTGTTTCCAGAGCCAAGTCGTTGTTCTTTTTTGAATCTTTTATCATTTCTACCTTTTTTTTTACAGCTGATGCTGACTTTACAATTTGTTCCTTAAGGTTTCGCTCCATTGTTAAGGATTCCACTTTGTATGACTTCCTGATTGTAACTGATCCGTTTTCGTCCAAGTAATAGTTACTTATACAAGAAATAAAACATTTAATCCACTATTATGAATGTATCAAACTTCATTCTATAACAACCTTTGTTTCGTTCACAATCCTTATTGATGACGACATAACTGTATGGTTTTTTCCACACTGTTGAACACATTTTACGGAACTGTGACCACGTCATATCAGATCCTACATGCTCATCGTATATATGTCTCAGGTTAATGTCGTCTTGTTTAAATAATATTATCAGATTAGCATTGTCTCTTACGAGTTGCTTAGGTATTTTGGTGTAGGTTTGATTAATATAAAAGCAGTCAATGTTTTTATGTCTTCCCATGGCAAAGTAATCGCGAATATTGTTTTGTTTCTCGCACGCAACATCATCAAAAATAAAAATTGAGTCGGGCAAAGCTTCGTGTGGCGTTAGAATTTCACTATTATCATTATACTTGTAGTAAGATATTTCTGAAATTTTCTCCAATACCTTTTCTAAAAATATGTACTTAGGTTGATACAAAGACTTCGAATATACATAAAGGTTACGAAAACGAGGCCCATCCTGGTGTAGCAATAGACTTATTACTAAGTTAGTTTTTCCGCAGTTTGATGGACCACAAACAATGCTTCGGATAGTGTTTGGCAATAATTTGCCATGCCTCTTACACTGATTTGAAGAGACTGGACATATACATTGTAATATAAGAGATTCTTTTTGTTTTATAAATCTCATTTCTTTTTACTCAACCGTTCTGATTGACGGGTTTCAACGGAATGATGAAAATAGTGACGATAGATAAATTTAATGGGATTCATGAAAAATTCACTGCCACGCAGTTTCTTGAACTTCCGGTTGTGAACTGAAGGTTTGCTGAATATATTGCACCACTGATTCGTAGTGTATTATTGTCCCCTACTATACTGTCCCCCAGTCGTCCGCTTCGCTCCCGACCGTTCGCTTCGCTCACTCTGGTATGACAGAATGCCCAATAATACACTACTATTAAGGATTATTATTATTATTAAATAAACAAACAAACTGTTCAGTTTTATAAAAAAAACTTCAACCTCCTCGCTTCAACACCCGAGCGGTTGCAGGCTACCGCATAACAAAATTATATCTATTGTGTCTCGTTCACATACGCTTGAGGGATTAACGACGATCGCGAATAACATCCAAAGCAATCGAAATTCGATCAGTTTCAAAAAAATCTCCAATGTAGTCATGCTCTTATCTTTGAATTGTGAAGACTTCAGGATCTAAATGCAGGCGCCAGCTGTGCAGATTTTCACGGAGTGCGCGCGACGCTTCCATGCGATAAGCGTTTGTGTACGGATCCGTATTTTGGGGGTAGTGAGCGTTGGGTTGCCTTTTCATTATGGTCCGATTTCACGTATTTAAAAAGCTACTGAAAATAGCAAATAGGTATTCATGTCAAAGACAAAAAATAACAGGTTGAGAGAGCACTATGTGAAAGGTTGTTATTTGGTTTCATAATAATCTATAACTTGTGATCCACCAGAGTGCATTACCCCAGAAATGTGTTGTATTTTAGAAAAATGTGAGAATAACAGAATATGAGTGTATGATGAGGAGTTTTATTTTGCAATAATATTTTTTTTAAATTATATTTTTTATTCAAGAAAAACAGATTTGGCTGGAGTAATTTTGTCATCGTTGCCCTGGCAAAATTTTTGTTTTTAATTCGAGTTAGTCCGGATCAAATTACGTAATCAGGGGCCCTATTTTTAAATCACTCGCTAGAATATGGCGTGTGATATCGTTGCAAAACGAATTAAAATTCAATGGCGATCACACGAAATATAAACGTTAGTATTCTCAAAATCAATTTATCCTTTTTTTAATCACAACCGTGTGGAATTGTACTAATTTTCATTGGATAATTTGGAATGATATAACTTTACGTAACAGGAAGCTAACAATATTTTTTCTTAGATCTCAAGTTTTCCAATATATATATGATCGAATACGCAGTTTTCGTGAAGCAACGAGATATTCAACAAATTAAAATAAACCTCAATAAGCTATCCGGTTTATTTTAGCAGTTTATGACGTGACTGGGTGCGGGATTGGAAACACGGTTTGAGGGAAAGTCTGTTTATTTAATTCCCTTGGCTCGCCGATAGTGGAGGAGTTACGTCTCAACTCTTATCGTAGCGCCCCTTGACAACGAATGATGCGGTCTCTCTGTGAGTTTCCTCGAAGCCCTCTGAGTGACAAAGAGCAGAGCTTGTCCTCTCACTGTTATTACTTTCTAGTATTAACGCTTACTATTTTTCTTGTTCTCTACCCACTTAATACGGAAAAAATCCTCCTAAAACATAAGGTCCTATGTACAATATCGGATCAATACTTATTTAATTTATTTATTTAAACTTTATTGCACTGTAAATTGTACAATTGGCGGACTTAATGCCTAATGGCATTCTCTACCAGTCAAACACCTGGTAATGCAGAGAGTTTAATCAGTGGCGGAATATTAATAATATGTGAGAAGAGTGGTAAGAAAAAGAAATAAAATGCACTAACATAAACATTACACAAATATATAATAGGATACATAAGCAAAAGAATAATAAACATACAAAGAATACATAAACTTAATAAATACAAAATTATCTATACTAATATTATAAAGCTGAAGAGTTTGTTTGTTTGAACGCGCTTATCTCAGAAACTACTGGCCCGATTTGAAAAAATATTTTTACGTTGGATAGTCCATTTATCGAGAAAGGCTTTAGGCTATATAACATAAAGATACGACTCACAAGACCACAGCAGCAATGAAAAATGTTGCGAAAACGGGAGAAAGATATTCCTTTTGAGAGCTTCCGCAGCGTACGCTGCGAAAACCGCTTAACAAAAATCATGTATGACAAGATTGTTTAGCATTAAGAGTTCTATAATAAAGTCCGCGACAGCATATGTCTATCTTTTATGGTTGACTTACTACAGCCTTTTTTATGTTAATAAATTTGTAAAAAAAAATGTGTGTAAAAGCATTATTTTTAGAGGTGTATTATACACACAGGTATTTATTCTTATCAAAATAAATACATTCATCATCACGAGCATTTCATTTAGAACAAAGTTGCCCTTTATATCATTTAAATTTTATAAATATCTTAGGAGCTATCACAGTTTTAACATAACTCCGCACCAAAATAATGTTCGCAGCTTAAGTACGACGTGCGCTTGCGCTAATAATATTATAAAGCTGAAGAGTTTATTTGTTTGAACGCGCTTATCTCAGGAACTGCTGGACCGATTTGAAAAAATATTTCTGTGGTGGATAGCTTATTTATCGAGAAAGGCTTTAGGATATAAAACATGACGCTGCGACGGGAGGGGAGGGAGCAAACTCAAAACGCGCGGACGAAGTCGCGGGGGACCGCTAGTGAATGATAAAGGTGATGATAATGACGACATCCAAAGAACACAAATTAAAGAAAATAAAAGAAAGAAAATGGCTGTTAATTCTGAGGGTAGCCAAGGTTAAAATAGTGGGTGCGGAGAGACTTTTTAAAAGTAAATTTGTTAGGGGACATTCTGATTTCATTGGGGAGAGAATTCCAAAGTCGAATCGCAGAGATGGTGAAAGAGTCCGACATGAGTGAGATTATGGGAAGAGCGAAGGTTGCGCGAAGTAGTGGAAGCCAGATAGTTGTTTTTTTGAAGTGAAAACTTCTTTAGCGGCGTTGAGCACTTTTGTGGGATGGGGGAAAAATGTGAAACTCGCGTCAGGACACGTGGGCTGATCGAAAAACCGTAAGACGGTTGGCGAAATTATGGATGTAAGTTGATTTTCCTGAGAGATAAACTTTTTAATGTAATTTAATATTATATAAATTGTAATGTTTGTGTACGATAGCGCAATAAATAAATATTGTATTCTATAAAAATATTATATTATTATTATTATTGTATTCTATCACAAAAATGATAGTACTTTTATATTGATAATAAGAGAAATTCATTCAAAATTATTCCCTAACTATTCCAAAATATCAAAAATGCACAACGTTGATATTCAAGTTTTCACTTCTGCCGGCACTCCCGGAGTGCAATTTTGTGTTTTTTTTTTAAATAGTTATTTCTTTATCCATTAATATTTTTCAAAGTTACTTTTACTTAGAAATAGGTAAATATGGGTTTCAAGTACACATTTTTTTGTAATAAGGATTTAAAATAAATTTAAACAGATAAATAGTAAGGTATATATTCCAATTAGTATTCCGTAGCCGAATGGCAAAAACGGAACCCCTATAGTTTCGTCAAGTCTGTCTGTCTGTCTGTCAGTCTGTCCATCCTATGTCACAGCCACTTTATTCCGTAACTATACCCATCACACTCTTGAAATTTAGTACAAAGATGTATCCTGTTTACCGCTTTACGACTCATATACAATATATAAAAAACGTGATATTTAAGGAACATGAAACTAAAGGGGGGGGGTGGAGGGGAGATGCCCAAATTTGCCACTTTGCAATTTACCACTTTTACAATTACTTACAATTTACCACTTCTAAAGTAAACAAGTGAAAATTAAAAAAAAAAACAGGGTGTTGTTTTGGTCAGTGACATCCAACTCAGGGATGATAGTATGAGTTATGCTTATTAAAAAAAAAGATTTCTTTCAATTCTGAGCAAGTTTTATACATGAAAACCTCTTTACAATATCCAAAAAAATTACAAAACTAATAGGAAAACTCGCACCCTAGCGCGTAGCTAGCGCTTATCTACGAAATACTACGCTATAGCTAGTAAGCTACGAAGAGGCTACCTGGTGTTGGTGGGTTTGACTGGATCGCTGTACCGGATAAAAAAATGATTTTGTGAGTTTTTTTCATTTCAAAAAAATATATATATATATTTTGGCATCAGTATCGTGTACAGGCACCCCTGAGTCGCTTGTCGCTCATCGCTGACCAAAACAACACCCTGTATAATGTAGATCATAACACTTTCAACGAAAATTACAAACACTATGAAAAATAAAGTTATATACCCACGAGTATGTTTATATTGCTGTCAACATAATATTCTGGTATTTCAGCTAAGTGGAAGTAAGTGGATTCCCTAATTCAGTTATTATTGGCACGGATCTCTCAGTGTGCACGCCCGACTCGCACTTGGCCTTTTTTGTTTTAGTTTTTAATATTCCAAACTCGTTCTTATTTTGATCTCGTCTTTTTTGACATTTCACGTTCCATGAGGTGTCCAGTCAGGTACACAGCTCAATTTAACGTTGACGAGCTTGACGTCGGCGCTTGTACGAGACAATATTTTATTCAATCGGACCAGAAGTTCCTGAGATAAGCGTTTAAAAATAGTAGTAGTTCGCCATAGTGCCACGAATGTTCTTCATATTAGTGAACTACGACTCTGCGAAACGTACTAAACTGCCGACAGCACGTGAAATGATAGATTGCAGATGGTCGCAGCTGTGAGTCTGTTTGTAGAATTAAAAAAAAACAGCGGTGTTTATCTGTATTTATTAATGGAAATGTTTAGCTAAGAAATTGAGTAGAATTTATTCAAACCTATTTCTACAAAAGAAATGTCATTCTCATAAAAATATTTTTAGAAGTTTCTCCGTATGTACGGCGCGCTCGCTTTTACGTAGCCTATACAAATTGGTCGGCTTAAAGAAGAATTGTTAAAAATTCTTGATGTAACTTTTATTTCATTATTATCTTAATGCAGTAATGAATGCTTAAAAATAGTTACCAAACGACCTTAATAATATATTTCTTCAATTTAATATTAGATCGAATATAATATTAGGCATAAACTGCTGTAACAAAAACAGAATATAGGTAAACTATGGTTTATATGAACGGAGATTAGGTTCTTGAGCCAGCGCAGTGTGATATGAACACGCTCAACTAGTGATGTAGTCACCACTTGTTAACCGGTCATGGACATTTGTTAAGTTAAATGGTCACTTATATTTTTTGTTACATCATGATTATTACACTTCTGAGAGTGGTTTTATACTGTGAATCAATAAATTTAATTAAATAAAACTAAACAAAATATTTCAATCATCAATTGTACAAAATAATTATTCCATACCTTGGGTGCAGGACACCGAACGGAGCTAGTACGACTTCAAACAAAACGCTTTGGATGTTTGTTTAAAAAAGTTGTACATCCCAAAAATTATCAATCTTGAAATATAACAAACACAGATATATGTATAATAAACGAGGAAAAATCCCGGTTTAATCGAGAATGTCCGAAAACAAACATTATGTGTGAAGATTACCTTAGCGTGTTATATAGTGTGTTAAACTATAATTTTACTATGCTGATGTACGTACTTAAAATTTAAATTTAATGTAAGGTAACAGAGAATTTCCATTGAAAATGGATACCATATCTAAATTATCATTTTCCTTATCTTCGAAGGATCCAGCTGTCCTCTCGCCGGTCGTGTGAATAGAGACACCATCATTGTAGGAATTGTTTCTAAAAAATTATTTTTCCCAAAGAATTTGGAATTGTTTTGAACCCTTGACTTGTTTTAGTGACCTTTCACTACACGGATTTCAATTTTGATGGCAAAAAAATATTGCGTAAGACAAAACTTTAAAAAGATTGATGAAATTTTAAAGTATCAATAGCGAAACGCTATGTCTTGTGACATATCAATAAAACCCAAGACCCAAAAGGAGAACACGGTTTCTGAAAGTTAATTTTACCATCACATGTGAACTTTAAACTGACTTATGTTCTTCTCTATTCTGGATAATTTCATTTAAAACAAGATCTAACTATAAAATTCATGGTGTCCTTAGCAGCGCCATCTTGGTCTTTCACTCGGGCATAATTTATTATTTCCTTGGATTCAGACGAACTAACTCTATGTTACTAGTGGGATTTATATGATCCTAGGGCCCTCCAATATGCAGAATGTTTTGGTATTCGCCGTAATGCAACTAGAGAGGATGTCACTATAGTTAATGTCTTTTTAAATTGCGAAGCCATTTTAGTCTTTTAGCTAATGGAGTTTGGGATTTACAGATGCGAAGAAGGTATCTAATGGGGCCCATTTGCATACGCTATTGTGCTTAGTATCGGAAGTGTTTTATTATTCTTAATGACTCGTTTTAATGCTGCCAAGGAGCCATTTTGGAACGTATCTTGTATTGCATTTATGTTACAGGTTGAAAATGTAAATGAAATTGAGTATTGAATACTAAAATGCTTATCTTTAGTATAAGTAAAACATGTGCTCGTTAAGGAAAGCATTATAGATAGGTATAACACGCGGATCAAGCAAACGCAATCAACTATCATACTCGAAATCCATAGTGAAAATAATTATGGTGTTGAAATTACTACTGTCAAAAATAAGTATATAATTGTGTTTTTCCTGAATACAGAGGTAAATAGTCTCCTGAAGTAAATCTAACAAGTAAACTTTTCTACATGAAACATAAAGCCAGCTACTCTGTCTATTTTACCTGAGCATTTTTCATATTTGTACACAGGATATTGACGTGCAAATACATGGTCTCACTCGACACTTAAGGCACGGTTTCAAGACTCGACATAGCCTTAAAAGAAAGTGCAATAAAGTAACATAAAGTAAAAGAACAGCAGAGTTCTAACGGAAAATAAACACTTACAAATTCTCATCTAGTGTATATTCCTATCTATAAATAACAATATTTAAAAAGTTTTCAAACTATGTGGTGGCTCATGATTTCAAAGGATTTTTATTCATAATTTCACATCTAGCTTCTTAGCCATAGAATACAACTGAGCAACCAAGACTCAAACACCATCGCTTAAAGAGATGTTTGGCCTTTAACGCGCTTCGAATTTGTCTACATAAAAAAGGAACTTTTCTAAGTGACTTCGTTTATGTCTGACCTCTTCTCTGTTTGAAGGTCAAAATTTTCGCTTCTCAGTTTCAGTCGAGAGTTCCGGTGTCTGTCGCTGCAGCGCATGTTGAAACCAGCCCTTAGCACAGCGGTGCGACGATGATCGATGGGTGTGCAGGGATGACAGACGTCGACTTTGTTGGAGGTTCTGGCAAAGTGAATTTAAAGTTGTTAATGCTTTTCCAGAGCCGAGGATTGAGAAGTTCCGTAACGTTTGGTGACTGTTGGTGGATAAAATATTGTTTTAGATACGTGAAAATAATACGCTTTTTAAAAAGCATCGAGGTAATGTCACGCTGAGATAATATGGTATAGATACAAATACTCATACTGTGTGGTTTGCTGGTTTAGGTCGATTGTTTTTGTGAAAGTAGATTTTGCAAAACTATTAGGTTAAGGGTTGATTTTTCAATAGTCACATAAGAAATATTCGTCGAACAAAATACAATACGGCTAATTTGAAAACGACACCTAATTGTCAGCAATCACACGTAATTGTATTTTTTTTAAATCTGTCGCTTTATAATTTCTCAGTCTAATAAGATTTATCTGACCATTGAAAAGTTGTTTAGTACAATATTTGGCTGTTAGTGGTTTATAAATTCCAGTTCGCTGACCACTGTTAGAATGTACATCTAAATTCATCAGGATTTCAACTTCTGATTAGGGCCACATTGACCTCAAAAAGCAATTGGATATTAGTTGGATGTCACTGACCAGAACAACACTCTAGTAGTAAAAATATCATTTTATTTCCCTGTTTGCTAGAAATCATAACACATAATTCCTAAATCTGTCTGATAAATCAAATCAGACACAAATATTTAAACGTCTCTCTCGTCATATTTATACTTTTAAAAACTATACAGAGTTAAAAAAAAAACACCATAATTTATATTTAAATAAAGCTTCATCTTTTCCTTTTTAGGGAGCAGTTTGGGAATAAATCAAGCGAACTAATTAACTTATTTTGCACCTTAAATCAAGACTGCTTCTGGCTGACATAGTTTTTGGCACAAAACGGTCCCATTATGTCCACCATATGCAAATTTGTTAAGAACCACTCGACGAAGTGCTAATGAGGCTATTCGAGACTAAAGCTTTATTCTGTGTACAATGTTCTTTATTACTTTATAATATTTGTCAAATCGCGGTAGTCGAAGATAGACTGAGTTTTACAAAGTCCGAGCGCAGATCCGTAGTACTAAAAGAAGAAACCTAAGAACACTCTATATAAATATAAGGTACCTATAAACTAAGCTACTTTGATGAAAGGTAAACGGTCCCTATGTCAAATTACAAAATAGAATTTTCATTTTATTATGTAGTTAAACAATTAAAGGAATTTTCCCACTGCACCGTACGAAACCATAACCGTGCCATAACCGGGCTTTATCAGCGGGCCTAAGATGCGCGCCTATTTGTCATTTATCGATAAATTTCAAACGTATTTTTTATCATTTTAAAAAAGGTTTTTAGTTATTTTGTTGTATTTATTTGTTTTAAAAAGCAAAAAGGATTGATATACAAGTGAAAAATATGTGTCAAAACATGTTGTTTAGGAAATAAAATTATTTTATCGACGCGATAAACGGTATTGGGGCGTGCATGTTAGGCTTGCAGGACGGTGTCAGGCACGAAAAGCAATACGACACGCACTAACTTGCTCAGTCTCGATCCGATTGACAGCGTTCTGTTTCACCGTTTTATGTAGCGTGATCTAGAGTAAGCGACAACGCATTTTTTTGGTTCTCTATTCTGAACCTATTAGCATTACACAGCTAAAACTTAGATTTTCATACAATTACGTGTAATCATAAGAATTAAAATTATCCTTCTCGTGTTTGTCTCACAATGATGATGATGGAACTGCGAAAAAAATCTCTGATTGATGGTTTTAAAACTTATTGCTGTGTTACAGAGGGAGGTCCATAAATGTCCCAAGTCCTACAGATATAAAACGTATCTCAATATATTTAAAAAAATGGTATACTCATTACTACAATTTTTACGGTCCTACATGAAACATAAATGCTATAAAATTCATTCAGGGATGGGTATGGAGACCAGTTCATAGTTAAAATCTGATACAAATAAAAAAAAACATTTTTTAGATCGAAAAGGTGTACTTGTGTTATAAAATCAGGAGTTCGCTGTCAGGTTTATTTATAAAATATATTATAATATTCATCAGAACACGTAAAACATCCATCATCATCATCGTTATCAGCCAAAGGACGTCCACTGCTGAACATAGGCCTCCCCCAAAGCTTTCCACAGCGACCGATTACTAGCGATCTGCATCCAGTTTGATCCTGAGATCTTTATAAGGTCGTCTGTCCATCTTGTTGGTGGACGTCCTACGCTATGTCTTTAGTCGAAGGTTCCCCAATCTAGAACTTTCCTGCCCCAACGGCCATCAGTTCGTCGCGCTATGTGCCCTGCCCATTTCCACTTGAGCTTACTGATTCTCTGATGTCCGTTACCTTAGTTCTCCTACGTATCTCCTCAATTCTGATTCGATCTCGTAGAGAAACACCCACCATAGCCGTCTCCATCGCTCGTTGTGTGATTTTGAGCTTCTTTATAAGGCCCATAGTTAGAGACCATGTTTCGGATCCGTATGTCATCACTGGTAACACACACTGGTTGAAGACTTTCGTCTTTAGACACTGAGGTAGATGAGATGAGAAGACACTGTTGCATAATTTCCCGAACGCTGTCCAGCCGAGTTGAATTCGTCGATTGACCTCTTTCTCGAAGTTGGACCTTCCCAATTGGATCACTTGTCCCAGGTAGACGTACTCGTCGACAACTTCGAGAGTTGAGTTTCCAATGGATACTGGAGTGGGTACAACAAGGGAACTCGTAAAACATTATTCTCTTGCTTTTCGACAGCGTCACCGTGGCGATAGTCGCGTCGCTTTAGTATCAATAATACGAAGTCTTTTACGCGCCTCGATAAAACAGTGAGTTTCATGAGATTTTTGTTAATACCTTAACACCCGAGCGGTCACATGAAACCGCATAACAATAGAATATCTATTGTGTCTCGTTCACATACGCTTGAGGGTAAATTCTAAATGAAAATTATATTTTCATGCTGTAACCAAAACAAAGAATTTACAAAATTGACTTTTAGCGAACGACTTTTTATAGTAGCTGATGCCTCTGGACCAATGTTTACAGCATTTTTATATTTGTCAGAGCGTAAAAATTGTGATATTGAGTATGTCACATTTTATCACATTTTTTTTGAATCTTTTAAAGATACATTTCATCTCTTTCTATTTCTATGGGATGTTGTTCTTGTGCTTTAACTTTAGGGTTTAAGTCAGTTACTAAAGTTTTCCATAAACACCGATATAGTTTGGAAGTTTAAAGTGCTTTTAAGTTTATGTCCCAAACTGGCACTTTACTTTAATAGCACGACCATCGGAAAGGTGAAGGTTAAATTGCCCATTTATTCAACGTCTGAACTATTATTAAAAACCTATTTACTCATACTTGGAGTTTCCGTGGCTTTTTTTGTGTTGAATTCAAATGGTCAAGACAGTTTTGAATCTTATGTCTTTTTAATAATTTTACTTTATGCCCTGGAACTATTTACTCATGCTAAAACAATACGATTGAAAAAAAAACATGTGACTAAATGATTAAGCAAGTAAGCATCCAGTTTAAGAATTATATAATAAGGAGTTGGTAGGTAAACATATTTTCAAAACCTCAAAGATTAATTAATTAACTAAATTACGTGTAGGCATGACTTATGATACGTTCCACAATTATACGAAAGCTAACGCACCTGATTAATTATATTCGATTCTCCAAACTATCGTGTGCTTTGTGAATGTTTGTTATTTCAACTAATGGATATTCAGATCTTAATAGCATACAAATGACGAAATCTAATTATTTCACTCACGTTTTCAATCAGTAACTTTTAATAATGAAGTGCTTTTAGAATGGCTTCTATTCAGCATTTCAAATGCAAACTCAAACGTTTTGAATAAAATATCCAATTGATTATAATACATCATCATTTTATACATCATCTTCAATGTCTTTAAATTATATTTTTTTAAACTTAATTAGCAATGTATCTTGGGATTATATTCGATATTAAGATATTCTGGCTTAAGATGTAAACAATTTCACGACTTGTTTTAGAAATACGAATTAAATAAGTTACTTCTCACGTACTAAAGGCTGATTTTACCAACGGCAGATAAGATTTATCAGGCTAAATAAGCGTAAAATGCTTTAGAATGTTTTTAACACTCACAGTGTCATATTTTATATTCATAAAGTTGAAATAAGAAACCAAAAATTTGCGCACGGGCGGTACATGAACAGACATGACATTTCATAAACAGGCGGCTAGATGGCGCTAAGCGTCACGCAATTGACGTTTTCATAAGAAACCACAAATTTCGCCGGGTCGGACTGACAGCACGGTAGCTCAATTGGTAAGAGCGTTTGGCCCGGTCTGCCAAAAGGTTGCTGGTTCATGTCCCGCCCGTGCGCAAATTTTTGGTTTCTTATTTCATCTTTATGAATATAAAATATGACACTGTGAGTGTTAAAAACATTCTAAAGCATTAGATAGCGAAGCGACATCAATTTCCAAGTTGAATTTATTCTGTAAAGAATAACTGCTTGGGCCATCTGTTTCATAAACAGGCGGCTAGATGGCGCTAAGCGTCACGCAATTGACGTTTTTATAAGAAACCACAAATTTCGCCGGGTCGGACTGACATCACGGTAGCTCAATTGGTAAGAGCGTTTGGCCCGGTCAGCCAAGAGGTTGCTGGTTCAAGTCCCGCCCGTGCGCAAATTTTTGGTTTCTTATTTCATCTTTATAAGCATACTAGCGGACCCAGCGAACTTTGTTTCGCCCCCAGCCCCGTCCCGCCGAGTCCCGTAATTTTAAAAGTTAAGCATTCCCAGCGAATTTTGTTTCGCCCTTAAATAACTAAAATGGCTATTAAAAAATAAGGCCTGATCGTAGAAGGGTGAAAATTGAGGATTGTATGTATTTTTGTATGTTGTATCATAGAAAAATAGAAATTAAAAATTTTGTCTAAAAAATAAAAATAAAAATTTAGGGGACATTTAGGGGGATGAAAAATAGATGTTGGACGATTCTCATAGATACCGGATAAGCACAAAAAAATTCATCAAAATCGATCAAGCCGTTTCGGAGGAGTATGGCAACGAAAACTGTGACACGAGAATTTTATATATTAAACTAGCGGTCCCCCGCGACTTCGTCCGCGCGTTTTGAGTTTGCTCCCTCCCCTCCCGTCGCAGCGTCATGTTTTATATCCTAAAGCCTTTCTCGATAAATAAGCTATCCTACACAGAAATCCTACATATTTTTTCAAATCGGTCCAGCAGTTCCTGAAATAAGCGCGTTAAAACAAACAAACGTTGTACTTAAGCTGCGAACATTATTTTGGTGCGGAGTTATGTTAAAACTGTGATAGCTCCTAAGATATTTATTGAAATCAAATGATATAAAGGGCAACTTGGTTCTAAATGAAATGCTCGTGATGATAAATGTATTTATTTTGATAAGAATAAATACCTGTGTGTATAATGCAGCTCTAAAAATAGTGCATTATTTTTTTACAAATTTATTAACATAAAAAAGGTTGTAGTAAGTCAACCATATAAGATAGACATATGCTGTCGCGGACTTTATTATAGAACTTTTAATGTTGAACAATCCTGTCATACATGATTTTTGTGTAACTTAAGCGGTTTCCGCAGCGTATGCAGCGGAAGCTCTCAAAAGGAATATCTTTATCCCGTTTTTTGCAACATTTTTCATTTCTGCTGTGGTCTTATGAGTCGAATCTTTATGTTATATAGCTTAAAGCTTTCCTCGATAAATGGACTATCCAACGTAAAAATAATTTTTCAAATCGGGCCAGTAGTTTTTGAGATTAGCGCGTTCAAACAAACAAACAAACAAACAAACAAACTCTTCAGCTTTATAATATTAGTATAGAAAATGACCGATTTTAAAATAACATATAAATGATTTCTAACAAATTGTGGCGTTTTCAAATTAAGCGTATTGCATTTTATTAACTGACTTTAATATAGGTGGAGGTTATCAATTCGACTGTATGTTTTTTTTTGTATCTATTTTATCTCATATCTCATTCGTTTGTCGACAGATTTGAATTTTTATTTCGCCTACCTATAGGGTATATGTCCTAGTTGGTCCTGTTTTACAATTCGGGATCTGATGATGGGATGTTGGCGTAATCGAGGGAAATATTGATGTACCATCACTTTGAACATCAAACATCAACTACTAGTACCAGAGCACAGACTCCAAAAATAAATAATTTGCCTAAAATGGCTTCCTATCCTTTCGAGGGTCAAGAGTTTATTTAAGACTTTAAAATGCATTTTAGTTTTGAAGTCGGTTTTTACTTTTTTCTTAAAGTTAATTTTTCGATACATATTCCTTATCTGACGTTATAAAAATCAGGCCTTAATCAATAAAGAATACAGAGAGTCTTGTAAAATTCAAACTCAAAAGTAGTCTCAAATTATTGCAGGACCTGTAGCTAATTGAAGGTGCCAACTAATTATGTAACACCAAGGTAAGGTAAAAAGTATTTGAAAATGGATGCGGTATCGGTACGTATGGATTTGACAATTGATAGATAGGAGTTACTATCTACTATAGTTACTATCTACTAGGGGGGTACTAAAGATAACTTTAAGATTAGGTCCTTATGTATCTAATGATTCTACACAGTAATTGTCCTAAGGCGTTGGAGCAAAAAGAGTTTCTAAGATTTTGAAGGTGATAAAATTAACTATATTATTATAAGCTTCCAAACACACACACACACACAGCATGAAGAAGTAACTTATCAAAAAATAATTGAAAAGCATTGATTGTTACTCAAATGCATTCGAAGTTAAAAATTGCTGTTTCTATAAGTGCTAAAAAGTGTTGAAATATATGTTTTTATTTCAATGATTAATATTCTAGGTAGTAGGTACTGACTGTTACGTTTCCTCAAAATCTTTCGCTACTGGGGATGGCATTTACTCGCAAAACCGTATCTCAATTCTTGAATGAGTAAACTAAATTTTCATGACATACCATCCGCATTTTGCCCTAGACCTAATAAAACAGCGGTTATTTTCGTACATCCTCGTTTCGCCCCAAAGTTGAAACAAATCACCTATAGGTCCCGCGACTGATGAGTTTTCTTCCAAACTACGGAACTTCGAAGCTTGGGCCACTGAACCCTGAATATTCATTTAAATAGCACTCAAGGGGAAATCTTCTTTATGTCTGAGGTAATATTTTACGAGTATTACAGCCACTGCAGCACCTGGTCACACCGGGAAAATTTGAAAGAATGGATTTGGGGTGATTTGAGTTTATAGTAGGAGATGATGAAGTTTGTTTCGTTTGATGGCCTCGTAAAATGAGGCAATAATATTAGTTTTGAAACATGGCTCTCATACTCTTGCTTTATTATAGTGATATGATAGCTAGCTCTTAATGATATACATTTGCATTACCATTGCATCCAAGTACTCCTAAAATACCCAAAACAAAATAGGAACCACCATAGCGCTAAACCATTGTATAAATTTGTGCTTATAAATAGCTTGCAATTTAATCATTGGCAAAATGAATCACTGCTACTTCTAACATATTTAGAAGTTCGTAGTAAAAGCACTTAAACACACTTTGTCATGAATCTACTTATCTATTATTGAAAACAGATCAACACAACATAACACGCGGATATATGCGAATGGGGCGGTGACAGATTGACAGCTCGTATAGCCGTTCTTTTTTGTTTTGCTTCAGTGATGCGCATAAAGTTATCCTTTTAACAAACGTTCATTCATTGCATTGTGAGTGTGCCAGATATGCACCGTCACTTGAAAAGCAAATTCATAGCGAAACGAACCGTCAAATATTCGTGGAAACAGAATTGAAACTCTGAGTGTGTTACTTTTCATGATATTTTTATCGCGTCGGACAGAGATGGAATATAAACTAAGCTGCAAGTAAGTCACTGAACGGTTTTTTAGAAACACATCTGCTGCTATTTATGTGCCTTTAACAGTGAAAATGTAGTCCCGTAAGAAACCACAAATTTCGCAGGGTCGGACTAACAGCACGGTAGCTCAATTGGTAAGAGCGTTTGGCCCGGTTTGCCAAAAGGTTGCTGGTTCAAGTCCCGCCCGTGCGCAAATTTTTGGTTTCTTATTTCATCTTTATGAATATAAAATATGACACTGTGAGTGTTAAAAACATTCTAAAGCATTAGATAGCGAAGCGACATCAATTTCCAAGTTGAATTTATTCTGTAAAGAATAACTGCTTGGGCCATCTGTTTCATAAACAGACGGCTAGATGGCGCTAAGCGTCACGCAATAGACGTTTTCATAAGAAACCACAAATTTCGCAGGGTCGGACTAACAGCACGGTAGCTCAATTGGTAAGAGCGTTTGGCCCGGTTTGCCAAAAGGTTGCTGGTTCAAGTCCCGCCCGTGCGCAAATTTTTGGTTTCTTATTTCATCTTTATGAATATAAAATATGACACTGTGAGTGTTAAAAACATTCTAAAGCATTAGATAGCGAAGCGACATCAATTTCCAAGTTGAATTTATTCTGTAAAGAATAACTGCTTGGGCCATCTGTTTCATAAACAGACGGCTAGATGGCGCTAAGCGTCACGCAATAGACGTTTTCATAAGAAACCACAAATTTCGCAGGGTCGGACTAACAGCACGGTAGCTCAATTGGTAAGAGCGTTTGGCCCGGTTTGCCAAAAGGTTGCTGGTTCAAGTCCCGCCCGTGCGCAAATTTTTGGTTTCTTATTTCATCTTTATGAACTAAGTAAATAATATTAAAATTACATAAATTACACATAATAAACCGTTTTTTTTGGTTTATCAATTATAATTATCTTATAGTGACTGTAATGAATTTTTTTAATTACCTGCTTATTATACTGTTACACAAAAATAATTTCTCATTTTTCGTATGTAGACGTTACGTGTACCTATATCAAATTAAATACGTGCTTTCAATATTTGTAAGTGCTAAAGAAATATAATAACCTTCTTCCAACATACATATTAATGATTTCAAAACTAATAAACATGTCAAAATTTGACTAACATAGATAAATATTTTCAAACAAAGCATGATTAAAATAATGTCAAAGCAGGTACTTAAATAATTTTCTTGGATGTTGCGTCACCGTAGCTTAAGAACGAAAGCTTTCACACTTCTCAATCTCTTTTATAATTAACAAAGTTTAATTGTATTCTTTGGCTGATTCGGATTTTTATTACTTAATTCATGATACAGTCACGTTTTGAAAATTACTATTCGACAATTCTTATGACATTATTATTTCACAGGCGAAACATCTAACGTATGTCCACTAAATATTTTCATGATTAACTGTGACTAAGGTATCCAGTCATTAAGAAGTGTGTAATACCTCTCAAAAGTGCATAAAATCATGTGGTTGACCAAAAACAAAATTCTGTCATAACAATAGATAGTTAAATCAAACTGACAGGCATTTTTTGTGCAAAACGTTGTTTACTTTAAAATAACAGTCTCCCAGTTGCAGACCTAAAGAACAAAAAGTACAAATAGAGTCAAGAGTGAGTAAGTAAATGCTCGATCGATCTGAAAAAAAATCCGTAAACCCGGCTACGTGACGAGACTAGGTCCGCAATAGAATGAATTCGCCAAGTTTATTTTCGAGTCAAAATCAAATAAATTCCAATTCAAATCAAATTGTAAGTTCGGCCTTGCCCTTATTCCTTCGGATAGCTTTCAGTTCCGGATGGATTTGCGAGGGATTCTGTTAAAAATGTATGATCGAAATGAGGAAAATAAGTCTCAATCGCTCGTCGTTAGGACATGTTAGGATAAGTATCCCACTATTATTATTAATGCGTGTGTTTGAAAGGATGTAAGTCGGTTACTCCTTCACGCAAAAACAAAAAAAAATGATGAAACTTTATAGCTCAAACATCAGAATAACATATGGGCTATAAATAATAAAATTGTTGTTTTAACATCCAATCTTCACGCGCCTGATGCAGCAAGAAACCGCTAGATGAGATAAAACTTCCTTCTGAACATAACGTTAACCCCCATAATCGTGCTGTACCATATAGACATGGGGCCGCGATTTTTTCAATCACATTCATTTTTTTATCAGTATTATGAAGTTCTAGATTGGAGACCCTTCGACCAAAGACGCGGCGTAGGAGGTCCACTGACAAGATGGATAGACGTCCTTGTAAAGATCACAGGAATAAACTGGATGCAGACCGCTTGTGATCGATTGCTGTGGAAAATCGGAAGGCCTATGTTAAGCAGTGGACGTTGTTTGGTTGATAATGATGATTGTGGCGACATCACGTGACATACGTTCGCATCGTACCACTACCAACGCTGAACCAAAGAATATATAATCACTCGCTGGACTGTGGAAGCGCTCTGATTTACCCACAACATTAAATACGAAGTAGGTAGAAGATAAATGTTTGTTACTTTATACCCTAAAAAACGTATTTTTTCTATTGAGTGAAACAGATGTACGTGTTTGTTCGCCCCTTTTAAATGAATGTGTATGACGGCATTGATATAATTTTAATTCATCCAACAATTTATCTCAATGTATGTAGGTAATTATAATTTAGTTAATTTATTTCTAAGTTTTGTCCAATATCAATAAAGTTTCTCTCATTCTTACAATATGCCCTAGTTTTGTATTTCTCGTAAATAAATATCAAATCAAATAAAAAATTATTAGCATTACATGTGTGTAGATATATATATACAGATGGTAGTAAGGAATAAAGTGCTACACATGCACCCTGCAAGGGAATAGCTACATCATACTTATAGACTAAAGTTATAGAACACTAAAGACTTAAGTTATTAATTAGAGCTTATGTTTATATATACATTTTCGACATATTTTATTAAAAATATCTATATTTTCAGTTATTGCACAATTCTATAGTACTCATTTACATTATAATAACATTTATTGCATAAATATTTGCTAAAGGGTGTCACAAATTTTTGTAATTGTCTTGTTCTCTTATGGACTTGGGAAGAGCGTTATAAATTCTTACTGCCATTGAGTACGGTCCTGAGGCGTGCAACACTAATCTGCTCATTGGCACTACGAATTTCTTTCTTTCTCTCAATACCATTGATGTTGTGCAATTTTTATTAGCATTCACAAACATTCCCATATTTTAACTGACTAGTTTGCAAATTTCAAATATAATATTATGTATATAGAGACGGAACTTTTAGTATTTGGTAGTTTTTAAAGTAAGGTTTACAGCTTTCCATAGGATCTATGTTAGCGAGTATTCTGATTTATTTCTTTTGCAATGTTAGGAGCTGTGGCGCGTCAGTACTGTTTCCCCAAAGAGCAATGCCGTAGCGCAGCCATGAGTGCGCATAAGCATGATTGATAAGGAGTTTTACCGGTGTTTGTATCTGTGGTTCTTTTGAGTTCGTTTAGTGCGTAAGTAAATCTTGATTGTTTTCCAGATATGTAATCAATATGATTTTTCCAATTTAAGTTAGTGTCTATTTTAATTTCTAATAATGAAAAGGTATCGACGAATTCAAGTTCTATATTATTGATTGAAAAATGTATGTTTAGCGGTAATTTTTGATGAGGTCTGAATACCATTAGTTTGGCTTTGTTAAAATTGATTATAAGGTTGTGGTCATTTAGCCAAGATATGATTTTATGGATAATTTCGGTTAGTTTTTCATTAAGCTGGTGTTTATTTATGGTTTGTAATAGTATTGACATGTCATCTTCAAATAGGACACTAGGTTCTTGTATTATTTTTGGCAAGTCGTTTATGTAAATAAGGAAAAGAAAACATCCTATCACGCTTCCTTGCGGTATAGATTTTGAAACTATTCCTTTTTGGAACCTGATTATACTTGCTTGATTCATTTCTGGACACGTGTGTTGTATTTGTATTCATTACTGATTTGGATCTCATTTAACTCTTATCTTTGCCACATACTTACGGAGCGCCCTTTTACAATGATGATGATAAGTGTATTGAACTATTGAGCGTATAATATAACACTATTGAGCGAACATTTGAGATATCATGTGCGGAGCTGGACGACTACATTATTGTCTGTGTTTATGGACCCCCAAGTGGAAACTTTAAATTATTTGAATCTGTAATGGAAAATGTGTTAAACAAAATATGTAAAACTACAAAGAAAGTAGTTGTATGTGGAGATTTCAATGTCGACATTGTACTGTTGTACATTTATTATATGTAATAAATTGAGTACCTTAATATATTTAGTATTCATCGGATCCACATTAACATTTTCATCACATTATCTTTGATTTTCCATGCTTTCATTTCCCTTTTCCATCCAAAGATTGCTGGTTCGTTTGCTGTAAACACGAACATAAGAGTTAATCATATATTCTATCTACCATAACGCAGTTCGTATTTTCTCCCTAAAAAGTCGTACTGTAGACATTAAACTATAGGCATTACCTGCCTTTCTACTCTTCTTATACTATTACTCTATATTTTTGGATTATTGATGTTTTCTAATCCTTTTTGAACAATATTTATTGTGAATCTAAAAATGTCAAACTTTCGAAGCTCTGTTATTCTACTTTTCTGTACATAATACTGTAAAAATAGCTGTGTTTTACCTTTGTTTGCAATTTTCCTTTAATTTGCATTGGGTGATGATTCGTTTTCTTGATTATTTCTTTAAATTACTTGATTTTTGACATATTTTTATCTTTATTGACATGGTTGTTATGACAATATCTTTCAAAGTCTGACAACTTCTATCAAAGTTTATTACTTTTTCGGGTTTAATCCTCTGTAAACCACCAGTATTCATGTTCTATTTTTGAACCTATCTCGATCTAAATTTGAACGGCCTAGGTCCCCTATATAAGCCTTTATTTTTTTCATTCAATTCATTCGATTCCGAGTTCTAAGCTAGAACAGTTCTATTATACTTCAAGAAATAAACACTCTACATCTTCCCTCAAGAAGTCTTGAAGAACCGCCGGTGACTGCTGTAACACCTCCTCACGCTAGGGGAGGGACCGGACACCGGAGGAGTATCCGAGCCCATTGACTGCAGTAACACCTCCTCGCTCTAGGGGAGGGACCTGTTACCCTCATTACTGCTGTGAGTCACTCCCTCACGGCGCCTGTCACCGCTGCACATCGGCGTCGCTGCTCTTCACGGCGCCTGTCACCGCTGCACATCGGCGTCACTGCTCTTCACGGCGCCTGTCACCGCTGCACATCGGCGTCGCTGCTACCTCCGCTGTGTCGGCCCTGCACTCCGACGCCTCCAGGACAATACTTATTGAAGATTTGAAGATACTTACTCACGCCCACTGCACTTTACTTACATTCATACAGACATCACCTCATTTCATATTTCGGTACTGTATTTTTTTTGTTTTAATATAAATTCTATTCTCTCTTCTACCTCTTTCTTTTACCTTCTTCTACTTCTCCACATTTGTCGCTTCACGACAAATTTTTCCCCCACAACCCCAGAAAAATTTTCGACTTAGAGAAAATTTTTGAAAGAAGACCTAAAGAAAACCTAGGAATCTATTTCGCCTAATATACTACCTTACATAAAAATATTTATTCTTCTTATAGCATTCTATCATCTTCATACCGTAAGGGTGGAGTTCACTTTCAATGACTGCCACTCTAGAAGAGAATTCCTCAATAACGACAGGCTTATTTAAGGAGTTGTCAACCGCTCCATAGATGGAAAAAAAAAGTTTGATCTAGGCCTACTTAAGGAGTAATCAACCGCTCCAATCTAAGGCTTATTTAACGAGTAATCAACCGCTCGGACCTAAGGCTTATTTAACGAGTAATCAACCGCTCAAAAGAACGTACTACTTAGTACTAAGGGGTTTAGAGTCCCTTAAGTAAAGAGAAGAGGTTTAGAGCCTCCCGAGTTAACGTAAGAGATTTAGAGTCCCTTAAGTAAAGAGAAGAGGTTTAGAGCCTCCCGAGTTAACGTAAGGGATTTAGAGTCCCTTAAGATAAAAAATTAAAAAGTTAAAAAGTTAAAAGGCTAAAAAAAAAGTTAAAAATAAAATTGAGTACCTTAATTCCTCTTCAAATAGTGATTAAAGTGAATTAGTGAAGATATAGGATGAGAAAGAAAATCGGAGAGTAAAAATAAATAGGTAGAGAGTTTAAGAAAAATAAGAGTTCTCGGTTAACTAAGTTAATTAGAGAACAGTTATTTAAATCAATGTTAAGTTAAAGGAGCAAAGTTAACTTAAGACCAATTAAGGTAGATTTAGTTAAGTTAATAATTCTCAAGTTAAGTCTTAAACAAAATTTTACTATCTCCGAGTTTCAAGGGGTTAAGTTCAGAAATGATAGTTAAGGTGTTAAGATTTAGGATGATATGAGATGGTAGTGAAGGGGTTAAGATATGAAGATAGTGAAGGAGTTAATAATATGTTATCCAAAAGAGATAGCCAAAGAGGGTGATAAAGTAAAGAGGGTGAAAAGGTTAAGAGGGTGAAAAGGTAAAGAACACTAGATTAAGAGTTATTTTTGAATTTAGAAAAAGATAGAAGATGAAAAGAATGAGATGTAAGAATAGAAAGAAAGAGGGAAGACTGAAGACTAAAAGTTGGGCGCCAATTTGTCGTGAAGCGACAAATGTGGAGAAGTAGAAGAAGGTAAAAGAAAGAGGTAGAAGAGAGAATAGAATTTATTTTAAATCAAAAAAAATACAGTACCGAAATATGAAATGAGGTGATGTCTGTATGAATGTAAGTAAAGTGCAGTGGGCGTGAGTAAGTATCTTCAAATCTTCAATAAGTATTGTCCTGGAGGCAGCAAAGGGCGGCGTCGGAGTGCAGGGCCGACACAGCGGAGGTAGCAGCGACGCCGATGTGCAGCGGTGACAGGCGCCGTGAAGAGCAGTGACGCCGATGTGCAGCGGTGACAGGCGCCGTGAAGAGCAGCGACGCCGATGTGCAGCGGTGACAGGCGCCGTGAGGGAGTGACTCACAGCAGTAATGAGGGTAACGGGCACTATATAGAAAATGTTATGATCAGTTGGAGTGTCAGAAGTACTTGGTCTCGGATCCTCTTCCGAGAAGGAGACAGGTCCCTCCCCTAGAGCGAGGAGGTGTTACTGCAGTCAATGGGCTCGGATACTCCTCCGGTGTCCGGTCCCTCCCCTAGCGTGAGGAGGTGTTACAGCAGTCACCGGCGGTTCTTCAAGACTTCTTGAGGGAAGATGTAGAGTGTTTATTTCTTGAAGTATAATAGAACTGTTCTAGCTTAGAACTCGGAATCGAATGAATTGAATGAAAAAAATAAAGGCTTATATAGGGTACCTAGGCCGTTCATATTTAGATCGAGATAGGTTCAAAAATAGAACATGAATACTGGTGGTTTACAGAGGATTAAACCCGAAAAAGTAATAAACTTTGATAGAAGTTGTCAGACTTTGAAAGATATTGTCATAACAACCATGTCAATAAAGATAAAAATATGTCAAAAATCAAGTAATTTAAAGAAATAATCAAGAAAACGAATCATCACCCAATGCAAATTAAAGGAAAATTGCAAACAAAGGTAAAACACAGCTATTTTTACAGTATTATGTACAGAAAAGTAGAATAACAGAGCTTCGAAAGTTTGACATTTTTAGATTCACAATAAATATTGTTCAAAAAGGATTAGAAAACATCAATAATCCAAAAATACAGAGTAATAGTATAAGAAGAGTAGAAAGGCAGGTAATGCCTATAGTTTAATGTCTACAGTACGACTTTTTAGGGAGAAAATACGAACTGCGTTATGGTAGATAGAATATATGATTAACTCTTATGTTCGTGTTTACAGCAAACGAACCAGCAATCTTTGGATGGAAAAAGGAAATGAAAGCATGGAAAAACAAAGATAATGTGATGAAAATGTTAATGTAGATCCGATGAATACTAAATATATTAAGATACTCAATTTATTACATATAATAAATGTACAACAGTACAACATTTTAGATTTTACGGAGGAACATCGCGTTCGGTTTTTGAGCATTTTCAAATCATTTGACCTCACTCCGGTTTTTGTTGAGCCCACTAGAGTTACTCCTACAACAGCTACTTGCTTAGATAATATTCTCTGCAACTGTAAAATCATCAAACAATCTATTATTAATTTTGTAAAATCGGATCATTGCGGTCAGATAGTTACACTACAGAACTGTTTTATTCTTCCCCGTCTAGAAATCAAATGCAGGCCGGTCACTGCATCTCGTAAGGACAAATTTAAAAACCTTGTAAGTGATAAAATACCGTTTATACCTTTTGATAAAAAAAATGCTAGTGACTTGTATGAACAATTATTTCAGGTAGGTAAAAAACAATTTGATATTACTTTCCCTAAAAAGAAAATGTTTTTTTTTTTATTCTATATAATATTTATAGAGGGTTTTTATAAAACATTATAATGCCACCCTCATTGATACTACAAAATTATATAAGTATATATGTATCTATCTATCTACGCTTAATTCCTTTCAAAACCATTTTGTACAGTGCTCTGGCTTGCTCTGACAATGGCAAAGCCAGAACACTGTTACAAAAGCCTACATTTAACACATTCATGTTGTATTTATTATATACAGTAGCTCTTTCCACTTCGTTACGGATACATTCCATTATAATATGCACTACATCTTCCAAGAGATTACACTCGCTACAGTTGGGGGACTCAACTTTTTTCATTAAAAAGGCAAAACAATTTAATGGTATGTGTCCTGATCGAAGCCTCAAAGCGGTCACAATGTCGGTCCTACTCATATCAGCACCATCTATCCACGAGGAACGTGAAATATCGGGCTGGATGGTTTTATACCATATGCCTTTAGTAAGACATCTTTCATCAAATGATTCCTTCCACATATGTCTACATTTTTCTTTCACATTGTACAAGTGATCCGAAAAGAACGGTAAAGATCTTACTAAAATTCCATCAGTAGTGGCTTCTTTCGCCAACTTATCTACTTCTTCGTTGCCAATGATGCCGATATGAGCAGGAATCCACTGTAGCACAACACGTATATTAACCCTCGCTAAACTATCAACGATCTTCAGAATACTGTAGGCTATCGGTGTTCCTCAAAAATTCGAGGTACATCGAGCCAAATGCTGCAAGGCACTCTTTGAGTCTGTAAGAACTACAAAGAGCTGATGATGTTGCTTGTTGAGAGACTCAATATAAGATACAGCTTCTAAAATAGCTATAAGTTCCGCGCACATTATAGACATTTTATATTTAATCTTGAATTTCATTGATAAGTTCAGCTGAGGGTCATAAAAGGTGGCTCCTATATTTTCCTTATCTAAAGAACCATCAGTATAAATCATATACGACTGGAAATATTTATCACTAATAAATTTTAAACATATTTGTCTCAAAACCAAACTATTGTAAGCCTGTTTAGCTTTATCAATATCCTGTATGTGAGGTAATACAGATTCAGAGACATTAAGATTGGTTATCCATGTATCTAAAGAGAACATTTCTAATTGCTTCGAGACATGGATATCTACTTGCTTAAGATGATTATGTGCCACTGCCAAAAGTGGCGTCTTTTTCCTGCGTAACCTATGAATGTTAAAATGCTCATCCAACTTATGCAAAACATCAATGATTTCTTTACTATCTAAAAGAGATTTCGCTTTCAACCAAAACTTGCCCGCAAGGTAGTATCTACGGACTTGCAATGGTAGAATAAAAAGTTCATTTTCCATTACGTGTATTGGTGTGCTTCTCACGAAACCACCGACGGTTCTCATAGCCTGATTCTGGACTCGGTCTAGTTTTTTTAAATGAGTAAGACAACTATTATCGTAAAGAAAACATGCATAATCTAATCTACTCCTAATAGTAGCGATGTATAGGCGGCGCAAATGAGATGGGTGAACGCCCCATCCCGGTCCAGCGAGACACTTCAGGATGTTTAGAAACCTGAGTGTTTTTTCAGATAATTCATTTATATGCTTTCCCCATCTTAAACCTCGATCTAACCATAAACCTAAGTATTTTATAGTATCAACAACTTGCAGAGATGCGCCTTTGATTTTTAAATTTACGTCTTCTCTTCGAAATGCTTGAGAGAATATACATACTTTGCTCTTCGTAGGTGACACGTCCAGACCTATATTAAGAAATAATTTACTAACAGTATCCAGAGCCTCTTGTAAGTTATCTACTGAAGTTAATAAGGTTCTTTGGCTTGAGTATAGGACAAAATCATCTGCATATTGTGTAATGCGAATATTTTGTACACTTTTGCAAATATGTGAAGTAACTATATTTGGATGATCAAACGAACTTACCTTAAGTGAAGTTTGATCCAAATTGTCCTGACTTCGACGAAGAGATTTAATTGACCATGTAGTATGCCCTACTACGCGTCTATTCACTCGCACACAGGTTTAGCGCAAGAAAGAGAAGGTAAATGATCTCACTCCCTCCCACGCCTCACAGCACTGCCAGCCGCCTGTCGCTCATTCATTTCAGAGCAAGGAGACCGATGTATGAGATGTACAACATTGGTTATACTTATTGTAAGGGTGACTATTATTTTTGCATAAAAACGAACACGGGAATTGGGAAGGGTGGGACCTTAAATCTCTTCGTCGAAGTCAGGACAATTTGGATCAAACTTCACTTAAGGTAAGTTCGTTTGATCATCCAATTGTCCTGCCTTCGACTCTGAGATTTAATTGACCATGTAGATGTTTGGAGTGAAATCAATGTTGTTACAATATATTAAGTTGACATCTTTGATGTTAGTAGTGATTGATCATTAAAACGATCATATTAAATAACAATTCATTGTTCATGTCACTATCTTTGACATATACATGTATCACTATTACTAAAAACCATTAGTTGTATGATAACTATGATAAGTTATAACTTTCTACTAATAAAAATATCTTTATTAGGAAGAAAGAAGATATTTGTAAGTATTTTTATTAATGATTAACTAAAAATTGATAATTTATTTATTTTAGTAATTTCAAACTAAAATAAGGCATTTTTGTTTAATTGTGGCATGTTATAAAAATTGCAAACAATACAGAATACGTATTGTTGGGCTGAGACGGTTTGCGAATAATATAGTTTTACACACTGAATTTGGCACGTAAAACAAATGATAATTTTATAACGAGGAAAGCCACATACAGAAAACACTTTTTAGTTAGCGCCTTATCTTTGGTAAGTTAAAGGGCGTGAAGGTAAAGTCGTCTGACAAATCGTTATCTTATTCTTGCAGTATTTAGCATATTTTATAATTATAGTTTTGAAATACGTATGTACATGATATTCTATTGCTTTATATTTAGGTATTAATGCGACTGTTTGAAAAATATTCGAACGTATACCAATCACATAAATAATATTTTATACATTAAAATTTCGAATACCTGAGAAAATTTATATGCTTAATTTGGTTATAAAATGTGTTTAATGATTTGTATAAAAGCAATTGATTAAAAGATTCATTCTTAGGAATGTAATTCTTTTAAGATCATGATTATATTCACGGGTGTCTATCAATGATATATGATTATTTGCTGTGTTAGAAAAAGAGTACAATAATTCAATGGCTTTGAAATATTATCGTTATCAGAAAGTTTAAGGCATAGGTAGGTAGGTCATGATTTTTTATGTATTATTTATATTTCATTAAGTATATTAGTTTTTTTCTAAAAAAGATTTAAAATCGGCTTCTGGGAGCTTTATAAGGGCAAACGACCGCAAACGATTTCTCCGATATAAGTTTTGGTACCACCCGGCCCCGACCAAATACGTTTGCCTAATATTCGACTAATCGACCAGGAATGTTCGCCGAGTATTCGATAGTCGGCACATGTTCAGATTTATATATATGATATATATGATAAATTTAATCATAATTTTATTGCCTGGGTAAATGTCTGGATTACTTTTAAGGATAACAATTATTTATTGTATTCCTTATCAATCCTATGTTTCGAGTTGGTTGCTATGAGTTTTTTATTTAATTAACTATATTTATATTTTTAAGGTTGACAAATATTTGTAACATATTTGGCTACAGATGAGACTTGTTTCAATATAATGAGCTGTGTCAAAAAAAAGTCTGATGATGATTCAGAATAAGGGTACCTATTTTGACACGAAATCCAAAAATAAATGGATAAGTACCTATATCATATCGAGATCCCAAGGGTAAACTGGTTTTATACATATTTAAACATCAAACATCCTTAAATATGGTAAATAAAAAACATAGATAATTTGGTTTGATATAATTAATTGATTCAAATGTTAATAAATGGTCGAATCACATGACGTCCTCTGGCGTAAGAATAAGGAAAAGTCCTATATAAAAAAAAAAACATTTTCAAAATAAAATACTTTTTCTCAACTATACCACCCGACCTATTTTATTATTAATTTTTAATTTTCAATTGTTCCACCGTATGTAAGTAACTGGTGAATATCAAGACAAAATGTCCTTTGAAAATTTATTTAACACAGTTTATCGAATACTATAAACATCAAACAATAAAATGCATATAATAAGTACCTATTTTATTGCTTATTGGAGCAACGTTTTCAAGGAATTGTTCCTTAATAACTTAGTGGCTTTCTGGGGAAGATTGTTGGGGAGTGGGTGGATGTAATTGATTACAAAAAACTGATGATTAGAGAATATATTTACTTGATGTAGTTTATTCTTAAATCACAGAATAAATAGTAGGAAAATAAACATGGTTCATATTTCCAATAACTCGAATTAGATTATTATAGTGCAATTTGATTCTAATGCTGCATTGGATTTAGGATATGTCAGTTTTTTTTTAAATATATATATATAAATAATAATTTCCTAGCCCTTTGTTAAAAAAATATTGATAGTGATATTTTTGTAATAATGAATATGGCTTGTATTTATTTCACGTCAAACGTAGGTGTGTGTGTAATTGGCAAATAAAAATAACCGAATTATATGAAATATTGTAATAATACTTGAGAAAATAAAATTGTGTCAATTGATATGCTTTGCTTATGCATTTCCATAAAAAGCAAAAAAGGCATTATCTTCATAAAATGAGCTTGTTTCAATTTAATAGCTACCTACTCTTATGGTATATCTAACAATGTGTCGATAAGTTTTGGTTTGTGCTATCTGCCGCATACTTCAATACAATAGAACGTTTTATTTGAATTATTCTTAGGTGGTGCTCGTGGTAGGTAGTAAATGGTAACAAAAAAACAAGGTCATAGAAACAAAGGTCAATTCCAGGTGACCAAAGGTTCTCACAATTTTTACTGGGCGGTGGCTGGCTTTTCCAAAGATAAAGGACACAGAATTTTTAAGTTTTCTCGACTCGAGATTAAGTACCGCACTTTGTGACAGTTAAATGAACGCATTTATAAATAAGCATATCACTTTCACAGCATATTTTTCGAAAAACGAAATAACCTCTAAAACAATGGAATACAGCGCACCCTAATAAATCTAATATGACGGTATATTGATTTCGTGATTTTATAAGATGTCTCATTGGCATATTTAAGAAAAATACGCTTTCCAGGTAGTTGTTATTGCTTCAGTAAATAAAATCTAAGCTTTACCGAATTATTTACTGAGAAGTTGATTTAATCTTAGTTGGATATAAAATAAATACGGCAATTTTTCTACCATTCAGAATCATACATTTGCCAGGTATTGAGCAATGCTCATTAACATTTTTATTATAGCTGTTAAAATTAAATCATTTAATGGAGTTTTTAAACGGACTGGTTTTTATATGGACCCAACCACATTTTGGTACGTCCTGGGCAAGCTTACAGCTTGCTTGCTTGCTAGTTATAATCAAAGAGCCAACCACAAGCTAAATAGCTATAGGTATGAGCAGAAAGCAGAAATGTATGTAGAAAAATCTAGCTTTCTTTAAAAGTTCATTGTTTTCTTTTTACAAAATCTATTTAATTCAATTTATGTTTACCATAGCATTGTCTAGTTAGACAATTTTATAGCCATTGGCAAGAAATAAGTACAAAAGAGTTGTGATCAATGGATAAGGACCCAAACCACATAACTATGTGAGCTATGGTGGGATGCTATGCTACCGTTTTTAGAGCTTTGTGGAAAACATATTAGGAACGTGTACTGCAGGTTGCAGAGTACGTGTATTTATGATTAAGGTCTAGGTTGTTAAAGTGTTTTTGAGTCTCTCATGTTTACTATTCTGAGTAAAAAATTACAAAATAAATATTAATTTATTCGATTTGAAATAAATCTTCTGCCACTATTATTTTTCGGTACTTACGAATAAGATACTTGGTAAACCATTTTATTGCTATTTTTGTTTGTACGTGTGATAGCTCACATTATGCTCCATTTTAATCTTTGCCTAAATATTGGCTGAGAAAAGTGTTCGGTCGTGGTTTTGCCACGAGTGGAATACGGTAGCCCGTAATAAGTACATGTACGTACGGCCTTAAGGTGATATAACAAAGCATTCATAAGAACACATACCTTTTTTGGTCGGATTCTGATTCCGAGTGCGAGACGTTGAAAACACGCTGGAATTGTGACGGTAGATCACCGTTGCGAAGCAATTCGCGGCGCGTTGGCACAGGTATGGCCGGATGAGTGCGGGCGAGGACCGCTGATTCATACTTAGAGGCCATAGTGGCGCATCGTCAGCGCTGCTTAATATTAATCATGAATGTCTTTGGCTGTAATTTATTATTATAGCATCAAAGAACAATTTGCTGTAACTTCAGCTAACTTGTTTCCCTTTTTTCGCAATGAAAATGAGGGTAGGGTATTGGAAGCAACGCATACCAAAAGTCTCAGATAAGATCTAGAATAATCTAGATAATTAGGACTGGCTGACCTCACGTGTCAGCTCTGCCAGTATTTGCTACAGATCAATATCGCGTATTGATTCGGAGCGGAAAATGCGGACTGGCTAGCATCGCGTGCTAGCTCGGCCGCGAAGCGTAAAGCATGCATGGTGCAGCCACGCTGGGTAGTGCGTTTTACTTCACATTCACTTGTTAAATTAACAAAAACATTTTTGAACTAACATGTCACTATAAGATAAATTTCGTTTAGCACGAAATAAAAACTTAAAGGTTATGTACTGTGGTTACTGCGTGCGTTGGAACGGCGCGCGCGCACGGACACGAATGAGCGACAGGCGGCTGGCAGTGCTGTGAGGCGTGGGAGGGAGTGAGATCATTTACCTTCTCTTTCTTGCGCTAAACCTGTGTGCGAGTGAATAGACGCGTAGTAGGGCATACTACATGGTCAATTAAATCTCAGAGTCGAAGGCAGGACAATAAACAACAATGGTGACAAAGGGTCCCCTTGAGCTAATACTCGTCCTGTATTCCTGCAAATTGTGGTGTTGTCAACTTGTATTTTTAAGGATCTTTGTCGAAGGAAATTCCATAAGTAACTGCATATACGTGAACCCACACCAAGGCGGTCCATAGTTTGAATTAAAATTGAGATATATACGTTGTTGTTTGCATTGTCTATATCTATAAAACAATCAATCGTAGCCATCCTATGGATAAAACCAAGCTGAATTTCTGAAACTAAACTAGATAGACTATGTAATGTTGATCGGCTACGTCTGAAACCTGTAGTAAAATGAGATAAAATATTATTTTTCTCAATAAACCATTCTATTCTATTTTTAATAATGCTATGAAAAATTTTACACATACACGAAATCATGGATATGGGTCGTAACGATGATACTAAGTTGTTATCTCTTCCTGGTTTTGGAATTGCAACAATCATTATATCCCTCCACTGGGTAGGGACAAAGCCAAATGATAAAAACTTGTTATATAAATCGAGCAACAGATGCTTGCCATTATCTGGAAGGTTTTCTACCATAGAGTATGCTATACCATCTAGCCCCGGAGTCGTGTCTGAAAGTCGGATACTTTTTTCTAATTCTTGTATCGAAATATTAGCATTTAAACTTGAGTTAGATGACTGTAAAATAGGTTGCCTTGGGGCAGCAAAATCGGGTGTCAAGCTTTGTATTAGTTGTGAAGCTAAATCCTTATCAACAAAATTATTATTAGTCCTATACCCCTTCAGCCACCTCATTTTATACCACAGTTCACTCTGTGAAGTCGATTGATCAATTGAGGAACAAAAGTCTTGCCAAGCCATATTTTTTGCTATACGTATTAATTTCTGTGCTTCCCGAGTTTTCGTTTTCAATACGTCTAAATTCATAGGTGTAGGGTTTCGTCTAAATTTTGTAAGGGCTAATCGGCGCTGCGCGACTGCTTCAGAGAGAGTAGCATTCCAATAAGGTTTAGGTTTAAATTTTTTATTTGGGTTATGGTTAACTTTGATGGCAGGAATGTGTCTGTCAGCTGCTTTATTAATATACCCTACGAACAAATCATATGCTTCTTGCAGATCTTGTTGAGGCAGTACTGTAGATATGAAGTCATTATGAAGCGATTCCCTGTACTTAGCCCAATCAGCTTTCTTAAAGTTCTTTTTAGATATACCTATATTATTAGTTGTGACTACTGTAGATATTTTTATCATAAGATGGTCGCTACCTAGTGTTTCATTTAAGGTGGTCCATTCGAAATTAATAGCTATATCTGCAGACGCTATAGAAATGTCCGGAGCAGATTTTTGCAGTCTATTTTCGACCAGTCTCATGCGTGTCGGATCGCCATTATTTAATGTTATTAATGAGTTATCTGACAAGCTATCAAATATCTGGACACCTCTTGTATTTGTTTTCACTGACCAAGTTGTATGATGGGCATTAAAGTCCCCAAGTATCAGTGTTTTCCTATTGGCAATAGATAATATATAATCCCAGTCGCTAGCAGAAGTACGCACTGACGAAGGACAGTAAACCGATATGATATTTTCAATGTCTATACAGTTGTAAACTTTTAAATGTAGTAGTTCTATACCCGAGTTTACACTTTGAATATGAATTAATCGGCACATGATTGATTTATGGGTAATAATCGCTAGTCCGCCATAAGAATCAAAACGATCTTTACGATGTATATTGTAGCTATTAATTTGTAAGGGACTGTCCTCCTTCAGCCACGTTTCACTCAGCACTGCAATATGTATTCCCTCTCCAATCAGTATTTGTTCTAAAGCTAATAGTTTGGGTTTGAGACTTTGACAATTCCATTGCATAATATTTATTCTTACTTGGTTTTTTGGACTACTCCCCATGTAAATAATCTAGTATTATTTTTAAAATTGGCCAGTCTGAGATATTATCTACTACAACCAATATTAACCATTCTACACAACAATTGATTGTATTTTTTATCTTATTTTGTATTGAATCACTTCTTAGAAATATAATTTCTCTTAGTCTACTTAGCAGTTCACTAAAGCTTACTTCCTTTTGGGGGCATGGTCTGCATTCTGCCTGGTATCTATTTCCTGGATCATTAGGACTGCTAGGGCGTTCTGGTGACACGGTCCTTTTCGTAGGTTGTCGACGTATTTTATTTGGACGCGGGTTACTCTTCGGCTCCGGCTCGCTGTGTACTATCGCCTCTGTCTTCACCGCTTGGGCAAACGTAGCTGGGAAGTTCTCGCGTGGATGCACGGAAGCAGGAGTGCACGTGGTTGACTTAAGTTGTGGAGTCGTCGTTGTAAAAACAGGTAGTCTGTCATCTCCTTTCTTAGCATCAGGTACTGGTGAGTCGGGAGTAACCAGAATTGACAGAGCTTTTCTGTAAGTGCAGTTGAATTCTGCCATAAGTCCTCTCAGTTTTTTCTCTCGCTGATATGTTGGACAATTTCTGGCCAAGGATATATGATTTCCGCTACAATTCACACATTTATAGTTGTCCGTGTTACAGTTTTCATGATTTCCACCGCATTTAGGGCAAACTACTTTATTATGTGGGCATTTCTTGATGGTATGACCAAGTTTCCAGCATCGAGAGCACTGTGATACAGGAAACACGTATGGATCTACTTTAACTCTCATACCCTCGACATATACATACGCTGGTAGATATGAACCCTTGAAGCAAAGTTGTATGGATTCGCTAGGAACCCATCCGTTTCCTGTAATATTTCGTCTTTTTAATCTATTAATTGATACCAGCTCTGCATTATTAGGGCAGGAGATGCTCTTCTGTATTTCCTCATCCGTCAGCTCCATGTCAACGTCCCGAATAACTCCATACGAAGTGCTTTTTTCCATAGCTTTTTGAATTCTCCAACCCTTTTCACTTAAAGTTTTACACGTCTCTAACTTGTTTACGCTCACCTCATTTGAAATATCCAAACGTACTTTGTAAGGATTTATGTATTTAACTCTAGCTATATCTGCTATTCCAGCCTCATTAAATATCCTTGCTAAGGCAAATTGCTTTGGTAGTTTCTCATTGCTGGAAATATACACCTCAATATTATCATTACTCATTTTAACTATCTTTTGTTTTCTCTTCACTACCGTCCATTCACTTTCCTCCTCATCCCTATGTCTTTTGCTTTGGCCAACAAATTCATTTCCCTCCTGCATAATATCTTCTTCATACTGTTTAAGTTCAGACGTCGAATTATTTATTTCCATAATAGGGCTGCAATTTAATCTTACACTGTCATCGCTGCATTCAATATGAGTATTTATCTCGTCCATTATAAATACGAACGTAAACAAACAGCTGGCGCGTAGACGAAGCTACATCGCAGTCCGCCGCGTAGCAAACCGGTTCTGCGCGCCCGGCGGCTGGCAATCGCACGCACAATAGATTTCTCTTCGATGAAAGGAGTAAACAACTACCTCGTACGCGTATCGACACGAGACTGAAAAAAGAAAATAGTTATCAATAACTGTAAACCGAAATTCAGTGACTGGGCTACACGAGGAGTTTATACAAGTAGGAAAAAAATGATTGGATTGTATAACAAAAAAACATATAGAAAGGATCTATCGTTTCATGAGTACGTTAAACCCATTATACCTCTAATAGCTCCTTACTTATCTTATATCTTTAATGAATGTATTGACCAAAATCAGTTTCCAAATTTATTGAAACATAGTAAGGTTGTCCCTTTGTTTAAATCAGGAGACAAAAGTGACCCCAACAATTTTAGGCCTATTTCAATATTACCCACAATAAGTAAAATTTTTGAAAAACTCATTTATAATCAATAACTTTCCCATTTTAAACTTAATAATTTACTACACGAAAAACAGTTTGGGTTCTCTAAAGGTAAAAATACAACTGATGCCGGAGTAGCACTCATCAGACACATTCTTGATGCTTATGAAGACAAACATGATGCCGTAGGTGTATTCTGTGATTTGCCAAAGAAAATTACTTGTGCGAAGTTACTGCCATATTTTTATAGTCAAAATGATATGGAATTTAATGATGGTTGTTTGTTTCGAGGTCATAGAATAGTGATTCCTCCTGAGTTCCGAAATGATATGCTACAAGAATAACATTCATCTCATTTTGGCGTATTCAAAACGAAATCGAGTGCACGAAGTAGGATGTGGTGGCCGGGAATTGACACCGATATCGAGGCTTGGGTGGGAGCGTGCGGCGTGTGCGGCGGACTGCGGGCCGCGTAGACGCGCGCGCCTCCCGCGCCGTGGCCGAGGGCGCCGGCGCCGTGGTATCGTATACACATTGATTATATGTCCGTGGGGCAGAGCGTCTATTTAATAATTGTAGATTCTTTTAGCAAATGGCTGGAATGCCTTCACATGAATTGCGGTACCTCCACTAGTGCGCTTATCTCAAAACTAAAGTATATATTTTCAAGGCATGGAATACCAAATGTTATTGTGTCAGATAATGATGTAAAAATTTGTTCCGCTGAATTTGAACGATTTTGTGAATGGAACGGAATCAAATATTTAACTTCTCCTGTGTATCATCCCGCCAGTAACGGCCAAGCAGAAAACTCGGTTAAAACCTGTAAATAAATGATAAAATGTATTTTGGTAGAAAATAAGGTGCCGACTTGTAAAGTCCAAGAAAAATTAACCGGTTTCCTTTTTGATTACCGCAACACAGTACATTGTGCAACTGGTGTTACACCGCCGAAACTTATGATGGGCCAAGATTTGCGGAGCCGGCTAGACTTAATATTACCTCCAACTAAAAATAATGTTACTTCTAATTATCAATCTCCATTAAATAAAAGTAGGTGTTTTAAGGTTAGTGAAAGAGTTATGGCAAAGTGGTTTATTGCTAGAAAATGTATTTGGTCACCGGCTATTATAAAGGAAAAACTAGGCCAAAGGTTATTTAACGTATATTTTGAAAATCATGATACGACATGTAAAAGACACATAGATCAAAATTATAAAAAGAAATAATCATATTGTCACGAATAATACTGATCTCGAATTAAACATGACAGATAACAGTTCGTCACCGTCATTGATGCATCAGGAACAAGCGCAACCCCTTACTGTTGTCGATGTACCTGTTTCGTCAACTGCTGACAGTTATGACACAGAAGAGGTAGTGAATGAGGCGCTCAATAACGATGACGAAGTGGTGGGGACAGAGGGTTGTGATAAGCATGCTCCAGATATAGCTGTAGGGGACGAAGCCGCTGGTCACTCAACCGTTCCACCACCTGGATCAGGTAACGTCGATAACTCAGAATTGCATAGTGATGGTGGGACGGTGGAAAGACCAGCGGGACCTATATTAAGACCTAAGAGGAAAATAGATTTTAAGCAGTACTTTTAACAATTATGTATGGTTGTTACAGAGTTTCAAAATAGTAAGGAAGGATTGGTGTGTATATAATTAATGGAATCAGGCGTTACTTTGCGGAAATCCATTATTAAGTTGAAATTCATAAAATTATTTTGCTTTAAATTTCCGCGAAGCGACGCCGGTGCAGGCAACTATACCCTATTCACCAGACAAAGTCTATAAATGTAAACAAACATGGCGGCTTGAATACCATAGACAAACTTTAGTGCTGAGAAAATATAGAGGAATTTAGTCAATTGAACTGGTACAATATACGATCGATTGCTATTCATGAAAAATAAAGAAAAGTGAAATGATTTAACTTTGCAAATATTTAATATCGATCTTTTTACGTGTAAACGAAACATAGGAAATTGAGAAGTGATTTTATTATAATTTAAAGATACTTTAGTCATGAATACTTTGAGTTTGAATGTCCGTGAATATAATATCTTACGTTTTGAAACAAAATTCACATCCAAACAAAAAAAATAGGAACGGTCACACACAATTACGTAATTGTATATAGAATTGAATATAAATTTAATCAAACGTTTGTATGGGTGATGACTGATTGATAGCATTAAGTAATTTAAAAAGGTTAAACACGAATTATTAATCCTTCATTTAAAAATTGCGTATTATTTACATGAAATTGATGATTTCTATAACACCATGTTTGAGCAATTAAATTAATTGACAAAAAAGTTCGACAATATGAAATTTAATAACCTTAAAGTGTATTTAAGTTTGTTTAGTGAGTTTAATTTTTGTTGCAAGAATACTTTGCTGAAACGGCATCCAAATCGGTGCATCAAAATGCTAGATAATCACGGAAAATACCGCATCAAAATCGGTTCATCCAAATGCTAGATAATCGCGGATATATACATACCTCATTTTGAAGTCGGATAAATGTATTTAGTATAGTAATATTTAAATAACTCTAATTAGTAATTGGAAAAATAATTTGATTTCATTATAATAAAATAAAATAAACTCAGACAACCCATATGATTTTTGTTTCAAATGACAAAATTCTAATATAAAGAAATTTATTCATAAATAATTTAAGATTTAATGGGGTGTAATAGTTTATTTACACTTCTGATCATTTCTTGCATTGCGGACGACGCACTGTCGAGATAGGATTCGGTCGGTAGTTATATCACCAGCATAGTTATTTTACCATAAGATTACGCGGTTTTACTCGCTAGCGACGATGTGACTTTTTGTGTCGAAAATTTTACCGCTAGGGGTGCTGTGCAATTTTCCATAGACTTTTACGTCGTAAACAAAATTTTGATATCAATCCTTTCTGGAAACTCGCACGTTTAGTAATATTGACCCTAATATTACTATATGCGAGTTTCGAATAACCAATTGAATCGATCAATTGAACGAAATTGGTGTTCCAACACTAAATTAAAAAATATGAAGTTTTTCGTCATCTTCTTGTCTTTGTCAAAATGGTGGTATTTTTCCTATGAATCACGATTTTTCTTTAAATAAGTGTGTTTGAATGCAATAATCATATTTATATTGTTACGGCATAATTGGTAAAGGTGTTTGTGAGATCTGTGAAGAAGTTTATTTGTGTATGTGCCGAGAATTTTCTGATAATAAGGTTAATAGGTTAGTCAATGGTTTGTTTACATTTATGGACTTTCCTTTGTGAATAGGGTATAACTACACGAACCGTCACCGCGTTTAGTATTAGTTCAGGCAAATGCAGGATGCACCACCCGCCCTCCCTCAATACGCATGCGGCACAGCTGATGCAATTAATAGTACCCAACACCAACGTGCAAAAAACCTCGACGCGTTTCGCCACTACACGTGGCATCCTCAGGAGATGTTGTCGCCTCGGCGGAGCACGGACGACTGAACTGTGTCGACTGGCGAACAGGCCTTTTATACTTTCCGTCCACTAATGAGGTGACGTAATCGTTGTCACGGAAATTTGAAAATGAAGTTAATCGGTTGGTAATTGACGGTTATTATTGATAGATTGTTGATTTGAAAATATATTTAGAAGTGGAGAGGCGGTATAACTGACCTGTTCGTTCAACAATGTAAGCGTATTATCTTTATTATGTTTTATTATTTCTAATTGTTCCAAAACGGATAGTTTAAAGCCTTTTTCACAAGTATGAAGGACAGAAAATGTATGATTATCAGGAATACTATGTCCTGAATCTAAAAGATGTTTGGCGAAATGAGACCTCTCAGGATGGTTGTTTCGGTAAGCGGAAATATGTTCTTTATAACGTGTGTTGAAGCTACGGCCGGTCTGACCTATATAAATGGCGTTACATGCACTACAGTTAAGCCTATAAACACCAGATTTTTGGTGTTTATCAAGCTTATCTTTTCCGTTACAAACTAATCTTAAAGAATTATTAGTTTTAAAAGCTACGCGGATATTTTGACGTTTTAATGTTTTAGAAATACGTTCCGACACCTCTCCTAAATAAATCAAACTAGAATTATACCTGTCTACCCTTTCTTCAGGAACAGAGTATAATAAACTAGTTATGATTTTGTTAGTCTTGTTTTTTATTAAGTTGTCAATAATGCATCTCTTGTATCCGTTTGATATGGCGATATGATACAAAACATTAAGTTCTTTAAGGTAATTGTCTTTACTAAGTGGTACAATAAAAAGACGATGAATATATGAATTGAACGCGGCCATCTTATGTTGCCACGGATGACAAGATGATGCATGAATGACAGTGTCAGTATGTGTTGGTTTTCGATATATTTGAAATTCATGTTTACCCTGCACCCTTGTTATAGTTAAATCTAAAAAGTTAATACTGTCGTTTTGTTCTATTTCTAATTTAAATTTAATTTTAGGATGGATGTTGTTAATTTTAGAAAGAAAAATATCTAACTGTCTATTAGTTCCGGTCCAACAAATCAAAATATCGTCAACGTATCTATAATAATAAAGTATTTTTCTTTCTTGAATTAAGTATTTATTTTCAAAATAATCCATAAAAATATCTGCCATTAATGGACTTAAAGGAGAACCCATTGCTAAGCCCTCCTTTTGTCTGTAATATAGATTGTTGAACCGGAAATAATTTTGTTTCATGCATAATAATGTTAATGATATGAGATCTTCTATCTCCCCCGGATGCAATCGCTGTTTTTCTAAGTGATTCTTTAAAATATTAAGGCATTCTTGATAAGGTACGTTGGTAAATAAACTTTCTACGTCTAATGATATCAACTTTGCATTCCGAGGGAGAGAGACAGATTGTATTTTCTTAATTAAATCTAAGCTATTTATTAAAGAATATTTTGGTTTGAATGACGATTTCTCCCTTAATATTGTATTTAGTTGTTTAGCCAATTTATATGCCGGTGCGCCGATGTATGAAACTACAGGACGCATCGGCATATTTTCTTTGTGAATTTTTGGTAACCCGTATTAACATGGACTACGTGGATTCATTTCTAATAATTTGTTATTATGTTTATACGGGCTATCCCGAAACAAAAATTGAGTTGAATTAATTGCTTCCTT